>JAYDZK010000091.1:54612-106332 GCA_034509185.1 Euphonia xanthogaster
AACTAACAAATAACCTTCCTTGGCCAGCAATCTGCTCCCAACTTAACTTGTAACTCTGCAACCCTTTTTCTAAAAAATTGCGTAGCCGTTTTTTGTTCATAACATTTTGCAGTAGCTGGAACTGTGGGGACATGCCGGCAAAGCAGCCGGCTGCGGGCTACAGCGCGGAGAAAGCCAGAGCAGTACCGAAGAAAACAGCAGGGGTGGGGCAGCGGGGACCCGGCTCTGAGCAGGGCAGGGAGAGGCAAAGTTCAGGATTCCCAGGGCACACGAGCAGATGGTGATCGGTCCCTCAGGGCTGAGCTTCAGCAGTGCTGTTGAAGTCTCCTCGCAGTAAGTGACAGCCTGGCCATCCTCCTCCGATGCCAAAGAGCGATAGAGAACGAGGCTGCCCTCCAACCCAACCCCGTCTTTTTTACCTGTCCCCCATTCTCACGATATCTCTGTCCTCCCCCAAGAGAAACTCCCAAAAAACCAGAGGAATTCCCGCTCCCTTTCAGCACCCAGCCATCAGTGCTTCTTAGCAACTGAGAGGGAAAAAAAATCCACAAGTAACAAGGAAAGAAAAGAAAAACAAACAAACAAACAAAAAAAACCAAAACAAAACAAACAAAAAAACAAACAAACTCAACCCCCAACAATGATACATTGTGGGATGGGAAGCTCTGTTTTTTTTTGTTGAATTGCTTGGGAATCTGGTTCATGGACTATCTGAAATGAGCAGTGAGCTCTTCAGACTTGGGTAGAGAACAAGGATTGAGCAGGCACAGGGAAAGGTGTTGCCCTTGCACCTCTGCCGGGGGGAGTGGACAAAGGTTACTTCATGCTTCCTCACAGCCTCACACCACACACCTGTCTTGCCAACCGCTGTGTGCACAGGGAGGAACTGCTGCATCCTTGGGGAGAAGTTTTTAGTGCTCTGACTGGCTGTGGCAGGGGGAGGGCAAAGCCCAAGAGCGCAACCAAGGGTAACAGAGAACCAGCCTCTGCAGCCTGACTCAGGCCATCCCTGCACAGCTTCCCTCTGTCTTCCAGGAATGTTTAATAATGCAGCACACGCAGCTGAGATCACCCTTCTGGCAAATGCCTGCTGTGGTGTGAGACCAGACATCTGGCACCATTGCACCTACTACAGTCTCCAAGGCAACAATTTCTCCTTGCTCTTTGGAAGCTCCTTGTGTTCCTAAATAAGCTGTCATCCTTCTTGATGTAAATGCAGCAGTTGTGAATGGCTTTATCCGTGCTAACGAGCTCTAGATCGGGTGGCTGCTGCTCCAAGGAGCAGTGCTGCCTGCTCCTTGTATTGCCTGCTGAAGATATCTGCCAGTCCATTCCTCATGTCACAAAGCCTCTCCTGCTTGTTCCTATCCCTGTGTGCCATGTCTGTAGCCAGCTGTTCTGCCAGGGGGATCACTGGAGATCTCTGCTGAGGTGAGGTATTCAAGAAGAAATAATTCCAGAGGAGGTACTTGCCAGCCCTGAAGCACTTTGTAGCACAAAAATGCTCACAGTAAGCAAACAATTTAGCAGTGTCCCAGAGTTGTTTCACTGGGCTTCTCTTGAGCAGCTGGCATTTTCTTGCTAATGGGGTTATATTTTGGGGCAATGTCAGAAGAAAACTCCTTATGCTGTTTATGTAGAAGAACCCCCTGTTAGGTTTTACCTGGACTTGAGATCAGCTTTGTGTGCTTGAAAACAGGAATTTACTGAACATTCCTGATTGTGGGGTCACTGATGTACAGTGAGGGACTCCCATCTTCTGAAAGAAAGCCAGAACTGCTCTTCTGGCACAGCTGAGCCATCTGACAGCTGGAGTGATAGTAAGAGCTGTCTCAGCCCAAGCATTTAATGTTCCCTGTTGTCACCACGATATTTTCTGAAAAATCCCTTCACCAGGATTTTTCTCCTGAGAAGCTGAGAAGCCTCAGAAAAGAAATGTAAACAATAATTATCTGATTGCTTGGAATGTGGTCTGGAGGTTGCTTACCAACAGGTGCATCTTTGATTGGTTCCATGTGAATTGTTTTTAATTAATGGCCAATCCCAGTCCAGCTGTGTCAGGACTCTGGTCAGTCATGAGTTTTTATTATTCATTCCTTTTCAGCCTTCTGTCTGTAACCTTTCTCTTTCTTTAATATAGTTTTAGTGTATAATTTTCTTTAAGTATAATATCATTATATAATAAATCAGCCTTCTGAGAACTTGGAGTCAAATTCTCATCTCTCACCTCATCCTGGGAACCTCACGACACAAGGCCCTATGGGTGACAGTGTGCTGCTGATTTATAGGAGTTGCTACAGTCACACCTGTCCCTTGCTGTGAGCGCTGTGAGGGAAAGTGCAGGATTAGGTGCGAACTCGGCTTCATCATGGAAGTGGTTTGTTTGTCTGCTCCACATTGAGTAGAAGCTGCTGCAAACTTGCTCCCCTGGAGTTTTCTTGCTGCAATTTTGTCCGTGCTCCCAATCTGGGTACACCCTCTGCTCCCTCAAGCTTGGGTTCCTGCCGAGTTATCTGTCAAATGCATGAGATAATTGCTGGCATGTATTGGATCGGGCGCTTTACAGGAACTCTGGCAGCTGCCATGGCTGTAAATAGTGGCTAGTTGATGTTTCCCCAGGGCTGGAGGGGAGAAAAGGTGTTTCCCACTGACTATTGGGGTGATGCTGTAGCACTCGGGAGGTGGGAGCAGGTTTGCCCTGTGACTCCAGGATCTGGGCCTGGGGGGACCTGCCTTTGCAGGCTGTGTAGCCCCAGTTTAGAAGCAGAATCTAGACTGGAGTCATTGGGCAGTACAATGAAGTGGGGCTGAGTCATATAGCAATTAGTGAGCCTTCAGCCCTGGTAAGAGTCTGAATAACTGAGAGGCAGGGTCTGCCTAGTGATTGCTGTTGAAGGATGTCACGGAGACAGTCCACTTACAGTTCTGGCTGCTGTTCTGTGTTTAACTTTTCCTTTTTTTTCCCCTGCTCATCTCCCCATCAGCAAGCTGGGGAATATGCATAGAAAACAAATCAGCAGCAGATAGTAGCATGTGAAGTGATTCTTCTGCTGGCATGGGTGGGACTGTGGGCAATAAAACCCGTGGTGATTTAAAGTCCAAAAATAATGTGTTGCTTTCTTGCTTGCAAGCCCTCAAATGGTTTGGAGGAAGGAGGTGAGAACCTGAGCCAGCTGGTTTGTGAGGGATGTTGGATACTGTACAGCTGGTTTGGGTTTTATGTACTTGATTTCTTCAGAGCTCATAAGTAGAGGGGACAGGCCACTGTTACTGGTGCGAGCTGCTGCTGTACTTGTGAGCAGGCACAGGTGTCTGTGTAAAAGGCTCTGGTGTCCCAGATAATACAGGTCCCAAAATGCCTGTAGAGGTTTTTCCCCCCCCCCTCTTTAGCATTTCTCAGGCAACCTGGAGGCTCCCCATCCTCACTGGACTGGCTGGAAGCCTGTATTGGATAAGGAAGTGAAAGCTCCTCTAAACCTTGCTGTGCTCAGCTGCAGGAGTGAGCGAGACCTGCTGATGGATGTGAGGACAACACAATCCAGGATGGTAATGAGTGCTGGTCTTGGGAGCGCTAAGGAGATCTGCAGGTGTAAGGTCCACAACAGAGTGGAGGAACTAGGGACTCAGTGAGAATCAATGCTTGGGGTCAGCCAAGAATGCCAGGAGGCAGGGAAATGGGAATTAGTCAAGCGGGAAGAGAGCCAATCTCTTTGATGCCAAGAGGACCTTCTAAGCATCCAAGATTGCTATGGGTGTGGAGCTGCCTGGAGTAGCCCGTGGCATCCAAAAGAGAAGGGTGAAGCAGGATGGTCTGTGCAACTCAGGGGCAGGGGCAACCCCCCAGCCTGGACTTCTCACTGCCCACACCCACGGGAGCATCTGGGCTGCCCCAGCTAGGGGGCATGAAAGGCTCTCCAAGCAATCATGTGAGATGTTTTCCTTTGATTCATCATCTGTAATTCCTCCTGGAGACATGCTTTTCTCATGGCTTGCCTCCTGTAAGTCAGCTGTTCCCACTCAGGAGCTGAAATCTGGGCAGCCTTGCCTGGGTTCACTTTCAAGGAATGCAGCCTTTCATTCCACCCAAGTATTCCAGTGCACATAACACTCTGGGCTCCCTCTTCCCTGACCCTGTTCTTTGTGTCCCCAGGCTGAGGTTTGCCCCAATGAATTTATTTGGCTCACTGATCTCTTTACTTTTCTCACAGTTTCTAAGGAGATGGGTACAATGAGACAAAAATGTCAGCCCCTTGCATTTTGTGCAGGGGGACAAGCCTGAGCTGTTGCTGTATTACACAAACCCCTGGCATTGCCATCATTTGATGGGACTCTTGAGTTTCCCATTCCCAGTTCAGTGGTATTTTGCCCTGACCAGAACTGAGCACAAAGTGGGGCTGGTTTGTGTTCCCAGAATCCTGAGTTGTCAGAAATGTGCTGCATCAACATGAAATGCAGTTTTTAGAGTCTGACGAGTAGTTTCTTTTTCACATGAAACAAGTAAAGGAGTTTTCTCTGATGCCTGAATGCTGAGGCACAGGGGGGAAATCCAGGGAGTTGCTGATAAGACTGATGAGGGAATAAAACTCAAGCAGACTTGAGGCTCTCAGCAAACTCTTGAACCTTTTCCTAAGGGATAGAACTTTTCAGGGTGATTCAAAAATGCTCTTCCCCCACAGAACCCCACTTGGGCACTCTGCAGGCAAGGCCAGTTGCTCTGAGCTGCCTGGCTCAGTTCTTCATCTTGCCTACACTTTTTTCCCTTCCCTCTCATTCTTGCTTTCTCCTGTTGGCTCCCTTTCCTCTGGACTTCAGCAGAGGGATCTGGGATTTGCAGCCTGTCCCTTCCCACTCCCCAAACCTCCTTCCTGGCAGTGCTGTTTCAGGAGTCCTTGTGCCTTAGCCAAGAGGGACATCTAGTGGGGTTGGAGCTCAGGGACCTGGGGTTTGTCAATATTTCTTGCATTTTTATTTATTAATTTGTAATCATTATGAAGGAGCAGGAACTGAGGTTTTACATGGTCCCGGTGGCCTGCTGGCAAGATGGACCTTTGGTGACCAGTTCATGGGCTGTTTCTCTCTTTTTATTCGGACATAGGGAAGTGACTGTGGAATGGGGCTTTTATGGGAAGAAAGGTGCTGTGGTAGGTGTCACTGTGCTCAGTAAAACAAAACCTTCTGAACACACTTCTCTGTGGATTTGGTTGCACAAGGTTCAAACTTTGACTTGGAAAATCATCTTTGCTCTCTTTTTGCTTGGCCATGATCCTGCTGGTTGTGGCAGGAGCCCCAAACTGCATGTGGGCACAAGGGAGAGAGAGTAGACGCTGGATCTGGTGTTCAGGTGATGGAACAGCCCACTACAGTTCCCATGGGTGCAGGTGCTGGGGCCCAACTGCTGGGCTCTTCTCATCAACTGTTTCATCCTTTTGCATTCTGTTATTCCAGGCATCTTCTGGGGACCATCATCCATAACAACTCCTGTTTAGGGAAGCTTTTAGTGGGCCATGTGTCTCGGGAGCTTAACTGCAAACTGTAGGACACTGGAATGCAAACATTTGTACTTTCATTTGCTCAGTGCTGCAAAAGTGCTGCTGATACTCCCTGGGCAAGAGAATGACTACAGTAAATGCTTGCTTTTATGCTGCTGTAGCACTGTGTAAGCACAGATCTCAGAATGTTCCTTAACTCTGCAGGGAGGGCTGAGGCACAAACCATCCTATGAGCCCTCACAGCTCTTTCTTGTGAAGATTTCTCCCCAGACTCCACATCTCTCACTGCACAGTGGCGCTGCTGTACAGAACAGTAGTGAAGTGTTTTACTGGGAGAGGCTCAGCTTCCCCCTTAGCACTGGGGGTCTGAGCTGTAGGTTTCTGTTTCAGGAACAATTGCACAGAAGCTCAGGAAGAACCACACAGCCACAGTATTAGAAAATATCCCAGTTTATTGCAGCATCTCAGTTCTGAGAGTTTTACAAAACAATGTATTTACAGGTAAGGAAGGGACTAACTCAGCTGGAGTGTGCTTTGCTGGGGCAGGAACAGACTACAGAGGAAAAAGGAAGAAAATCAGCACATTCACAAGTCACATTTTTCTTTACAAAAGTAAGATAGGTGTAAGGCTGGTGTGCACAGCTGACTGGTATAGTCCTTGTGGGGAGCTCTCCAAGAAGAATTCAGTGCAGCCCTTGTACTTTTCACAGTGATTCCAGGCACCTGGGGCTCAGCAGAAGCTGCATCAGCTCAGCTCAGTATGATGTTAAGGCACAATGCAGTGATGCCAACGGCTCTGGGTCTCCACATATGCCAGCAGCTCTGCCTATGGCTTCCCTCATAGCGAGTGATAGTGTCTGAACCCTGCCCATGGCTTTCTTTGGGGTGAATGATGGCTTTGAGCTCTGCCCATGGCTTCCCTCAGGGTGAGTGGTGGTGTTTCAGCCCAACATCTCTCTTTCAGTCCCCCAATCCTGGACTTGGCCATGCCAGAAGCAGAGCTGGTCAGAGGACAGAAGGAGGAGACCATGGTGTGGAACAAGTGAGGGATTCCAAAGGGAATCTCCCAAAACTATGGTAAGACCTCCATTATGGCTGAACACCAGAGAAAGGATATGGATGGCTGTTTCAAAACAAATGCACAAATTAGAACATATGCTGAAACCTTGTTTTTGAACTTGTCCAATAAAGTTTGCCTCTAAACACAAACTGTTCGTCTTTTTTTTTAAATTATATATTTTTTAAAGTTTATTACTATATGTAATCTTGAAGGATGGCTCATTCAAATTGTTCATGGGAGCTGCACTAGCTTACCCCCCCAAGGGAAACTTCTCCAAATATGGATTTCTCAGACTAAGGGCTAAACCAAACCATCAGCTCTGGTTGCACATAGAGTTCCAGGCGCTCGCAGCGAGGTAGAGGGAGGGTTGAAGTTCACAGTAGAGGCTGTGCATGGCTGGCACTGCCAAGTGTCTCCAGCCAGCGCTGTCCAAGAGGTGTCCAGGCAGGGATCCATCCCTAGAGGCCTGTGTGCTCCTGGATCCAGTCTCGCAGGCTTGTGAGCCGGCTGTACACCCCAGGTTTGTTCCGCTGAGCACAGCCATCGCCCCAGCTCACCACGCCGGCCAGGAACATCCGACTACTGGGCTCCACACTGACCAGGGGCCCCCCAGAGTCTCCCTGCACAGAACCACAAAGGAGCATAAGCACCAACCCCATAGATCACTCTCGTGCACAGTGTTAAAGTCAATCACAAAAACTGAGCAAAAAATAATCAGCAAACCCCATCTAAGTCAGCTGTCATTACAATTTTTTGGCCATTCCCTGAAACAAATATTTAAGCATGGCAATAAGAGCCACTGTGCCAGAACAAAGAGCTATAAAATACCAGTCAAGCAGCCTGGCTTGCTAACTAAGACTCTGAATAAAAGCCAGAAGTTGGAGTACGGCCGTATATCGTATCTGGTGAGATGGAGTCTAAATCCTGTGTTTTTGGGCTGTAGTTTTTGAGTTGTAAGTCATGCATCAACACAACTTTCTGCTGGTGCCCATTGTAATCTGTTCATTTTCTGAATGCAGGAGAATTGCCAAAGATTTGTTTTATGTTAAAAATGTAAATATAAGTGGAAGCACCAGAATGAGCAGGGCTGAGCCTGTCTCCCTGCCTAATAACCAATAACCAGCACTAAATCCAGGTGCTGCCTTACCTGGCAGGCATCCACACCACCGGTCAGGATCCCCACGCACATCATGCGTGGCGTCAGCTGGTCTGTCAGGAGCTGGTTACACACAGTCTGGTTGATGAGCCGGATCTCTGCCTTCTGCAGGATGGAGGCTCCCGTGCCTGCCAAAATGGAAGAGCATCTTAAGTAAAAATACACAATTTTAAACAGCTCCCCATTTTTTCCCTCAAGAAACACATAAATCATAGACTTGTAAAATCTCAGAATGGTTTGAATTTTAAGTGAACTAAAGCCTGTCTTGTTCCACCCTGTGCCACAGGTAGGGACACTTTCCACCACACCAGGTTGCTCCAGCCCTGTCCAATATGGCCTGGAATGCTTCCAGTGATGTGGCAGCCACAGCTTCTCTTGGCAACCTGTTTAAAATACATCAGTGCAGCACCAAATCACATGCCAGTGCTCACCTCCTTCTGCAGTTGCTCCCCATCCAGTCACCCACAGGTCCTTGCCCACAGGGAAGTTGTGGGTGGCATCGGGCAGGCAAATGGGCTGGACAACGGCTGTGAAGGTGACAGGACTCTGCAGCTCCAGCACAGCAATGTCATAGTCATAGGTGTAGTCATTGAAGAAGGGGTGGGAGATGATGCGCTTGATTTTGCGGGTTTGCACATTGGGGCCGCTGCGGTCACCTTGGTCAGTCAGCCCCAGGTAGGCTGTCCATAGGCTGGGGTCAGAATACCTGCATGGGGGCCATGAAACACAGGGTGAGACCTCATCTTGGAGACAGCACCGCTCACTACCTTACACAGTTTTCTTGAGGAATGCCTCTCAGAGTCAGTGTTGGAATATTGTGGTTTTGGTCGCCACAGTTTCCAAAGAAGGGCAATGAAGATGGTGAAGGGCCTTGAGGGGAAGCCGTATAAGGAGCAGCTGAGAGCACTTGGTCTGTTCAGCCTGAAGGAGACTGAGGGGAGACATCATTGTAGTTATAACTTCCTGTGTGAGGGAGAGAAGATGGGCAGACTCTGATATCTGTTCTGTGGTGCCCAGTGACAGGACTAGAGGGAACAGCCTGAAATTGTGTCAGGGGAGGTTTAAGTTGGGTATTGGGAAAAAGCTCTTTTCTCCAGAGGGTGGTCAGGTAGTGGAACAGACTCCCCAGGGCAGTGGCCACAGCATCAAGCCTGAGCTCAAGAAGCCTTTGAATGATACTCTTGGGCACATGGTGTGACTCTTGGGGATGGTGCTGTGCAGGGACAGGAGCTGGACTCGGTGATCCTTGAGGGTTTCTTCCAACTCAGCTTATTCTGTAATTCTGTGAAATACCTGGAAGCACAGGGATGTGAGGCTGGTACCTGATGCCTTGCAGTGGCAGGAAGCAGTGTGCTGCCGACACCAGCCAGCTTGCTGACACCAGTGAGGCCCCACAGATGTGGCCCTGGCCCTTGACGTGCAGGCTGACCTGCCACGGCCACTCTCCCACATCCGAGTTCTGCCCACCAACGATCCGTGACTTCCTGACATAGGAGCGGAGACCACAGTCTAGGGCAGAGAAGGAGAAGGGGTGCTTAGTTTCTCCTGTTCCCATCCCACGCCTCCCCTCTGTTCCTCCAGGACATCTGACAGCACAAATATCCTGTTTACACATGTCAGGAAGGGCTGATGTTCTCTGCACAGATGCTAAATGAGCTACAACATTTACTGGCCAACTCTGTAAAGGGGAGATAAGCCTCTGTATTACCCATCTAAGCCTTCCTGAATAACACAGACACCCCACAGGCCGCTAAAGAGCGTGGCTTGGATATTTCCAGATAAGCTTCTGCACAGAAACACACCGGGGCTCTCTCTGCCACACTGGGGTGTTTTTTTGAGAGACCCAGCCCAGAGTCCCATGTCTCCCCCATTCCTCAGGCACTCACTGCAGTTGTCCTCATCAGAGTGGTCCTCACAGTCCTGCTCCCCGTCGCACTCGGGGTTCTGTTTGCTGATGCAGTGTCCACTGCGGCACTTGTACGTGTACTCCTTGCAGGGGACTGTGGTCTGGCCTGCTGCAGGCAGGATGGAGACACAGAGGTTAGCCCCAGTTCTGGGGAGGTCACATCAAGTCCACCTCTTCTGCCCAACCCCAGAGCATTTACACACACATGAGGATGCCCAGCCCCAAGGAATTCCATCAGAGGCTGCATTTGCTGGCAGTCACCCTCCAGCCGACCCTCACCTGTGCTGCAGCTGCCCTCATCGCTCCCGTCCCCACAGTCGTCCTTGCCATCACATTTCTGTGTGCTGGGGACACACTTCCCGTTGTCGCACTTGAAGCTGTCAGCTGAACAGCCTGGGGACAGAGAGCAGCTCCTGAGGGCTGGGCATGAATCCTGCAGCACCTCAGCACACGGCTGTGCCCAGCTCCCCTCCCCAAGACAAGTAAAGCCTCTGCAGCTCCAAAATACTGTGTCTCCAATCTCTTCTCCAAACTGCACACCACCACTCAGTTACTCAGCCCTTTCTATTCTTACACCTCTGCTCATCCTTCTTTCCTCTGAGCTCTCATTCACCTGTATCAGGTGAGCACTCATCATGCCTGAGTTTTTTTGCCTGCTCACTTCCAGCACAGCACTTCCCTCCACCCCACGAGCCTCCATCACCCTCATTGCCCCCGTGTGCCTGCTTGAGCCCTCAGCCCTTTGTGCCTGTAGGGTGAGACTCACTGCACTGTAGCTCATCGCTGTTGTCACCACAGTCGTTCACGTTGTCACAGACCCAGAACCTGGGCTTGCACCAGCCGTTCTGACACTTGAACTGCTGCTCGGTACAGGCTGGAAGAGCAGAGTAAGAATCACAGGATGATTTAGGTTGGAAAAGACCTCCAAGACCATCAAGTCCTACCTGAGACCAAGCACCACACCTTGTCAACCAGACCGGAGCACTGAGTGCTATGTCCTGGACACCTCCAGGGATGGGGACTCCCCTGGGAAGGCTGTTCTAATGCTAGAAATTAGGGGAGAGGCCTGTGGAGTCACCATCAACCCACCCACCATGGCAGCTCTCCCAGTGGGTGTGCAAGCACTTGGGAACCCCAGCAACCAGCTCAGGACCGTGCACGTGTACATAAATACACTACACACTCAGTACATCACAGTATTTCCACTTCCCTGGAGAACAAAGCCATTTGGAGCTGTTGTGTCTGAGGCAGTGGAGGCTGAAGCTGACATCACAACAGCAGGACAGCCAGAGGCAATACTGAAGGAAAGCAATTGCTGCAAGCAGTGGGAAAGCACCTGAGAAATCAGGATCATGGGCCAGCAGCACATCCTTCCCCAGAAAACTGCCCCTCCCAAACCAGGGCACCCCGTCCTCTCTAATAAATTGCAGACCCCGGACAATAACATTAACTATAGGACAGCTCTGCTAATCCAAGAGGAAAACCTGTTGCACAAATAAGCAACTCCTGTGTGTCCCATGGGTTTTCCAGATGAGCTCTGCAAAGCCTGCCCAGTTGGGTAATGAAATGTGTCCCTCCATACCACTCAGCTCTGCCAAACCCACAACCAGCAGGATAACACAGAAAAACACATTCCCAGCTGGAAGGAACTGGAAAGAGAGGGCGATGCCACTGGGAGAGGGCTGGATTAGCAGGAGCCCACAGCTCTTAGGCTGAGAAGGGATGCCAAATTGTGCACAGAGTCTCACTCCAGCCTGGAGGAGGGCAGTAGCGCTGGTTCCAGCCAGCACTGAGTCACATTACCCAGAACAAGACTAACCACCCCAGGGCATCATGGCCGTTCCCATGCTGTACCAAAGAGAAACAAAGGCTGGACTTACTGCAGGACCTCTCATCGCTGCCGTCCACGCAGTCCAGCCACCCATCACAGCGCATGCTCCTGTCGATGCAGCGGCCAGTATTGCAAGTGAACTTGCCAGGGCAGGCTGAGATGGAGAAAGGGACAAAACCACACATGAGCCCTCTTGGTGTCCCCTCTACATCCCTTCTGCAGAGTTTCCTATGCCTGCTTACAGCAGAACACAAAAGGAAGACCAGGAGGTTTTCAGGAAAGCAAGGCATGCTGCTATGTGCTTGGAAAACGCTGCTTCCCAGTTTACAGGGCAGTATAAACACAGAGGAGGGACAGCTCCACATCTCAGGGAAATCACTTTCCCCACCCCAGCCCCAGGGTTTCAACTCACGGTCACTGGAGTCATAGGACAGGAACTCTGCAGTGAAGCCTGTGTCTGTGTAGGATTGGTCCGAGTGGAATCGGAGCTCAATTTTGTTGGTGGTACTGGCCACCACAAACTGGGAGCGCTCCCCACAGTACCTGCGGGGAGAGAGCAAAGAGGAGTCAAAGGAGGTCAGCACCAAGAAAACCTCCTTCTATCCCTGATCTCCCTCCACACTCAGGAAGCTGAGGGGGCAGGAGAGCAGGGAGCAGGTCTGATCCCAGCACAGCCTGCTGGGACTCAGGGTCCGAATTCTGCTGCTGCTGGCAGAAGGTTTGGGCCAGTTGTAAACACCAACTTGTGACTTTAGGAATGATTGGGAACAAGTTCTTCCATATCCCTGCCTGCCCCATGATGTGTCTGATCTCAGATACACTGGACTCATGCAGGATCCCATCTCACCATGGGCAGGTAGGATCATGTACGTGAACAGCACTGCAGAGGCAGGTGCTGACTTTTGACTGTCTCTGAGGCAGGGTCAGCTCCCTTGTCCAAAACATTGTGAAACAAGATTAATCACGTGCCTCTGAGACCCTAAGTTTTCTCTCTGGCCCAGCTTATATCAGGCTGGGGAATGTATCTGGAAATGCATCACAGGATATGAGTGCCCTGAGAATGGAGAGCTGCTTGAGCAAACCCACCCCAGATGTTCCGGCCTTCCCACACATGAGCTGTGTGCTGTGATGCTCCACAGCATCTGGGGGGTGGTTCAGCTGCAGCACACCACAGAACCAAGTGTGGGGCTCCCCACTCATCATGAGGCAGGCCTGGGCCGAGGCGGCTCTGGGGTTTTTGGGGTCTCCCCCGAAAATGGCTGCCATGGGTGTCCCAAACAGAGAAGTCCAGTTAAGCACAACCTGTCCGGGCCCCTCAGGCAGGCTCCAGGTCCAAAGGCAATCTTAGCAAGCTCAGCTCTTAAGTCAGATCAGCTCTTTAGTGATTTTCAGCTCACTAGTGATTTTCAGCTCTTTTGCTTGCTAAGTGCCTTTGGCAGATGCAGGGAGAGAGAGGAGAAGCTCTGTGCGAGGTTCCACAGAGATGACTTTATTGGCAGCTTCTGCAAAGGGTCTCAGTGACCAACCCTTCTGCCGAATTGGGCAAAAGTAGGGGTTTATATAGAGTATAGGAGTTTTAGGAAACAGTCCGATAGTAAGGGTGGAGGCGAAAGTGACCTATAATCTTACAGAGATAGCAAGGGTCTGAAGGCGGAAGAGGGGCTTCTTTTGGTCCAGTCATCATGACTAGGCATTTCCTATCTTAGGCTGCTGATCATCAGGGAGGCCTTGCAGGCCCTGTGCCTGCTACACTGGGCACCCTCCTGCCTCCTCCCAGCCCTCAGAGCACCAGCACTCTTGTTCCCTCAGCAGATTAAAGAATGCACAAGGTTGTGTGCAACTAAATGAAGCCACTCCATGGGTTCAGCCACCCAATACTCACCTTGTGCCGTTGATCTGCACATAGTCTTTGGTGCAGGAGCTGACTGGGATCCCAGGCTCCAGCACAAAGAACATGTTGAAACGCACCTTCACATTCTTTATAGAGGGAACCTGTGAAAGGAAGCACAGTCAGTGGGATGTTCCTTTCTGAAGCAAGAAAAAAGGAATAGTTTCACAGGAGAGGGCTGTGCTTGGGGGGAGGACAGAAGATAACTAAAAAGGGAAAGTCAGTTTTCCAGGAGGAAAAGAAACAGCTTTGTAAAAGTCACTGAGTTACCCTGGCTCCAGAATCCCCAGTGGAACAGGCATACACAGGGGTGGAAGCCAGACCTTTGGTCAACAGCCAGCAACTGGCCTGTCCCAAAGCCCACACTCTCATCCTTCTTGTGTGAAGTTACAGGATTTTTCATGGGCTTCTGTGGGGTTCAGGCCTCTTGCAACCTCTTCTGCCTTTACCCCTAGGTCCTAAAGGCTCCCCCAGTCATGCTAGACTTGGAGCCTCTGGGCCCCAGCTGCTGTGAGCTCCCTTGCACCATGTCCTGTATGACCAGGCTCATTTGACAGACTTGTTAAGGCAAAGAGAGGGCCCATCTCACCTCAATGTTCCAGACACAGTCCATGTCTGGGGGGTAGTGTGCTGGGTAATAGGGAGTTGTGAAGGTGCCGCTGTCTCCCTTCAGGGTCCCACCACAGGCTAAAAACAAGCAGGAAGGTAATAACAAATTAGAGATTTAGATGTGGCTTTTCCAAGCCTCAGCTGGCTGTCATTGGAGGCAGTGGCAACAGTCTCTAACAATAGTCAAGTCACTCTCTGGAGAGAGCAGCTCAGCTCCAAGGCTTGAGAGAACCCAGGAGATCAATTAGGTGCTTCCATCAATCTGCATGTCTAATCCAACATAATTCTCATTTTTGCCTCCTTGGGGAACATCCTTACTGCAGTCAAGAACACTGTAGGCAAGGTAAGCACCAAGAAGTGACCTGCTTCCAGGTGCTCCAGCCCTGGAAACATCCCTGACAAACTCACTACAGCCACAGCCACCTCCCTGTTCAGCTGCCCATGGCAGGGAGACAGGGGGAAACAGGCCAAGGCCTCTGCTCACCTTTCATCTTTGGGAGCTGGAAGAACTCAGCCTTAAAGCCAGGGAATCGCCCCTCCTTGTTGGTAACCAATGTGACTAGCATGACGTTCTGGGAGGACAGGAAGGTCAGGTTGTAGGATGGGGCATAATTCCCACAAAGCCTAGGAAGCAAAGGACAGAATTCGTAAGGCACTGCTGCACAGGGAGCCTCAAGCAACACAGCTCAGCTCTAAGCAGGGGCAGGACATCTCAGGATCACCCTGGACTTGGTGCCATACAGGAACACCCACCTAACCAAGGCGTGGGGCTCCACGGGGCTCAGAGAGTCGTACACCTTGATGTAGTCACTGTCATCTCTGCATGGCTCCAGCTCCAAGGTCTTGAAGGTGAGACTGATGCTGGAACCGGCATCTGCCCTCAATGCCCAGTAGCAGAGGGCATTGTTGGGGTATGGGCTGTTGGGGAAGCCTGGCGTGGTGAAACTGGTGACCTCCCCTTCCTTGGCGTGAAGGGAGAACATGCAGCTGTCTGCCCAGAGAGTAGGGAACAGTTAACAAGGCAAAGAAGCCTTGCCTTGCCTTTCCCTGGGATGCAGAGAATAATTCCTGCAGGCTACCCCAGGGCAAATGGCTCTTCCCGGATAACAGCAAGGCCTGTGCCACAGTCTGTCCAACCCCAAACCAGCTCCAAGAAGCACACTGGGGTCTGCCTTGCATGCAGAGAACTCTGTCCAGACCCTTCCCCATCCTGCAAGAGAAACACTATCCTAAAGAGACCACTGAGATGGAAGAACTGTACTTACTGTCCCGGGCAGAGTGAGCTATGCTGGGGTCCACAGCTGCAAAAGAAAACAGAGCTGACATCACCTATGGGAAATCCCTGGGCACAAAGCTGAGGTTGTTCCTCAGACTGTCATTGATCTGGCTTCACTTGTGGAATCTCTCCCTGCAAACTGGCAGGAGAGGTCCTTCCTGGCTTCTGGGAGCTGAGGGAGCAAACTTTCCCTCTGCAGAGGGAGAACTCATCCTTGTCCCTTTCCCCTGGGCTCAGAGGAGAGGAGAACACAGAGCATTTCAGCAATGGGGAACAGGTCTGTGCAGCCACCTTTAGGCTGTACATCCCATTAAGCTGGGCTGTGACATCCAGGTCCTTATACCACCCTCAGGGCTGGCTTTCTCATGAGAAGGCAGTGACCAGCACCATCTCCTTCCAGAGGAATATCCCACCTGATCCCACGCAGAGGCCCAGGGACAGCAGAACCAATACTCACGGAAAGCAATGACTGACTCCACCTTCAGCATGGGGTTTCTCAGGCGGGGGTTCCACCTCTGCACCAGGCTCTGCTTGTCAGCCATTGCCCTGTTCAGGCTCTCTTCACGGTATTTGGGCACAAGGAATTCTGACCAGTAGTAGGCAATGACACTGCCTTCACTGTGGAAAGGATAATTGTGGGATGAGAGCAAGGACAGACATGGGAGGACTCAAAAGCACTAGAAGAAGGGGCCAGACTACTTGATTAGCCAGTTTTGGAAGGGAGCCTTGATTAGCCACAGGGAAGGGAGAGTTTCAATGACAAGTTAAGCAGGAGCAAAGGCCCCTGCCAGCCTGAGGAGTCTCTCTCAATGCTGCCAAGGCACCACCCACTGCAGTTCATTGCACCATACCTTGATTTTTCCCAAGACATATGGCAGAAAACAAAATGCATTTTCAGGTCACTTTTTGCTGCTCACCCTTTCCTGTGTCACTCAGGGTGACTACTGGGGTGCTTCCATCCCAGCATCCTGGGATGGAGGGTAAATGACTGATGTGATATCCTGGCATCCTAGACAGGGCTCAGGCAGTGTCTAACACTCACCTGAAGGCAGTGATTACTGTCTCTTTGTGGTAAGGACCAATATCAGCATGATTCTTGTAGATCTCCTCCACCTGAAAGGGTTAAAAAGAGGTGTTCAGCATGTCTAGAAGTGAGGAAAAGGGAAAGGCTAAAGATGGACAGAGCTTCAAGCCTGCTAAGGAAAACCAGGGCACATACCTGGCATCCCTGTGTGCAGGAATCTGCAGAGCCAAAGAAAGAAAGAAGGAGAGTTGAGAGCCCCAGAAGAGCGCAGAGCTGCCCATCACAGCCTGTTCTGACTCAGCTCACCCACTCTTCCCTGGGGGAAGTGAATCCCCAAGTCTGAGGGAAGAGGCAAGACCAGCCACAGCTTCAGCCTCTTTTAGACACCCTTTTACCTCAGTTCCTGGCCCTGACTCATCCAGTGATTCTGGGACATGCCCCGGCAGCTCCTATGGCGCTGGGAGATGCCATGGCACTGGGCTGGAGCTGGGATGTCAAGATCCAGCTCCAAAGAAGGTCCCTGCTCCCAGCCAGTGTGACACAGCGAGCAGGGAAAGCTCCAAGGAATCTTACATGGCATATCCCCTTGGCCATGGGGCAAGAGGAAAATTCCTTGCTTGTAGAAGGAGGGAGACAATAAACCTCTTACCGTGCTCTTCACCTTCCTGGCCAGCATACTGAACTCTGGAGAGCTGGAGTTCTCATAGGCATCCACGAATTCCCAGTTCAGAACCCGCAAGTGGCCATTGAAAACCTTCTGGACAGGTGTGTTCCTATCTGCAAGAAAACAGCTCAGGGTCAGGAAGGGCAGTCAAAGCTGGGACTGGTGTCACAGCAGATCCCCAGTGACAGCAATTGGGGCAGGGAGGTGGAAATGGTGTCTCCAGAGCTTGAGAGGGCACATGTGAGAAACACTGGGTAACAAAGCTTTTCCATGTGGATGGATACATTCCCAGGGTGTTACCCTACATGTCACCACCCACCAGACGTCACACTCACATTTGAAGTGCCAAAACAGGAGGCCAGTGGTGAGTGAGACAAGCAGAAAAACAATGATCAGGACAGTGATGACCACCTGCCGCCTTGGGCCGCGCTTCTCCATCTTCTTGGAGTTCATAGCAGGGAGGAACTCCACCCCTTCGTCCAGGTTGTTCATGTCCTGGGAGAGGAGGGAAGGCAGGACAGTGGGAAAGCTGTTCTCAAAGCCTGGCTTGGGGAGGTCCAGCCACAGAGCAGCCTGAAGCAGGTTTGCGGACAAGGAATGCGGCAGCACTGAGGGCAAACCTCAGTGTCGGCAGCTCCACAGCCATGGCAGGAGAAACCCTGAAGGTTTCTTCTTTGCTTTTCTGCACACACCTAATTCCTTTCTGGACCTAATATAAGGTCACGAGTTTAAACAAACTCAGGGGCAAGTCCACACACCCTCCTGTGACCATGGCAGGTCACAAGCCCACAAGCTTCAAGATCTGCCTCAGCAGATGAAACTGCGGAGAAAAATTCGCCCCCAAAAAGTGCTTGCTGTGTGCAGAGCTCATGGGGCACACCATGCTCTAAATAGCATTTTCCTAATAGAAGAAATCAAGCTACTTCCTTCCTTTACATTTTCACAGCTCTCTGTCATGCCTCCTGAGCCACCAGCACTCCTGTGTTTCTGCTTGGAATCTCTCATCCAGCACAAATACTTGTTAAAAGAAATAAACCAGAAAACTAAGAAGAACATACAAAACATCCCCACAAACCACAAGCAGCCATGCGCCTGGGACAAGATATGGAAGAGAGGGACGAGGAATGACACAGCTCTTGCTGTCATCATAATGGGCTGAGTGAGGAACTGGAAGATGTGTTGAAGCATCAAGGTCTGTATCAGCTGTAAAACCTGAGCTCTATATCAGCTGTAAAACCATTGGTATCCCAAGGTTTCACTTTCTCACACCTTCTGTTCTGTTCCTCCATCCTTGCCCTGCTTGTGTATCTGTACCTCTCACCTGGAGAGGGGGAGGGTTGGACAGCTGCAGATCCAAATATTTTCCGAGGATCCCACACAGCATCCTTGGTATTGTTGGACATCGTGGGGGCCCAGATCCGCACCTACCCTGGCACCTTCTCTCCTGCCAGCACTGGCAGTGGTGTGGCCAGAGCTCACAACATCTGCTTCCGTCTGTGCCTCCCTTGGGCAGGAAGGGCTCTGCACGTGCTGCAAAGGCCCAAGACAGGAGGATCCTTCACCTTTCTGCTTACTACCTTCCCATTTTCTCCTCAGCAGGCATTCAGCGGCTTCCTGGGCTCTGGAACCTCAGCACAGACACCACGGCACAAAGCGCGGACTCGCACAAATCTGCGGCGTTTCCACGTGCCCCGTGCTCCAGAAGGGTAATGCTGTCTCCACAAACACAGCGTCAGAGTCTGCCTGTCCTCTCTCAGCCCAGGGCTCACACAAACCTACTCCTAATAGCTTGGGTTAATTTGATGCAAATGTCACAAGGCCCTAAATTCAGGAAAAATAAGGACAAGGGGGATATAACTTGATAGAACACAGAGGAATGGCTTTGAAATGAAAAGATAGCAGGATTTGACAGTATACTGGAAAGGAATTCTCCCCTCTGAGGGTGGTGAGGCCTTGGCATAGGTTGCCCAGAGAAGCTGTGGCTGCCTCATCCCTGGCAATGTCCAAGGCCAGAGTGGACAGGGCTTGGAGCAGCCTGGTCTAGTGGAAGGCATCCCTGCCCATGGCAGGGGGGTGGGACCGCATGGGCTTTAAGGTCCCTTCCAATCCAAACTGCTCTGGGATTCTATGAAAAACTAGCAAAGGGGATCCTGCTTACACAGGGATCTCTGAGCCTGCTGTACAGACATAAGGAAAAAGCCATCTTCACTGCATTTCCTCACTGAACTTCCAGTAGGTACTTCATCTTCTCTTTCCTCAGCCTTGCCTGGCAGGAAAGCCCAGCTTCCACTTGAACCATTTCCCCACTTCTGCCCTTTTCTTCACCCAATGCCTGTGCTCTCCTCCCACCCTCCACATCCCCCTGCAGCCTCTTCTCCTTGCGGTATTTGCCCAGAGCCCCTCACAACACAAAGGGAAGTGGCAGGCACCTTACTCCAAGTTTTTGTCAAGGACTCTGTAAGTTTAATCCTCTGCAAACAGCAGAAGACCACCAAGACCAGAGCAACCCACCAGTTTTCATATCACCTGCTCCCAGGATCCTCCCAGTTTATCATTTGGCGGTTCAAGGAAGGAGCCTTCGATCATTTTTGAGTTTTACTGCCTAAGGCTAGACAGAAAGAACTGTTTCCATCCCCAAAATCCACCCACCTTTAAGCTAAAGATTGTGTCCTTGCAGAGAGAAAACTCTCCCAGGGAGAAAATCATTGCTGTGATTAAATCACAAGGCAAACAGAGCTCCCCTCTGCCTCCAGCACACACAGGCAAATGCATTGCTCCTGGGAGCAAGGAAATTAGACAGGAAAACTCATCATGCGCTCTTTCTTTAGGCAATTTCTCTGCCTTCCTTGGAAAAAAAAAAAACAGTATAAAAAATGTTAAACCTGTGAGTTTACAGCGTGCCTTCGTCAGATTTTTCTTGCCCCAAAGCTGAGCCAGCAGCAACACAGACGTGACAGGAGTGCAGGGACTTCTGGGAAGGTTACTTTTGTTTTTCCTCCAGTACAAGGTGCACAAGCAGCCACTGACACTGCTACTTGCCAGAAGTTATCCTGTGACTACAAGCAGATAGGAGGCATGATCCAAAGAGGTTTCCCTCCCTCCTCACCCTCTGTGTTGTATTCCAGCTCTCATCCTCTCCCATTCCCATACCTTATGAATGCCATTACGTTCCTCAGACAGCACAGACACTTGTGTGAAGAGCCCTCACCCATCACAGCCTGGGTGAGCAACAGCCATTCCTGCAAAGTCTTCCCAATACCCAGTGAAGAATCTGAAGCCTCCCACAAGCACTGCTGGAATGATGAATCAGGCCATGCAGAAGGACTCAGATAAGGCCCCGTGTCCTGAACTTTAAGAGGCTGAAAACTCCCTGCCCACACTCTGCACAAAAACCACACGTCTGACCTGAGGACCAGACTAGCCTCTGCCCCTCTCACTCCCTGTGCTCCACATGCCCTTTGCTCCCAACACTTGGGAGGAAAAATACCCTGTCACCATTCTCTAAGCTAGATGGAAACCAGATGAAATCACATGCAAGACAGCTCAAAGATTGCCATTAAATCAAGAAAAAAAGACACCTGCAATGTTAATCTCCTTTAGTTGATGACTGCTGCACATTTCCCTCCTGTGCTCTGAACACTGGCAGCTGTTAACTAGAGAGGAGCTGAACACATACTGGTCTCACCTTGTCCATGGTTCCTCCAGAAACCGTCTCTAGCCCCAAGTGACTCAAGGTCTGACTGTCTCACCCTTCTCAAGGAAACTGCTCCAATAAACATTATTAACAGAAAACCTCCCTTGATATTCTCTCTGCCTTAGTCACTGCAGCAGTTGCTTCCTCCTCACTCTCCTCAGTTCTTGCCGGTATGGCCAGGCTCCCCACGCAAGGAGCGTGACCCACACTGGTCACAGCATCAGCTGTGGCAGCAAAACCAATCCAGGGAAAAGTTCAGACAGGCACTGCCCCAGTTCTCTCATGCCTCAGTTTCCCCTGGAGTACCAACTCCATGAAGAAACTTTGAAAAGAAGTGCACATAGATGGATTTATAGAGCACTTGGTGGGTGCCTGCTCCTCTGTACAGAGTCTGAGCTCAGTCCTGGGGACAGCAGACCTCCCACTCCTCCTTCTCTAAGCCACACAATGTATTTTTAGACAATGACTGTGCTCTGTCCAACTGGACAAACCAGATGCAGAAGTGACTAATTCTGTCAGCAGGAAATTCAGCTAGCACAAGGGGGTGGTGGGAACAAGCTCTGCACTGGAGATCTTACAGGAAAGCAGAGAGATTCTGCTGCAGTGGGGGATCATGGAAAGGCTGGGATATGCCATGGAATACGGCTCTCCAGCATGAGGTGTGCAAAGCAGGGGTCCCACCGGAATCAGCATCCCCCATAGAGGCTGGTTTCTGCCTTTTTGGCACTCCCAGATGGTGATGTGTCCCAGGCGCCAAACCCCTTACTGTTCCCCTCTCCTCCAAAACAGCTGCTCCATCTCTCCCTCAGTGTCTGCATCTTTTTACAGGACTCTGACCCACAGAAGGACTGGGCTCCTGGCCATTAGTTTCACCTGTCCTCTATGAACACCAGGTAGTTCATTCATCCAGCACCAGACATGAGATTTACCTACTTCCTTTGACTTTCCCAACTCCAGACTCTGCCGGTCTACCACAGGACTGCTCAGGGCCAAAGCTGCCCAGATCATACAAGGTAAGAGCAGGTGTGCAACCAAATAAAATCTCACAGCAAAAAAAGGTTACTGTCTGACACCAATGTACACAACCAAGAAAAGGAACCCATAAAATTCCAGGCTGGAGGAGGCATAGGGAGGTCAGAGATGAAGCAGAGTCATTGGACTGCATGGTTAGACTCTTGAGGGTAATTACAACTTGCAGATCCCAGCCTGTGTATCCAAGAGGCAATTCCCACCTCCCCTTTTTTAGCCACACCTGCCTCGGGTGGCGTTCAATAAAAACTAAAACAAATACCACATGAGAAACGAGAGGAATGAAACCTGTCGACTGGGACACAGTCTCAGGGCATAGCCAGCAAGCCTGTTCAGAGCTCAGGATACCAACAGAGTGGGCTTGTGCAGCAAAAAGAGCCATAAAAGTTGTATTTTTCAAAAGCTGAGAATTCCTGGATCATGTTGAAAGCCCACACCAGCTTTGTGGAATTGGTATGAGGGAAAACAGCCTGTTACCCATCAGGAAAAGTAAAACAAATGTAAACAGCATGCGCAACTCCACCCAAGTAGATCAAGTACAGCTACACCATCCTTAAATCAACTCCTGCACCAACTCTTGCTGCAAACCCAGACAACTCCTCTGGAAAAAGATCTGATAAGCATCATCTTCTCACTTCTCTTCTTACTCTTGATAAGAAATACATGGAAACAGCACACATGGGAAGCGAAGTTTATGTAAGGCATATTCATGCCATGCTGCCCCACCACAGACAGCAAAGCACTGAAGAAACTTTGCCAGTGCATTATTTTTCGTCTTCAGTTCTGTATTAAGGGCAATGAAGCTATAAAATGATGACATCAAAACTAGAAAGGGAATATGGGGCAAGAGCTCAAGGACAGAGTCCTCCAGCCTGTGCATCTTCCAGGCACAGAGGGCAGGTGCAATAGTAAAAGATACAGGTCACACACCTCTATTTCACATACCAAGTTTAAGCTTAATCTTCTACAGCAGATTGTCTTGTGACCACCCTGAGTCATATGAGAAAACAAATTCCTTTAGGTTTATTATAGAAGAAACTAATGTTAACGTTTGCAGAGATAGCATAGGCTTGGCTTGCTGTCCCATCCAGGCTGATTGGTGCAGCTCTGTCCTGCATCATAGCAGCTCAGAAAAAGCTACCACGCTTCTGTGTCTCTGTGGTAGTAGAGAATTTTACACCTAAATCTTAGCAACTCTTGGGGAGAAGCTGGGAATAAAGGTACTCTACAGCCCTGATCTGTGTACCTATGGGCCATGAAATTCCTCCTTGCAACACACTGATGTCCCAAGAGCAGCAGAGAAACATGCCACAGATGCAAACAGCTCATTTAAATCACTCGTATGTCTTTCCTGGTACAGAACTGCCTCCAGCAGCTTAGCCAAAGCAGCTGAGCCCCAGACCTCAACCTCCCCAATCCTTGTGACACTTTACTCATTACTGAAGTTCTGAGGTGGATCAGGATCATGGGTCTCCAATGTTTGAAGCCAACAGCAAGGAAAACATGAACATCTCCAACCAGGAAAGTCTCTGTCTGCCAAACCCATCCCTGTTGGCTGCTCCCTCCCCATCCCAGCCCATGGCCCGGATATTGCAGGGCATATTATTTCCCAGTCTGTCCCCAGCGGCCTTTGGATGGAAATGATACATTCTACCCTGGGCAAGGGGAGAACCTTTGCCCCGATACCTTCCCCACAGCCAGGCCCTCAAAACACTCTTGCTGCTCCCTCAAGGGTTTTACAGAGTGATCTTTCATTTGCTGAGCAAAGGTCTGGCCTCAGCCCTTTTCTCATTGTGTCTTCCTTATCCCTGTTTGCTTTTGGCACCAACAGCAGCCAAACTGGCCCAAGCAGCAGCTCACCTGCCAGCCACTACCACAAGGAAACACTCTGCACCTTTCCAAGGAAGAGCAGCAGCTTCTCCTCAGCCCAAGAACTACGACAGGTCCTTTACCAGCACAGAAGGAGACACAAGATGTCGCAAAACCACTGATTTCCTCCACTCTCATGTTTATAAGGGGCCAAGTCCAACAACAATCCATGGGCGACAAAATCCTTGGGTTGTTTCCTGGCAGGAGGGCAGGTACTGTCTTCAGGGAAGCTGCTCTGGATCAGATCAGTCCCTCTTGAACTGACACAGGGGGAAAACTGATCCAGAACCAAGGAAGGGACCCACTTGAGCCCTCAGTCCTGCATAAAGGCAAATCAGAACACAAAGCTACCTTTTGCCAGGAGAACAAGCCAGGCAGGGAAGATCATGTCCCACAGGTGTCACCCCAGCCTGGCCAGGGACAAGGAGCTTGAGCTGAACTGCTTCAGCGAGAGCATCTCCTTCCCACTCCCACTCACGGCACACACCAGACAGTGGGACTGGAGGCAAGGGAAAATTTCTTGCTGCAGGCCAGCTTTTTGATCAGTGCCAGAACCAGCAGCTCCTATGGTGCTGGGAGATAATAACTACTAAAGCCAGGCCTAAGAGACAGACACCACACAGCCTGCAGGTATGGCAGGAAATGCTACTGTCCTGCTTTAACCCAAAACCTTGCGTTTGGAACAGCTCTGTGGCACCAAACAGGCTCTGGAGGTGCAACCCAAACTTAGCCATTCCTGCCCAATCCTCAGCCAGAAAGATCTACACAAGAAGCTCACTCAGGTCTCAGAACACACTGATAATACAGCGGTTAATTAATGAAGCCCCACAGCCCTACCTTCAGGACGCTTGAACAGGTTTAGTTGGATCTGTTGCTAAACAACCCACAGCCAAGCTCTGCACATAGCTTGCTAGCACGGAGTTCACCTTTACTCACAACCCCACTGCCCTTAGCTTAAGCTGAAACCAAAACCCCTGGAGCAACCAACACCGAGGAGATCCAAAGCTGGCACAGACAGGTGATCTCCACTTCCCCAAAGCTGTTTTTTTTTTTTTTCCCCCTGCTCTCCTGAGCTCAGCAATGTCCCCCAAACAGGTTCTCCTGACCTTACCCAAGGGTGAGCTGGAATCCCCCCTTCCTGAGGGATCCAGAGCAGCCCTGAACCCACCAGGCTCGAAGGAACAAGACGAGCAGAGGACGAGCCAGCTCGGCCAAAGGCTGGCAGGTGTCCTGGGAGCTCCCCCGCCCAGGTGTGCTCTCACCTGCAGCTGGGTGCTGTACCGCACGCCGGCACCGCCGGCCGGGGGGCCTCGCTCCATGGCCAGGGCAGTGCCGCGCGGCTCAGGCCGCCATGGCGCGGTGGCTCCGGCCTGGGCACCGTGCCCAGCTCCTCCTCCCTGCGCTCCGGGCAGGTGCGGGCAGCCGGAAACACTCCGCAGGTGCTGTGCCGCTCCCGCCTCTCCTCTCCTCTGAAATTAGGGAAAAGACCGTGCCCATAAGCCCCGCATCAGCTCTGCATCATCCAAGAGATCCTTCAGCCACAAGCTTTGCTTTAGCAAATGAAACCAGAAAAATCTTGTCTTCTACCAAGAGAAGCTGCCCTGCAATCGGTAGGAGGGCTGGCCGGCATGCAGAGATGCACAGTTCCTAAAGAAAAGCTTTGTGTATCCAGGGTCCCATCCCTCCTCAGGTGACAACATTATCATGCTAAGAAACCCCGCTGCAAAGAGGGCACTCTCAGCACAAACAGATAGTTTACCCCAGGGACAAGCCTCATGCTCCCAAAAACATTTGGTACACTCAGAAGCAAAATATTCCCTTTCCTCAGCTTGAAATCTGCCCTCAGCAAGGCTACATTACTGTAGGACTGAGCTTTCTCTTGGCTAACAGAGACTGGATGCAAAGTGAACAACACAGCAGTGCTGCAGAAACTGCACGTGCACCCAAATGTGGCACTCAGGGGATGCTCACATAGCCACAGCCCCTGGGGCCTGTGTGGTTTAATATTAAACAGAGAGGGAAAGAAAAAACTGGGGTTCTGAGAACACTCTAATGCAGGTTTAAAAGAATTTGTAACACTGAAAGATGCATTCAGTCTTACTTCAGCATATATCCCTTCTTGAAAAGATGATTCATACACATACACACTCCAATATTTAGGTATCTCATATCCAAGAGCAAGTCAGGATTAAAATAGCTGAATCAAACTCGCTTTTTCACGTAAAAGTTCTCCTTTCTCCATCTTACATGTGACAGTCCATATGAATATGTGATATGCCCATCAAAAGTTGAAGTGGCCACCCCACTGCTGAGCCAAAACTTTTTACAACAATTACGTCCAGCCCTGAAACTGAATTTTTTAAACACTTGAACACTTAAAATTGCCCAGCGCTCTTGTTCTGATACAACAAGAGTTGCTGATAACATGCAGAAAATCCCCTGCTGAGTCTACTTTGTTTCCCCTTGCTCTACATGGTCTCCTGCGGAGCAGAAGTTTTGCAGGCTTTTTGCAGGTGTATTTTTGGGGGGAAAAATTGAGACGGAGTGAGGTCTCTGAGCTTGCTATGGTGTAGAAACACATAGCCTTCCCTGCCCCCTCAGCAGCTGCCAGAATTCCACCCACCGCGGAACACGGCACAGGAGGCAGCATCCCCGAATTTAAGGTACTCCTTCTGAAAAGGTGCTGTGTTAGTCAGGCTGCTGATGTCAGGAGCTCTCAGCGCTCCCACTAATGCCCAGCCCTGCCCAGCGCTGTTTTTACAGCCACTCCCTTACCTGCCCGGCTGCAGCCTGTCTTAACACCCCCGTGAAAGAGCATATTTTGGGTACAAAGCGGCTGCTCCCAGCTGAACCACTGCTCCTACATTCTACACATTCTTCCTGTTTGGCGCACGGACTGATCTCCTCCAGGCTGATACCAGGCAAACACCCGTGTTCACATGGATGAGGGCAAAATGTGAAGATCCACAACCCCTGGTTCGACACAGAGCTGTGAATGCTCACTGCTTCCTGCCATTCAAGCCACTGATATTTTACAAATTAATTCACGAGCCCTCTTTGAACAAGGGGACACAATCACCGTGGGGAAAACCAGCAAGCAATACATGTGCAAAATGTAAATATTATATAGCTGGGAGGTGGCTGGTTCGAGGCCTCAATACCAGGATTCCGGTTTCTCTGTTGCTGAAGCACAGGGATTTCCCTCGTGGCGGTGCTGCAGCCATTACCGAGTCACCGTGGTGGGAGCAGGTCCCCTCCTGGGCAGTGCACAGCCCCCAAACGTACAATAACAATTCCCAACCTGTCTGCCACGTGCTTTTTTTGGTGAGAGACTTCCATGTCTGACTGAAAGATGCTGAGCCCAGCCGAGGCATGGTGAAAACACAATAAAGCATGAAGTTCAAGGCACTCACCCGCATGCAATGGCAGCAGCCCCCCGCAAAGCTTCTGTTTGCTCCCGCTGGAACCAGTTTATCCAATAAAAGCTGTCACCACCTCCTCCTCCTCGCGTTGTCTCAGTGTAGCCACAACAGCATCTTGAGAGCAGAGCCGAGGTTTGGGAGGAAGGGGAGCCCTGAAATCTGAGAACCAAGTCCGGCTTGGTCAGAATCTGTGCGAGTTGCAAGAGCTAAATCGCCCTGAGCACGAACCCCAGACAAGGATCAGCTGCAGGAGCACCGAACACTGTCGGGGCAGGCAGGATCCTTCTGCATCAGCTCCCAGCCCCGGGAATGCCATGCACGTGAAAGAAGGGAAGAACTGCTTACATAAGTAAAGAAGGCCGGCTGCCGGCGGGGGAAGAGTCTTCTGGTGAAGGCAGTTGCCAGGAATTCTAGCAAAGGAGCACCATCCATCCACACCAGCGACGGGCTGGATTCAGTCAGGGACAAAGGCTTTTCCTTCCCGTAGTGTGGCTCAAGGATTGTACTCTTAGCGCGACTCCCAAATTCACATTTCAGCGACAGTGCCCTCCCACCCAGATTCCTGCCAGGCAACCCTGAAACCACCCCATCTCACAGCTCAATCCGGTCCGGCAACTTCCAAAGCATTACAAAAGACTGGGAGAGAGATAAAACTCACAGGGTGTCCTGTTACTTTGCATTCCAAAGAGTAAATAAAAGGCTGATTCAGTGGGAGGAGAGGAAAACGTCATCCAGCAGCGCTGTGCTTTCCAGCTGAACAGGCAGCCCCCAGAGCAAAGGCTGGGTACCGTCGGGGATGGGCACAGTCACCTTGGGCTGATCCAGCCTCTCCATCTGCAACGCAAGGGAGTAATTACTGACTGTGGAGAATGGGAGCTGGAAAAGTGTAGTGAGTTGCCCTCAATTGGCTACATGCTGCTCTGGGGCAGAAGAGGGAGGTGGCACTCCCCTTCCCAAAGCTGTTCAAGGATTACTGTGTCATTTGGATGGGAACTTCTCCTTTGATCTCAAATGCTTCTCTCACGAGCTCGGGAATGAGAGCCCTGCTCCCAAAACATGATTTTGGCAGAGATCGGAAGTAGCTTTGCCGTCCTGAGATCATGAAAGCTGGCCAGAACTAAGGGGTCTAGTGCCCTGCTCCATCCCAGGGATGACAAGGACAGCCTCCAACACACCCCAGACAGCTCCTAGAATCGCTTCCAAAATCCAGGAGGGTCATCTCCCGTGCCTCTACTTCTGGTGCCAGCCACCTGTCAGTCATGGGGCTCCCAAAGGAATACAAAGCACTAGGAAACACTAGAATGTAACCTTGCTGCCAGGACTATAAAGGCTAACAGGTCTCCTTGAGCTCTTCAACAGGTCGTGAAAGCAGAGAACCTCTTTTGTGAGCTCTGAATCAGCAGCAGCAGTGTTTGCCAGCCACACTGTAAATGCAAGAGTGGACGGGCCTGACCGCCTGGTTTCTGGCACCTTGTGTTTTGAAACCACTGGGCACGCCCAAGGCTCCAAGTCAGGTAAAGTTTGTCTTCTAACGAGCTGCAAATGTGTAAACTGAGGCCTTGACTTAGCTTAAAGCAGAGAGATGCAGGCAATACGCTGGAATTGCCCATTTATTTTTAGGTTTATTACAAACAGGCAGAGCTGCCTCAGCTTACCTGCCCTGTCTCCTTATTTTCCACAAGTTCAGACTTTGTGTCGATGTTTTCAACTAAAGACAAAGCATGCAGCTTGAAGTTTTCACTAACTTCCTTTGTTTCCCTCACTTTGTTGGTGCACAGGACCAGGGATGTGGGTACATAAGGGAGGGTTTATGATGTTTCATGGTCCAGCTCCTGTTGTCTTTTAGACAACAAACTGCTTGATGTTCCAGCTGTCCCAGGGTGCTGGACACTGCACATGCTGTTGATGTGCCCACCTAAGGCAGGAAAACAGGTTGTGAGTTCTCCCCCAGATCTTAGTTTGGCAGAGGTGAGAATCAATCCATGCTCTCCTGGATGGTACTAGAACTCCCTGCTGGCTGGATCATGCCTGCAGATCTGCTCTAGTCCATCTTCCACCCCAAAAGCAGTGTATCTGGGTATAATATTTGTCTGGAAACTCCCCTCCTCTCACAATAATCTATTCTAGCATTAAGGTGCTTTTTGAATTTTTGTAATATACAAACTACATCTCTCTCACTGCATGAAAAGTTGGTGAACTGAGCAATTTTCTGAAGTTCAAAAATTTGTTGCTGCCTCCCAAGGACAGCCCTTGGATTCCTTCCACCAGATGGCAGGGAAATGTTGGGAAACCTGCCTCACCTTGCAACCCATCTCAACTCCTGAGAGAAGAGAGCACTTCCCTTGGAGAATCTATGAACTGGGACCACTGTTCCCACCCACTTGTTCTCTATGATGCTTGACTTAGAGCATAAAAAAGCAGGAAAAAGATAAGTAGGGATTAAATCCAGTCCTAATGCAAACTGTGCAATTCTTGACAAAACTGTTAAAATTCAGGTAAATAGACACAGTCAGTGGAAGTTTCCTTCCCACTGGAAGGACTGCCTAGGTTTGCTAAGTGAGCAGAAAGCCGTGCCCTTTCACTCTCCCCACATCTCTTTGACTCACCTCAATACAAGTTGAAAAATAAGAATACAATAAATCCTATCAGCCAGCCTAATTTCAGCTTTGAAATTATAATTACCAAGGACTCATCCCTCTGACTGGGGGCTCTCCTGGTCACAACTGCCTGATAACAGACTAAACTTTCCTGTTGCCCTTCAAAGGAACAGGGTGCTAATTTTCTGCCAAGAAAGTACTTAGGGCTTTTTGGGAAATAGTCAGCTTTGCACATTAACACGTTCACTCCTCCCAGCTGTCCTAGCAGAGGTTGGAACAACAGCCCAGCTAAGTTTAGGACTTTTGGTACAGAGGCTGCATATTGTTATGAGTAAAAAAAAAGGGGTTTACCCATTTTTTAAAAAAGGTTGCAGAGTTCCAAGTTGAGCTGGGAGCTAGTTGCTGGCAGAGTGCTTTGTGAACTTCATGTTGTAATCACCTGTTAAGAGTTAGTTGTTAACTCTCTATTGTTGAGAATTCCCCTTTTTATCAGTACCACCCTGCCTTCGGCCAGGTAGATGGCCCTTCTCGGACAGTGCAAGGAGGGGACATCGGAGGACATGCAAATAACCTCAGACTCAGAATGCCACGAGAGAGGACCCCCACCACACTTACCGAAAAAAATCCCAAAAGCAACGAGCCAACACAGAATTAAGAGATCAGGGTGATGTCTGGACATGAGGAAAAAGGCCCAGAGCCTGCAGAGACGCTGAGAACCTTTGTTGCCCCTCGCCCCAGCCACAGAAGACCTCAGCTGGAGCCAGTACCCTAGATGTCAAACCCAAAAGGTGGAACAAGGGGTATATCCCTACTGCTCTCGTGAGGACAGGCGCCCCCCAAGCTCTGCCTCCCAGGGGACAGAGCTGCACTTTCCTCCTCCTCCAAGCCACTCCTGGGAGTGACGACGGCGTGACCGTGGACCTGTCGGGCCTCCCAGCCTGAGCTGATCACTTTTAATAAAGGCATCAAAAAGGAGTAAGATCTCCTGCCCTATTTATTTCACATATGACATTGCAATTATAAAAAATGACAGGACAGATAACAGCCTTTGCACCAGCACCTTCACAGCCACTTCAGGGGCCATCCTAAATTGGAAGCCACTCTTAGTACAGGAGCACTGACAGACCCAAAAGCTCAGCTTACCAAGTTACCTTAATTGTCATTAAGGTACTCAGGACATTCCTAGCCAGTGAAACAGAACTTACTTCCTTACACAAAGGGAGTGCAAAGGGAGGTCAGTCATTCATAAAACTGCAGTGACTAGAGGGCTTGTGACTGTCTCATATCCATAATTTCACTGTATAACTGAGTACACAAGAATAATTCTCACCACAGGCTGACTTACAAGCCCTTTGCTTAAGCAGTTTAAAAGGCAAATTCTTTTTGAGTAATCAAGCATATTTATATATATATATAAGCATATTTTTGTATGCATGTCTTGTAAATATCAAGCAGCCATTGCTTCCCCAAGCACAAACCGAAAAATTTTCAGTTGTTTCCATAAATTGCTTCAGAATGACAAATAGAAACATAAAAGCCATTTACCAAGTTCCAAAAAATGCCAGCACCTTGCAGGTCCCTGTCAACTCTTCAAGCAGTGTCAGCATGCAGGGAGAGCACCCTGACTTGCAGCAGGTTTGCTCTTCTATTTTCCATTCCCTGATGGCCTTGCTGTGGGTCAGCACAGCCACTTACTGATGCTCCTCCCGGATTTGGTTGGCACCTTCTCTGAGTGTCATTGCAAAACCATGTGGTTCTGGAGCTCTGAAGGACCAGCATGTTTCTGCTTCAAGGATCTTGCGTTTGGCAGGTGACTTATTCTGCTTCAGGTGAAGCTGGAGGACAGTGAGAAAAAGTAACATTAGGAGATATGGGTGCAAGGCTCACCGAATTGGTTTGGTGAACACTTCCAGATATAAAGAAACAAATTGCTTCTTAAAATACTGACCTCTGATTGAGTTTCAGTATTCAGGCCTCAGTGCAGGATGCCATGTACAAGACTAATCCAGGCCCAAATGAACTAATCCACATTGAATGGGTCACTTGACATAACCTGTGTCATCCCTAAATTAAATCATCAATAGCTCAAATTTGCACTACTCATGCAGAATTTCTTTAATAGTCCACAAGACCAAATGGCTCTATCCAGAGGGTGATTCACCGTACAGGAACAGGAGGGAGGTCAAATGAATTGCCCCTCTGGAGGGATGAACAGCTGCAAACGCAGTCTTGGTGTGAGAAATTCAGATGTATTTATTGAGAAATTCAAAGCACAAGAAATATGATTCCAGCCTTCCACCTCTGGATCTACACATATCTGGTCTATCCACATAACTAGGGTCCAATAAATCTCAGATTGAGATGAGTCAGTTGCACAGGGGCTAAGTAGAGGATTAAACTATTTTTCTATCAAAGCATGTTTCCAGCATGGACCCAGCAGCACATTCTCCCGTCCCCACAGCAACTCTGAAACTGCTGTGTTTAGTGTTTAGGCTATGGGGCAAAGTCTCAATTCCACACTGCCATCCTACAGGATGAACAGCAGCCATCCAGAAAGGTGCCTGAGCTCAGGCACCACATACCCAACTTGTGGCAGGCAAAAGAATTGGGTCTATTGTGAGGTGGTTCAGGTTTGCCATGTGACAAACAAGTAACAAGGTTTTTGCATTTACTAAAAACAATGCTAGGATTTTCAAAGGTATTAGGAAAATGAAGATCAACTGTTAAAACATGTCCAGTTAATGATTCTTTTGAAAGGAACACCTGAGGTGAGCTCAGAGGGTTATGAGGGCATCCTACTAAGGTATATAAATACAGATTTTCCCCATGATTTAAATAAAACAAAACAGTTGTCAAAATAAAGGTTAGAAAGGTTTTAATGGCCTGTGGCTGTTTGTGTAGCATGCTCAGTTTTTTTTAAGCAGGTTTTACACAACATTCTCTTTGTGGAAATAAACTCCTAATCCACGGCTTTTAGGAGATAAACAAGGCTCTTTGATAACTAGTGAGCATCTCACTGTGACAAAAACAGGCTGCACTTATTTTTTTAACTAGGAAAGGTAATGACAAAGATTCATTAGGCTGAATGCCCCTTTAGTTCCAGGCAGGACAGGTGGAAAATGGGTAATGTCAGTACAAATACTTTCTCTAGGCCCTCTTCCCCTGCGTGCTGCCCTTGCAGCTGTCACTGCAGGACTCATCCAGAACAGCTTTCAGGCTGCAGAGCGAGAGGATCTGGGAGCATACACCATCTGGAACACAGGCTAGTTTATAGATACCCTCCTCCAGTCTCAGCACACCCCACAAAACCACTGGAGCCCTTCTCTGCCCTTCTGCCTCAAATAGTTAAAAGTTACTTATTAAAACAAGGGCTCTTGACTTGCAGTAGCTTAGGGGTTATTTTTCAACCAGAGTGGAGCAGCTCATCAGACAGGTGGTAGCTGAATCATAACAGGCTGTACTTTGCTCTTGAAAGCTAGGATAAACACTTCCTACCCAAGCCAGCACATGGCCATTCAAAATCAGAAGCCCATCTGGTGTCTGATGCTCTTTTCCCCAAAAACCAGATTTCAAAATAAAAGAGCAGGAACCTAAGAGAAGCAGCCAGGATGCAAAGGTCGCTCAAAAGTAGGATGGTGATCAACAGCAAGACACTTAAAATCAGCAGCAACCACCTGAGACACACTAAGCTTCTGGGATTAGATGCAGGTTTCTTGTTTTCTTAAGCTTAATACTTCCAAAGCCTCCTGTGTCCAGCAAGAAAGTCATGAGGATTGATGGAAATTAAAGGGTCTTCACAATGTAATCATCTTTCAGCACTTGATTGTAGGTTAATTAATAACTTATTAATTATGAACAGAACATAGCAGGATTATCTTGATTATGTTTTGAATTTAAAGGCTCTTTCACATATGCAATAGCAGGAAATTGCTTGTTACTTGCTTAATTTAGTCTTTTAACTTCACAACTAAAAGGACTTCGGAATGTCCTCACCTCCCTCCCACACCACAGTCTTTCTGCTGGCTCCTGATTAATAAATGTGCAAAACATGTACCAAACATGGCAAAGCAGGACAGAAAACCTTTATCACTCCAAATTGTGAAGCATATAAACCATAATTCAAGCACTCGCTTTCAAGTGCTGAACTGATGTGTCCTGCTAACTCAGTATTTATATCCAGTCACCTTTTTTTCTTACTGAAATACCTGTTTTCCTTCAAAGTGGGAAGTGGGTTAGATACAGTACAGAAAGATCCACAACCCCAGCCTGAAGCCCAGCAAAACAGTAACACACACAGAGCTCCAACCACAACAGTCCTGAACTGTACAATTTGGTTCTTTAAATGTATTATATTCTATAATATATAACTTGGAGCAAACCACATCTTAAAAAAAAAAAAAAAAAAAACAGCCTACAAAAAAAAAGACCATGTTAAAAAGAACCATCTGATCAAGAAGATGGACAGGTTATTAGCCCTTGGCAAGCTGGACAATGACTGTACACAAAACACACTGCAGAGAACCAAAAGGATATGGAAGAGATCTGTAAGGCTTTCTACACTTTTATTCTACTCCGGGTCCAGCACATCTTTTGATCTCATTCAGCTTTAAGGTCATGTCAGAACAGTCACAAATTCATCTCCAGTATGTGCAAAATTCAAAAATATTTACATAGACAGATAAAACTACAAAAGTAAAACCAAAACCAACGGCCAGGGTCACGGGTTAAAGTATTTCTTCAGAACCCAAGAGACAATAGTTTGGGTGTATTTGAAAACATATTCCAACCTTTTAAACCAAGGTACAGTTTGTTTCCACTGACAGAAAGGTTTCTATGATGAAGAAAACTGAAAGAGGATTGTTCTTGTGAACATCAACTTTTTCCTTTCCACTACAGTCCCATTTGCTGACAGACTTGTTCACACAGTGACCTTCTGTATCTCATCTCCCTCTCCCCCATGGTCACTCACTCTGTTACAGCAAAAAAAACACTTTGACTCTTACCCTGTCTTTGACAGAACCCTGTCACGGATGTGAGTTACAATAACAACTCCGGTGTCAAAGACACCATCCTGAGTCACTAGGTAACAGTAGTGACAGCCAGACTCTGGTAAAAGCAGACATCTTCTCCATGACTTTGAAAAGCCACTAAATAACCCCTTCCAAGCAACCTTCCCTGCTTAATGAAGATCCAGGATAACTGCTTTGCCTACAACCAAAAATGCACAGGAACTGTATTTGTCAGAAGTCCTTTGGATGAAAAAAGAACAAAAACCAGCAAGACATTTCTTAAATCATCAATTCCACAGAACCTGGATTTTCACATCTGGATTGAAACATTTTGTTTTGCAGGTACAGCATGGTTTTTTTCTGTGGAATTTCTACCCAGACATGGCAGTGCTGACCCTGGAGAAGCAACGGCAGAACCCAGTCCAATTCCCAGCCACGGCTGGGGTTAGGCAGCCTCAGGTGTTTGGCTGGATGAAGAATGACAACAGGCTCAGGGAAGTTCTTAGAAAGTGATCCATGTTAAAACCAGCGGTCACAGCTGATCCTGAGTCTGCTTTGGAGATGGAGCTGTTGTCACAACCACAGTGGACACTGCTTTAGTTGAGCCAGAGACTGTTCCCTGCTGGAGATGGGAGGCTGGAACTGTTTGAATTCGCACCTGTGTGAAATGGAAAGAAATAACTCATCTCAAGAACAACCTGCTGACACAATGATTGCACCTGCACTGTGCTCTGGTGAAGTACCTGCTTCTGCTGCCAACACAAACTCAGTTATTGGAACAACACCAAGCACCAAAACCACTGCCAGAACAGAATATGTCATAAGAAGATCATTCCAGCCACTGCCCCTGTGAGATGGTAACAGCAGATTTCCAGATTAGAGAGGAAGGCCTGAAAACTAGTTTGAATAAAAACCTGTATGTCAGCTGCTTTTACACATTTTCAGAAGAAGGACTTGGATCCATTAGATACCTTACTTCTACAGACTTGCTAGTATCAGCTGTCAGTGCAGATTAATGACTTGGAATTACAGAACACTAAGTTTCCAGACAGAAAGATGGATATGCAAAGCAGTTACGTGATTTCTTCAAGAAAAAGTGACCCACAAAAGCCAAAGTACAAAGCACTACAAAGACTGCTGCATGTATAGAAAAATCCTCACAGGACCTTTGGTTTTACATTCATTATACTGGCAGTGCTTCAAAAACATTTAAAAACTTTATTTGGATGGAGAGAACATAAAGGTGATATGGATTCCATGAGCTTAATGCAGACACTACAACCAAGCTGTGTGCCTGTTTTTTTTTTCCGCAATCCCACGTATCCAGTGTAAAGTCCTCATGGAGATGTTAAATCATTAAAAGGCAAATAGAATGATCATTCCAGGTGCCCTTACCTGTGTGGCTTGGCCTTGCTGCTGCAGCTGCTGTAGTTGCTGTGCAGTCAGAAAACTCACAGGCTTGTTACCAGCAATCAGTTTAGTTCCTGCTGGCATTGTAGTCAGAATGATATTTCTGCCTAATCCACTGATGCTATGGAAAAATAATTGTTGAAAGGTTAGTGAACAGCACAGCAGGCTCAATATTTCCAACTCCAAACCATTCTTCAATTGCTAGTAGATTATAGTTCTACCACATGTACTAACCATTTTAGGTAGTGGGTTTTTTTCCCCCCATAAAACTAGCAAATACACTAGCGACAAGTTTATGTCAGTATTTATAACTGACAGAGAATTAATTTAGCACACAAATCACACCCATTAACTCCGGACCATGCACACACTGGGTTAGCCTGATCAGACCTGAACATTTCTCAATGCAGAAAACAGCTGAGCACTTGAAATATTAACTAAGGGAGACACTATCAGAATTTATGGAAGAATAAAAAAAAAAAAAAGCCTTCAATATCTGAATGCCAGAGGAATTCTCACTAAGGCAGTTAACTTCTCTTGAATGAAGAGATGGCCTCAGATTACAGATATTTTTCAGTGTGTTAATTCTTGCTCAAACACACAGAACTAATTGAACAGCTGTTTTCAAGGCACAGAATTTTTTTTCTTCGGTGTATTTGCTAGAACCTGCATCTCAAAATAAATAACTAAAAATTACAATCTCATTGCAGACACCATATCCACTCAGTTTCTTGCAGCTGATGGACCTGTTAACAGACTGCAATCCTATTCCAGCCTCTGTCTTCACGGTCCCCAGAAACCCACCGAACACAGACCTTCCTCAGCCGATTTCTAAAGCAGAACTACGAGATGCAATGCACTCACTTGGCGCCAATGTTGCCCTTGATGATGGGGGCAGTGACCACACTCTTGCCCTTCACTGGCTGGCTGATCACTGACAGGGGTACTGTGATCCGTGCTGGAAGTTTGCCCTGGGGGAATGGGAAGAACACATGAGGACCCATGAAGAGCTCAGCAGAGAAACTGGTCGACAACATCTGCTGATTTGTGGGAGTCATGTGAGCAGAAATCAGCAGCAGCTTTGCTGATGAAATCTGTGCTCCAGTTCAGGCTCCTTAAAATTCACCTCCCTCTCATTCACTACACAGCTGCCTGAACCCTGAAAATCCACATCATCTTTCCGACACAGGATCCATGATTTTCATCCTTAGGAAACAACCATAGTGTCATTTAGCTTATGTAACCACAATATAGTTTATGGTGCCTTCAGATTAGGGCATTAAAATGGCATTCAAGGATGAAATCAGTGAAAAAGTTAATACAAGTAACAAGCACTTCTAGTTCTGAATGTTCTATGATACCATTCCAAGGGAAATTATTGTCAAAGTGTGGGGCAAGACACAGAGCTGCATGAGGCAGGACTTCAGATATGCAAAGTTTATTTCATTCACTTGCAAAAGGACATAAGGGAAGTATCTGACTTTTTGGGGGCATTTAGCTGCAATTTGAACACCATGAAATGAGTTGCAGACCCATACCCAGAATACAAGTTGTGGCTGCCCCATCCTTGGAACTGTTCAAGGCTAGGTTGGATGAGGCTTGGAGCAACCTGATCTAGTGGAAGGTGTCCCTGCCCATGGGATGGGACTGAATAACTTTAATGTCCTTTACAACCTAAAATTTACAACCTAAATACAACCATTGTATGACTGCCATATTAATTTGAGTCTCTGTGGACGCAAGGAGCAGTTTTCAGCCATAAAACATCAGTGTATGTGGCACCCCCCTTCCTTCCCCACCCCCAGTGAGAGCTCAGCATTACTCACTGCCTGGGATGTAGATACCACTGTGGTGCTGACGGGCACCTGCCGCACAGCCGTGGCTCCTGTACCAATGGTTATGGGGGTTCCCGCAGCTCCTGAGGCCACAGCAACTGCTTTGGACACTGTGGCACTCATGGTGGGTAAGGAGGTGTGGCCTGTGCCAGCAACGCTCACCGTCGAGGACGACGGCACCTGCTTAGCATGAGTGGCTACAGTTATGGTCTGCCCAGCTTTGGGGGGTATCACACCCAGCCCCTGCACAATTCTGATAGTGGCAGCTGGCTTGGCCTCCGTGGATGCCACCGTGGTTATGGCTTTGCTCTTCTGATCTGCCACAGTCATGCCCAGGGCAGGCATCAAGCGGAAAGCAGAACTTGTTGGCTCTACAGTCTTTAAGTCAGGAGTCACTTTAACCACGGTGCCTCCGGCTGGGCTGGAAGAGACAGGAGACACCGTGCTTGTCTTGGCTGGAGACTCAGCAGTCTGGACAGGATTGGATGTCACGTGCAAAGTCGCAGAGATGCCTTTCCCACCAACACTGCTTCCCGCAGCTGCTGTGAAGAGGTCCTGAGTCAGTTTGACAGTAGTGACTTGAGACTTGGCCAGGGTGGCCATCATATCCGGAGTGATGCGCAGCACCGTTTGTCCCTTTGCGTCCGTGGTGATGGAGGACGGGGGCAGGCGCAACACATCCTTCCCTTGGATCCGAAAATTGGTCGCTGTGAGTGGAATGCCACTTCCAGCCTGGGTCTTCACGCCGAGTTGTCCTGTAATAGCCACCTGGGAGAGATCAGAGAAATGGTTCTGTCAAACTGGGACAAGGTCCAAGGCACACTCAAAGCAGAACTTCCCAACAGGATGATGTTTGCTCCCACTAGAATGAAAGTGGAATAAGACTAGCACTCAGTACACTACTGAAAATAGCTCTGGTTGTTTATCAGATAGCATTCCCAATCCCATATGAAATAGGAAATACTTGTGGGGTTGATTTCTTTTCCAAACAAAATGAAGGAGAACTCACTAAAGAACCTGCACAAACACGTTTTTCACATGTACGTGAAAAAAGGGCTCAAACACACAAAAGCAACAACTGTGTCAGCCTGCACAGTCCATCAACTTACACAGCATTACAGCTCTCAAATGTTCACATCTGCACAACAGGAAACAATCAGGTTGTGGAGCCCAGTTCCAAGTCTCTCCCTCCCTCTCACCTGCTTGATGATGTTCTGGCCAGCCACATTCTGAATGATAGTGGTGGAGGAGGTGCTTGCAGCAGAACTGCCTGGAGAGCTGGTCACTGGCTTCACAGCAGGGCTGGGCACTGCAGGCAGCCCCGTCACAGTGATGCCTGCCTGGCTGGCCATGGAGCTTCCTGCTCTTGGCACCTGCACAGGGTTACTTTGAGCTTTTACAGGCAGAGTCATCACAGCCTACAGAAGAGAGGAGGAAGACTATGAGCAGACTACCACAGCAGGAACAGTCTAGTGATTCTTCTCTGTATTGTGTTAGCTTGCGAGTTCAGGGAAGTTCACAAGAATTCCCTTACAAGGATTCCAACTGCTTGGAATTGTAGTGAGGTGGGTGTCAGTCTCTTTTTCCAAGTAACAAATGACAGAACAAGAGGAATTGGCCTGGAGTTGAACCAGGGAGGTTAATTTGGATATTAGGAAGTTTCTTTTCACAGAAAGGGTTGTAAAGCATTGAAATGGACTGCCCAGGGCAGTGGTGGAGTCACCATCCCTGGAAGCATTCAAAAAAATGTGTGGACAATGCACTTAAGGATATGGTTAGTAGTGAACATGGCAGTGTTGCTGTATTCATGGCTGGACTTGATGATCTTGACAGTGCTTTCCAAGCTTAACGATTCTGTGACTTTAAGTTCTATGGGCTTTTTATGTAATGCACAATTTAATGATTCCAGGTTAATATGTGAAAAACAGAGTACTGAACAGTATGGCATATGTAAAACTGTTTCTGTGCTCTTGCCTGCAGTTAGCGCATGCTCCAAATGAGCACAGAATGCTTGTGCATCACACCAAAACACTGCAAGTCAGATCAGATGTCAGATACTCTACCCCTTCCAACTCACCAACTCACCTGAGGGAGCACTTTGGTTTGTGTGGCTGTAGCTGGAACACGGATTTGAGGCACTGACGTGGGCTGCTGCTGCTGGGTGACCACTGGGGCTTGCTGGGACATAGCTGGGAGGCTGGATTGGGCAGTGACCACACGGACCTGTGGCAGGCCTGAGGAGCTGCTGTGACTGACCACACGTGGGGTGGGTGCTGGCCCTGGCTGCGCCTGTGAGCTCTGAGGTGGGGACAGCAATGTCCCCAGCTGGGGCATGGTGGGAGAAGACACCAGGAGAACGCTACAGAAAGACAAGGCCAGTAGGTCAGCAAAGATGAAGGAAATTCACACAATCACAGAATCACTGAGGTTGAAAAAGACCTCTGAGATCATCGAGTCCAACCTGTGACTGATCCCCACCTTGTCACCCAGCCAGAACACTGAGTGCCATGTCCACTTGTTCCTTGGTCTCCTCCAGGGATAGAGACTCTACAACCTCCCTGGGCAACCTCTTTCAATGTCTAATTATGCTTTGTGAAGAAATTCCTCCTGATGCCAAACCTCAACTTCCCCTGGCACAGCTTGAGACTATGCCCTCTTGTCATGCTGCTGTTTCCTGGATGAAGAGTCCAACTCTCACCAGCCTCCAGCCCTTCTCAGGGAGTTGCAGAGACTGGTAAGGTCACCCCTGAGCCTCCTCTTCTCCAGGCTAAATAACCCCAAACTCCCTCATTACTGAATTATACAAATTATTGAAGAACAGCCAGCAGTGTTCCCAAGTGACATAGGGGACAGAAGCAGTACCTCTGGCTGGGTTTTGCTGGCTCTGACCCAGCACCAGATACACTCTTGCTGACTGCAGACACCGGTGGGGGTGAGATGGGTGTTGCTGGCAATGCAGGGGCAGTTGGTGTCATGGGAGTCACTGGAGTTGGTGGCATGCTGGAGTCACTGAGGCTCAGCTGACTAGGATCTGCTGTGCTGGTGGGGAGGGCTTTCACAGTACCCTCCTTACTACTTGACTTCTACAAAGAAACCACATTCAGCATCACAAAATCTGGGGTTAATTGCTGCACCTTACAGTAGGCTGAGCACTTCAACCTGAGTTCTGTATGGTGGTGAACGACACCCTGCTGTTAAATCCTGAAATCCAACATGACTGTCTGCCTTTCCCCAGCTGCAGCCCTGGATGAACTGGTGTGTTTGGCTGCTCCTGCTCTCAAGGAAAAGTGCACCTCAGTTGTGACAAACATTCAGAACGTGCAGATTTCCATCTTGGTTAATGTGCCAATAGACAAGTACTTCAGAAATATTTAACATCAGACATCCAAACCCTGATGGCTTCAGCAGAGCAAGGGGGAGAACACACATGTTCCACACACTCTGTTACAAATTAACCTCAAAACTAGATCTGAAAGACCATCCCCTTCATAGAGAGCACAAATGAGAGGATAACAGTGGATGCTGTGTGGAGGAAAAGTTCTCTCTCTCCCTGCTCATTTTGTGCACTGACATTCATATTCATCATGAATTACTAATTCAAACATGATAATTTTCATCACCTGCTATGGATGCAGAATTTATGGATTAAATTAAGACTAATCTCCTTCTCAATCCCAAAAGCAGCTGTGCAACCCTGAGCAAAGAAATCTACCATTTTAGCTGGAGGTTTTGGCTTCTGAAGAGCTTTTTTGGCCTTTGCTGCAGCAGCTTGAGCATGATGGATCCGTTCTGCAAGGACAAATTAATGGTTAGAGCTCCTGAACACAAGCAGACTGATTTAAGGAAGAGGCTAAGTAAGAGGTGCAGATTCTTCTTCAGACAAGGAATTAAATACAAAGTCATGTAACAGTGCAAAGAAAAACATCTAGTAAATTAGCCAAAAAGGCTGAAAATAAGACACATAAAAACATATATCTGCAATTCTTGCACATGGAATGGTATTTTTCAAACAAATGCTTCAAAGTGACACACTGCTCTCTAAGACTGGCTTTAAGTGCTGAAGGACTAACATAAGTAAATTGACTAGGGAAAAAAGCCAGACTGACAAATCGGTGTTCAGTATCCATCTTTATAAACATTTTTAATTCTTAAGATCACCAACCCAGGCTTACCAAACTCTTCCTCGCTCCTGTCCCGGTGCAGGTAGATCCACAACTTCCGCCCAATATCGTATTTCACACAGGGATCTTTCTCATAATGCAATCGGTCCAGAGCACCACTAACAACAGTGTTAACCTGAAGTTCAGAATTCAGAGATTACAAGATATCCTTCACTGGACTAGACGAAAACTGATGAATAGAAACATTATCCTATTTGGTATAAAACCTGAGTAAGCTGCAAGCAATCTCCATCTGAGTGAGAACTGACTGAGGGCAGATACTGCATCCCAGGATGGTGTTTGCCACCTTGGGTTACATGGAGCTTCCACCAGAGCTCTGAAAACTGACTGTTCCTCAATCTAAAATGTGAGCAGCTCCATGACAGTATTAACTCTGTGGCTTTTCTAGCTGGTTTTTCATTGTCCAAAGTTGGTGCATATTTGCAGCAGCTCGTCATAGTAGCACACAGCTCCCTTTTGCTCATCACAGCAGCATAAAAACTATTGGGCCTTTGCCACTGAATACTGCCTGGGTCCATGCAGTGTATTTTTCTGAGAATCTGAGGCCAGACGTGACATCCAACTTACCTGAGCACTTGTGACATCTGGAGCTAGGAACTGGGAATCTTTGAGCAGCTCACAGATTTCAGCTCGAGTTCCCTCTCCATTAGGAAGGCGAGCAGCAGCATCACGAACTGAAACACAAAACTAGAGCTTAAACTTCCAGCTGTAACTGGACAGCGGTACTCAGGTACTCCATCAGATAAATTTTGGGACTGCTCTATTACCCTTACTCTCACAGTGTCTACTTGCTTACTAAAATCTAGCCCCAAAAATCTCTCAAAAATACGAGGAGAGATTATAAAGTGTCATTTTAAAGTATATAAACTGTGCCACCTTTGTGCTAATAGCGATGAACTTGGGGAACAGCATTCAACCCCAATGTAGATTCCTGAAGTCGCTGTTTTAGGGGTCAGAGGAATGTTTTTCTTGACAAAAGTTTTTCTGGCCATGACCTTACCAAGGGATAAAATGGTGACATATGCTGGTCTGTCTGAGCGCAGGAGAGAATGTTCCCGGGCTTTGTTTAAGGAGGTTTCCTTGTCAAACACCCCTTTCACAGGACCAACAACCGACTCGAAGCCATGCATTCGGAAGGTGAAGGCTTTGTGGGGCTGGCTGTAACGGTAACGCTCCTGGAGGTGAACATAAGAGCACTGACTTTACCAGGAAACATACAGCAAAGCCTCATGTCATATTACTAAGTAAGTTGTTATCATTCTCTAGAGAAAGCCTTTTTAAACTAAAGGCTCAAATACTGCTATATAGACTTATTTTGGATCAAGAAAATCACAAACTACTTCATGCAAAGTACAATGCTCCACCTAAGCAAGGCGTGCAGGTGCAATGCATTCACTGTTAAGCAGCTGCACAGACTAGAGAGGTGCCAGAAATACAAGAGATACACCTTCTGTCCCCTTCTCCTTCCTCCCTTTATCTGGCTAAAGAGAGATTTCCAAAATTTAACTTATAAATTCTGTCCTGCACATGGAGAGAAGGGAGAAGAATCCCCATCCCTCTAATTCCCACTTGCATCTACTACAGATAAGATAACTAAGTGGATGGGTGCACTTATTGACACTTATTTTTTGCTTGCACACATACATGGCCAAAAAATAAAGAGGCAAGTAGGGGATGGTGGGGGATGGCAAAGGAGACAGCGGGGTTGGCACAACCAACTGACACTATCAATTTCGTTAATTTTATCCAATTAGTTTTTACCAAATTAATTTTACCCACTGGAAATACTGATGGTTTTGAAACAAGGCTATGTCATCAAGGCCAAGATACTGAGTTCAAGGCAGAAGCAACATATCAACTCTTCACATTAACTACATTTGTGTAGAGTATAAAACTGCCATCCTACACAAATTCTCCTGATTCAGTGGACAACTGTTTTAACAAGTGCCTTTAAAATAAAGAGTCTCTTCTTACTTGCTCTTGAAACACCCGTTTCTCCTCTCCAGTGCTAGGCCGAACTACATAGTCAGTCCTTCTGAAACAAAGGGCACTGTCAGTTCTGAGCACAAGAAGCCCACAGCAGTCCCAAACGATGAATCCCCTCATCCTTCTGCAAATTCTTCTGAACAAATCCTGAAAATATTTATGGCAACAAAAGCAAGCCCTGCAGAGATCCTAAAGTATGCTATGTGCACTACCTGAAGGCAACCTAGGACTATAAATCATCTCATTAGCAGAACCTAAGCTAGATTGCAGCTTTGATCTGATAATACAGGTGAACTTGGATAAAATCAGTTGATTTCATGAAGTCCAGTTACTGCATTTATAAAATCAAACTATCAACTCTTCTCCTGCCCCATGATGTAAATTGTTTTATTTTAAGATCCAGAGGCACAAGGCCCAAATCTCACTGCTTCAGCAGCACTACAAAGGTTTTCAAGAAGTGTTGCACACTTACACTCTGGGCAGTGGCATGGCATCTGAACTGTCTTCATTTTCCTATTGAGAAAGAAATGTCAATGTTGGGTAGAACACAGTCAGGTTTCATGCTCCTAGAAGGTAATTTTTGTCTCACTCACTTTGAAAAAAGTCTGGTCTTTGGTCTCCAACCAGAGATGAAACAGTGCTGCCAGTTCCTTCTCATGATCTTGGTAACTACCTAGTAAGAAATCATGAAAATGTAAAAACAGAACTCTTTTAATTGTTAGGAAACCAGATGCTTGTAATTCCCAGTCCTCTCCTGTTCCCTTCTCTCCTCAATGCATCATCAGTCACAGATGTTCAAACTGCAATATCTGAACACCTCCAGGCTTAGGAAATGCTAAATTCCAGTGATTCCCCTGTGCTGGTACAAAAAACATGGTGCTTCAACTCCTAGCACAGAAGGCAAGATGCTGTTTGGGACACAGTCCCCTGTTCCCACTCTCCAAAGTAATCCCAGTTACTGAATCCATGAGCAGAAACACCGGCCTACATAACCTCCACCAAAAACTGCGAAAGGGATCAGAGGAAAAGCTTCCTGACTCCAAATCTCTGCCAGTTTAAGACTGCAAATATGATCACTAGAATCACCATAGTTAAGAATGAAAAATTCTGTCTAGTAACTAAAGGAATGAAGATAAACACAGAACATCTGTAATTCAACCAGTATGAGCCTGAGCACACTGATCATTAAGTTGCTCTTTGGTTTCCACTTTTAAAAATGAGAATAGTATCAGTTTTCTCCACAGAGAAGCTTAATTCCTTTGCAATTGTGATAATTACTATTTACTCTGAATCATCAGAAGGTATGCTCTACAGAAGGGAAAACAGGTGTTCAGACAAATTTGAAGGCTGACAAACATGGTTAAGTCAGCAACAGAAAGAAATACAGCCCAGTGCCTTTGTTCATTTATGCTCTGTCTGCTGCTGATACTGACATCTTGTGAACACCTCAAATCCAAAACATGTATTACCTCAGCTAAAGGAAAAGAAAATGCCTAACCATGGAATTAACAGCTCTGTTTGTGTTTCTCTCCAGGCTGCAGAAAGATGAAAAGTAAAGTTCTGGAGAAAACAACGAACCTTTACTATAGTACACATCATAGAAGAACACAAGGTACTCACCAAGCAATTTCCACTGCTGAGTTTTCTCCTTGAATTCAACAAAAGGTGAGAAGCTGGAAGGAGCATCTACAATGACAAATGTACATGTCAGGGACATGATACCATTGTCCAACCTCAAAATCCTACTGTGGTTATGCAAACTGTCAAGTTAAAGACTCACAGTGACAGACAGATCATTTTAAATGATTATGTAAGTGCATCTCTAAATTTATCCTTGTCCTTAGGAAGGGGATAGATCCCTTCATCACCTTGGGAAGGTGAGCATCTCAGAGTATAAGGGCAAGCACAAAGAAAGAACAGAACAGGATAATGAGCCTTCCAACAACAGGCTAAGAGCCTGTTCCTGCTGTTCACCATGTTCAGACCAGTTATTTAGTGCACTGGGATGAGAAAATTGCCAGTTGAGAACTTTATCTTCAAGCTGAAGAGGAAAAAGAAATAAGAGGCCCCAGGGACTGTTATTGTACAGTGAAAATTCATGGCTCATGGGAAGACAACTTGAGATTTACAGTATTCACCAGCATTATGGACAATATGCTGCAAGGCCACCACAATCTACTCTGTCCCTGCCTTTAAAACTTCCCACTAAGCAAATCAGAATGACAGAATAATTCAGTTTGAAAGGAATGGCTGAAACTCATCTGGCCCAAGCCCAAGGTGGGCCAACCTCATGTTTCAGTGGATTGCTCGGGGCACCATCTAGTTTGATTTTTATCTCCAAAGACAACTACAACTTCACACTGTGGGAGAACAGACTAATTCCTTCCTGCTTCGAACACCCTGCCTGAAGCCATGATCAGAACATGAGAAACTGTCTGTCTAGAGGCAATTTCACGGACATTTTCACATACTTGGGAATCATGCTGGGTCTTATCTACTATCCACATGCAAAGCAAGTCGACCACAACCAAGACATGACAACCAAATGGCCTATCACAGAAATACTGCCAGCAATACAAGTGATGAATTGTAGTGATGAATGAAAAGTGATTATTGTAGTGATGAATGAAAAGTTGATTCAAGCTATAATGCAAACCAGCACTGACTAGAACAGGCGTAATTAGTATTTTAACATCTCTTCTTACCTCTGCTATCGCCTGCCAAATACTGCAAGGCAGGTAAAACCAATTCAGACCAATTAGGGGCAAAGGAGAACCAGTTATTTAGTGCACTGGCATGAGAAGATTGCCAATCGAGAACTTTATCTTCAAGCTGAAGAGGAAAGATAATTATTTTATTAATGATCTCACAAGTTTAAACTATGACTGTCTTCACAGAAAACAAACCAGCTGAACATATGCAGGGGACAAAAAGGTTTTTATGTACGTGAAATAATCACCTGACATTTTCAAGTAACAGAAGGGGAAAACACTTCCCATCTCTGCCCTTAATACAGAAAATATATCTAACCATGATCTATAGAATGGGTATGGAAAGACTCGTAGATTCAATTGACTAAACTCATGAAACATGTTAAAACCAGAATGTGGTAGCACTCCCACAGGGTTTAATTTCTTTAATATGTAATCTAAATCTTATTATAGATTACAGCAAAGTAAGTCTGGAGAAAAGTTACTATTACAAAGCTGTAAGCTCCTCTATTCTTTGATTTTGCTTCCTGCAAAGATTCCTAGTAAGTGGGTGGTTCCTTACCACAGAGAGAATAGCAGGTCCTTCCAGAAACAGTATCTCCAAAAGAAGGAAAAAGAAGCTGGATGATATTTCATTTATTTCAAGGCATGGCTTCATATCTTCAAGAGGTCTCCAAAAGAAAGAGAACACAGAGTAAATCCTCTGAGTAAATATTCACCTCCATATACAAAGATGAACACCACATATTTCACACATCCCAAACTGCATGAAAACGCAGCCTGCAACAGTCCCACAAAAATGTGAGCTGAAACATGTTGCTTTTCCCATCCATGGTAGGTGTTCAGGGCCCTCTGGAACACTTACTCCTCTTTGACAGATGACAGAGGGAGGGGGGAAAAATCCTGAGACATTGATGGGAGTCCATCTGCATTGCCAAGAGAGTCAGCCAAATCTTCCACCTCAGATTTAATAATCTTTGGCTTCTTTTTTTTCTTATCTTCCTTGTCCTTCACCTTTTTCTTGAGGGTTGCGAGGTCAAATAAGGCTTCAGATATGATAAAAGTTAAAAAGAATACTTAGACAGCTTCTTACTATACCTTAATGAGAGTCACAAACTCTCATTTAAGTATGTATCTAGAAATGTATGTTGTGTGCACTCGTTCACTCCTCAACCATTCCACCTTTCCAGCTGCTGTCATAAATCTTCACTTTTCCCCTCAACAGAAAACCTCTAGTTTTTAAACCAAAATATATGAAATAAAAAGGCAAAGGATCCACTGACTTGCTAAGGAACCTTTCCTGCCAGCATTCACTCGAGTCATGATGTCCTCAAGGGTCAGGTCTGTCGTGACTAGATCAGGGTGATCCTACACAGGAAAACAGTAGAGAAATTAAAATAAGAAAGGACAAAGTCTTAAGACAGCAACAAGGTGAAGAAATACCCAAGTACTAAAATGCACCAAACTCAACCAGGATCAGCTTATTAAATTATTTACTGCAATAAAAGTTGGGAAGTCTTCTAACCCTGAAATCCCAAATTTTGTCCCTCCAAAACACGTAACTAAAATTACAAAATCCTTCTATCGAGATAAACATGGCCAGAAGCTGCATCTATACACTGACAATTGAACCCAGGCTACAATAAAGAGCTAATGGGGGGGTGCACACCAAAAATAGCAATCATTTCGTCACCAGAAGTACCCTGATCTTTATGGCAAAGAGATAAAAACATCAAAGTTAAAATGCGGTCCCACCCCCTAAGACTTTTTGACATCTTACAGGCTGACGTTTTCGTTTCTCATGGTGCTTCTTCAACATCATCTTTAAATCACTTTCCCCAAGTTCTATCTTGTCTGTAATGAAAATAATTATTTGCAGATTTTTCCTCTATTGTTACCTTCCACACTTAGAATGCCATTTTCTATCCATTTACCCTTCCAGCAATCTCCAAATTTCAGTAACTAATATCTCCATATATGAATTTCCTTCATTCATTCATCCATTCATTTCAGTGCTTCATTCAGTCATCAGACTTCACTGCTGATGCAAGCATGGAAAAGAAGCCAGAACCAGCTTGAAGAGTCTTCAGAATTTATTACAGTCACTATAGGAGGAATTCTCAAGTATTTTGAACTGGACTATGCTAATGCTTCAACGACTAAAGGCAAAATATAATAGAGGAATCAGTAACACTACAGAAACTATGATTCTTATGTTCAAATACTGGCCTTGCACAAAGAAAAAGATTAAACTGGGAAAAGAGCCAACTATTCTGAAGACTGCAAAAATGAAGCATCACACGATTTCTCATCAAGCAACAGATTTTGAAGGTGATTTCTTGCAAGGTCTCAAGGTAATTCACCCCCCTCTATCCATACTGACTCTTTGTTTGGTTCTCACCTGCAGTTTTCATGTCCAAGGTTGACAACGTGGGGATCACTCTCAGGGGAACTGGTGGGCTTGAACAACGTGCTGGAGAACTTGGAGGCCAAGAGATTAGATCTAAAACAGAGGTATAAATTTACTTCTGCAAGACCCATCACCAATCCATTTAACTATTACCATGTGTTCATTAGATCCCAGCCAGTGGAAGTACAGCCCAGAATCAAAAATGTGTCTTTTTCCATTCACACCTGGAGTCTTCAGTTCAGCCCAGGGCATTACCTTCTTCATCAGAAGACAAGGCAGTGTCTCCACACTCCTCTTTCACTTCCCTCAGGATCTTCAAGTAGCGCCGATGTGTCCGTCTGTCTCGTTCTTCCGAGTCATATGTTGGTGGGAAGTGCTTTCTCCTTAGGGTCATGTCAGGGCCTCCTTTCCTGGCTAATTCCAGCAAGTGCTGAAAGGAGAGATGCATGTGACATTAGCTATGTCAGCTACAGTGCTGTAAGCCAGGACAGGTAAGCCCAACTCAGATAACTTCCAGCAAGGTTACCACAAGGTGCCATCAGCGCCTCAGATCTGTACAAGGGGAACCTTAGGAAGGATCAGTATCTGTCACACACAGGATTGTAAACCTAGCTTTTTAGACCATCGTTTAAAGGGGAAAAACCCCCAGTGTTATGTGTGCAGAAGAAGGTGCAGAAATTTCACCTGTCATTTTATGTGAACTGTTGAGAAGAACTTAAATCATTGGCGTGAGGAGTAGTTTCCACACAAATATATAACAATGTGTCCTTTAGAAAAACCATTTTACCTCCCATGGCTACAGAGGAAATAACTTCCTATGTATTCCATATTGTTGACCAATTAAGTTGTGGATGCCCTATCCCTGGAAGTGTTCAAGGCCAGGACCAGCCTGGTCTAGTGAAAGGTGTCCTTGCCCATGGCAAGGGATTGGAATGAGATGAGCTTTAAGGTTTCTTCCAACCCAAATCATTCTGGGATTCTCTATTTCCCACCACATTGTAGGCCATTTTATAAAGTCAGACTTTCTTCTTCATCCCTACACACCAAATGTTTCAATGTCTAAGTATAATGAAAGATAAATGAGCAATAAACACATTTCAGTTGGCAAAAATTTGCTCACAGAAGTATCCACAGAGGAAGACTTTATCAGGGATCTGCAGGAATGAGAATCAGAGGTTTGGATCCACGTATTTTCTAACTGTATTTAGCAACTGTAGTTGCTTCAGAAACAGTAAACAAAGGTAGAATGACTTGTTAAGAAAATAGTAAGTTGGAAAGGTGCAAATGCAGGAAGTGGGAACAAGATGGGCCTGAAAAGAAGAGAGGTTACACGAGTGAGAGCTATGAGAATTACACAACCTGAAATTTGCAAATACAGCAACGGGTGTGGAGCTCTCTCTGGCTCACTGGAAAATCCAGAAGCATTACTCATTCAGTTCATTACAGGAAAGGCCTCAGAGAATTGTGACTGCACCAAGGCACTTTTAATAAAGACAAGTTATTCATCCCAGAGCACACTCACATTGCGGGAAGCGAGGATCTGCTTGAGAAGCCTGTAGAAGTACTGCTGCTGGGCACTCAGGTAGCGCTTGTACTGCGACTTGTAACAGAGCTGCCGGTACTTCACCACCTCGGGATTGAAGTGTCCATCTGTAACAAAGACAAAACACACACCTGGGTTTTCAACTGCTAGCTGAGAACTTGCCCCAGACCTGTAGGGAAGCTCACGAGACTGACTGACCCCGGAAGAGTTTCTGGGCAATGTGCAGCGGGTTCCCAAACCGAAAGTTCTCCCCACTGAACAGCGCCGAGATGAGCTTGTTCTGATGCTCTCGGTTGTTCTCAGGGAAGTGAGGCAGGAATTTTTTTAGGTGCTCTTGCTGCTCATCTGTCAGGACCTCCTGCCATGTTGACAAGCTGACAACCTCAAAGAAGATCTCAGGCTAAAGAAAGCAAGAAACAACAGTAAAGAAAATGCAGCCACGTCCTTGACCATTTTCTAGCCCTTGATGCTTTTTAAGTAACACCAGTCATGAGACAATGTTTTATAAAACACAGGAAACAACAGAGCATAAAAAGGAAAGGTCAAGAAATTGATACTACTAACAAGAAAACAAATTCAAAGCTTGAAACAATCTACTTAAAGGCAATTTTAAAATAATAAGAACATAATAGAATTGATTTAAAAGATATTGTCCTGAGATTAATCAAACACTTCACACTTTTCCCAAGGCAGTCAAAAACACCTCCCCTTTCCAGTTTGCTCTGTAAGCCCCAAAAAGGGAGTTAAACATGCTGTTTATATAGAGGTTGTGATAAGGTGAAGTGTCTCAGCACTACTCACATCCTCCAGGAGGTCCTCGGGCAGACTGACCCGGGTGGTGCCCAGCATGCAGTCCTCCATGATCCGTGTGCAATTGCTCTCCAGCTCCAAGGGGTCTGTCAGCATGTGATCCAGAGAATCCATCCTCCAGCCCTCCTGCTCCTGGACAACAACAGCAAAATCCTCAAAAAACAAAATTCCAAACCCTCAAAAAACAAAAATCCCAAACCCAGATACATCCATACTGATGTGAGGAATGATGGAGGACCCACCATTGATGGGTGGTTGTTTAAATGGAAGCTATGGAATTGGCCTACAATGTCTGTGTATATATACATATA
>JAYDZK010000091.1:107369-147635 GCA_034509185.1 Euphonia xanthogaster
GAATATTCTGAATTTTAATGCAAATTTTCATACAGCAAATGGAGGTTGTTCCTGTCTCTCCACACCTTAACCCACCCTTGGAGGAGGCCAGCCCCCTCCAAGGACGCACATCAACAGTTTCCAGAATAACACTCATTTAATAAATTCTCGGCGGGTTAAGGTTCATGATTGCAGGTAACAGTGAAGCAATGGACAGACAAGCTCTAATCTGTGCTGCAACCTGGCACACGATAAATCACAGAGTGCAGGTCTTACCCAATGAGCGAGAGACAAATTCAGTGCAGAAGTTACGATGGACTCTTCCCTAACTTCTCCCTGTTTTTAACTTGTTCTTGTAACTCTCTTTACATTTAGGTGGAGCTTGAGAGACTCGAGTCACACATCTTAGTGAGTGATTGGGAGTGGATATGTCAGGATAGTACCTGAAATCACCCTGAGATGGCAACAGGAGTCACCCCTAGAGAGATTTTTTCGTGGTTTGGGGATTCAATTGACATCATCCTCAACTCTCAGTTTTCAGATGCTGTGCAGCTGATCAGCTAGAAAGAACTTTTAAACTTGACCTTTTAAATTTAAAAATAGTTTTTTAAATTCCTTATTTTGCAAGGCTTTCAACAGAGACATGGGGGCTCCACTCCACTCTCCACTTACCCTCCCCTGGACTGTGTTGTGGGAGGTCAGAAATTCTGTGATCCATCCAGAGAATAGCAAATGTATTTTTCCCTGTAACTGCTACACTGTTACCACACCTCACCTCACTCACCCTACACTGAACACCTAAACCCAGTGAACAGATTGGTCATCGCGAGTGATTTAAAAAAAAAAAAGAGAAACAGATTTATTATTTTCAGGTTGGTTTGGTTTTTTTTTTTTACATCTGCCAGGTTGCACAAGACTCTGAACATAACAACAGTCACCAAATGTGCAATAAACATACACAGTTAAATAAGAGATGGGGCCTGAGCAGTCCAAGAAGTGCAAGATCAGGGTGCTCAGGCTGGGGTTGTTTTCTTTTTCCTCCAGGAAAATATAGAATCTGACGCAGAACGCCTCCAAGGGACAGCATCTCCAAACAAAACACAGACCTTCCAGGCAACTGAGAGGACTCTGGATTTACACTTCTGTGGGATACAACTTAAGAGAGATCTTTGGGTTGCTCTGGTTTACAAACAATAATAATACATCCCATACCTTCTGCGCTGCAGAAATGGAGAAAAAAAATCCCGTGCAACCTTTGCCATCGGTGCAATCACTGTAGTTCCTTATTTTGGAAGGAAAATCTGTGGTACTTCCATTTCCAGGCTTGCTTCCTTCGTGGGCAATTCATTCAACTTGTGACACTAGGAATTACTTCACCTAGAGTTAGGCCAATAGCCCAAGGGTGCTGCTGCTGCAGGGCAGAGGAACTTTGATGAGGAAGATTTGAGTTCAAAAAGGCTGTTTTAAAACGGTTTTCTGTTTTAAATAGTTTTCAGTTTTAAATAACTGGAAAACTGTCCTCATTCATGGACCGTTCCAATAAAGGTGAATAGAGCAAAGTAGTTTTTAAACCCCCCCATGTGCAACATCAACAATGGGAACATATTTGACGTTCATCTATTGTCAAACTTTTAAAGACTCTTTAAATTGCTCCCGCAATCCTCCCGTACCCCAGTATTCCCAGTCTCCCATTTCCAAGTCTGCTATTTTCCTCCTACTTGTAGCATTTCTGCCTTGTTATTAAATTAGCAGCAGCCTGAAAAAAAGCCAAGACAAAATTCTTCCTACTCTCTTCCGACACAAACAACATTGCAAGGCTCAACATTGTTAATTCCAAAGTCCTCAGCAACATGAATTCAAGTTACTGGGCATTGTGGCTGTTTCTCCACACTGCCACAGTGGCTGGGCTGCCAAATCCATAGAATTTAAGGTCACTCACTCATCACTGCACTTGTCCAAATGGGAGCTCTGGTCCACGTTAATTCTACCTGGCTCATTAGTGCCCCAGTATGGTGGTACAGAAAGAGAAGAGAAATCCCAGGAACAAAAGTAATCCACATTTTGGCAAGTCACTTCAGAGTTACCTCAGAACACTTCTCAGCTGGCCAGTACTCGCCAACTGATTTATCTCAATACTAGTTCCATGCCACATTAACAGATACATTAATTACCAAAGGCATGCCTGCTACAAGGCTTTGCCCACAAGGAACCAGATTTGCTCTTGTGCAGCCTGAGTGTGGAGTTCCCTCATGTCAAAGAGCTTTAACTCCATAAAACCTGATATCACAACCTGTAGTGCTTACTGACATGGGTAATCCACACCTGAATCCATGGGAATATCTATGGAAGAGTCCCACATTCACACTCAGTGCAGTACAAGAGAAAACAAATAAAAACAACTTCTCAAGTTCTTCTGTCTCAAGGACCTCTAAGACACAGCACCCTTCTTTGCATCTGTTTTATAAATAAATGTATCCTGATATGCACAGATGTTCTGGGATGCGTTTTCCAAATGCAAATTTAGACATGCACAGTATATCCCACCAGGAGTCAATGAAGTTCTAGTCATGTTTTTGCAACCACCAGAATGCCTTAAACAACCAAGACAACCTGTGAAGGAGATCTATGTAAGGAAAAACATATTACATGGCCTTAAAAGATAAACCTTCTCTTTCCCTTTCTCCTGGTCCCTAAATGCAACATGAATTCTGTATGTAGACCAGGTCCATCACATGTGGCAACCCTCATGGATGGCTTTCCATGTCCCATAAATAGTGGTCCACTAGCATGTTTCTTGTGTGTTTCCTGAGTCCAGGTTGGTTGTTTTCTGGAATTGTCCAAAGGAATTACAGTACATTGTTAACAAGGTTATTTGGAAAAAAAAAATAAATCAAAGAAACCAACTCTCCATCCAGTCTTGAAGAGGAGAAATATGTTTACTTTGAGGTGGCCACAGAGATAACAACCCTGTCCCTTCAGAGGAGTGCTCTGTATCCTCATTTTCTCCTTGCACAACTATCTTAGATCACAGCAGAAGCTACTGTGCAGGTTTAGCTGAGCTGTTTTTTTGTTGTTGTTTAGAGGCAAAAAAGCAGTTTTCCCTGCAAACACTGGAGGGAAAAGAAGTAACAGTGGCTCTGTACTACCCTTAGGTGTTCCTAGGACTTCAATCCGTTTGTTCCAAACAACACGGGTTTAAGACTGTGCTTTTCCTGCTTTCTGAAACTGCTGCGTAAAACAGGGCAGGGCAGACAGCATGTAAACAGTTCTGGAAGGCTGGAAAAATAATAATGTAATGGACTGCTTCAGCACATCTTCACAGCTTCATTGTTCAATCCATCCCCATAAAGGGACACCACGAACCACCGCTTGGCTGCTGCTGCTCCTTTCTGCAGGCAGTCTGCTCATATGGCGCAGGGACACTCCCCTTCACCTTGGCTGCTAGAAGCCACAGGAAGCAGTTCTGCCATATTCTAACAACTTACATGATGCTCTCCTGTTTAATGGCTCCTGTTAAAAATACACATACGACAATCTGCCAGGAAGCCTTCAGTTAGGCAGGCTTTTTGCCATACAGCTGAAATAATATTGTTTGCTGGACACACTTCCAAAAAGGAAAAATAAGGGTCAGAAGACATGCCAAAAATAAAGTCCAGGGCCAGCAGAGGTTTCACTTCTCTTTTCCTTTTTCTTAAAAGCTGCATAAAAAGCATCCCAGAAGGATTTTGAGGGTATTTCATGGTCACTGTGAATTAAACCCTCTTAAAGCATTAACAAGAGCTCCAAGATTTTAGTGGAAGGTAGGTGAGCATATACATCAAAACATATAGAGCCCCAGGGTACCCCCACATCTCGGCTGTCAGGGAGGTGACAAGGACAAGCAAATGGCACCATGAGGCTCTTTCACTCATGCTCTGCTGAGAAAGTCCTGGGTTTGGAGATGTGCACTTCACTCCCGCCACTCCCGTTGGTGGTGGTCGTGATGATGTACTGGGTGGTTTGCTGCTGGTTGCTCGTCTGGGATTCCAAGGGATCCGTGTGGGCTGTGGGCTGGGAAACACCCACCTGAACCTCACTGGAGAGTGAAGAGTTTTGTTTACCATCCAGATCAGGCTGACCTTCAGATATTACGTAGTGAGTCTGCAAGGGGAATACAGAAAATAATTAATAAACACTGTATCTTTTGTAACTTCTATAATAGTCTGCTGTCAGACATTTTGGTGTGAACAAGGAACTTATTTAATAAGCTCTATTTCATTTAAATGTATTTGAGAGCAACATAACGCCCGTCTTTTGATTCAAAGGACATTGGACTTACTTGGCTTTTGGTTAATTTACAAATGGTTGAACTCATTACACAATTAGACAATCACTACAGAATAAAATAGCAATATTCAATTGCACTATTCGGAAAGGTTTTTTCCTGCATTCTATATGTTGTAGCAGAGGTTGCATTCCCAGTGACCAAGATCAACACAAGCCAATGACCTGTCTCCTTATGCTGGATTGCTTACAAGGAATAGCAGGAACTCTTCTTATTTTCTAATCTTAGAGATAACAGAAAGCTACTGAAATGTTTCCAGAAGCTGTTCTGAAATTTGGTTTAATGGATACAGCTTAATCATAAATATTTTTAAGACTAAGCAGTACCACTAAATAATTTTGTTCTGCAAATGTGATTAAGTGAAGATTTTAAACTGAAAGGAGTCACACATACAAGAGCCAGACAGCATGAGCCTTGTAAATGGTTACAATGCAGACTATACTGTGCAGTCTGCATCTCTTTAGGTACCTCCACTCTGTGCCCCAGTTATTATTTTGGCATTCTTTAAACCTTCAAGCTGAAGAGCTTTATGCCTGCTAATATTCTGGATGAAAAAAAGGCCAAGATGGTTTTCCTTACCTGAGTAACTGCTTTTACTTGCCCTGTGTTGACAGTGGTGACCGGGGTACCCACAGCAGTCTCTGTGATTACGTACTGTCCTTGGGGGATGGTCATCATCTGAATCTCTGATGCTAAAAAGTTGCAAATTGGATAATCAAGACCTTCAGTCAAACTCAAAGACAACCTTCAAAGATCATGTCTTATGTCAGAAAGATTTAAAGTGTGAAACAGTGGGTATTGAATAGAATTCAGGTGATATAAGGCCTTGTAGAACCCTACAGGCCTCAGCAGAATTTTGCCAGTCAACACCAGATAGAGATTTGGCAATTCATGCAGAGAAAACACATCCTGTTCTCACACAAATCAATCCTGTTCTCACTCATTACCATCCAGAACTGCATGAGCATGAGAAATCATCTTCAAGTCACGCTCCTTTTCCACACAATTCTTTCAAGCATGCACCCAAACTTGAACAAGTAGCTATCCAACACATGGATTCTTGCTGTATGCAAGTTCCTTAGAATAAAGGAGCCCAGTGTGCCTGCCCAAACTATGTACTGGATCAGTATGGATGATAGTGGAAGAGCTGGTACAACCATTTACATTTGTCTGAAGCGTTATCTTCTTGATATCTATGAATATTAACCACAAAGCTGAATGAACTCTGAAAACACTGTCCTATTTGGTAGCTGGAGACATGGGGCACTTGTTAGTCAGACGCACTTTCCAGACAAGTAGTTAGAGCTACTGCTGACACTTACAGTAGCTCCGAAATGAGTTCCAGTTGCTGGGGAGATACGTGTGCTGGACTGAGGAGCCTTGCTGCTGCTGGAGGGCTTGGTTTGGTGTCGATGTAGTTGTCTGCATCTGTGAGGGGCTGAGCTCCTGCTGAGGTTGTTGCGAGGAGGGACTCAAAGGCTGACCCCCAGCCTACAGGAAAACAAAAAAAGTGCAAGCGTTCTTGGTGTAGTAAGGATTGCACAGCTCTATGCTGTCACAAACACAGCCTTCTCATTAAGGGAAAACACAGGATGGGTTCCAGAGCATATTGAGCGCAAGAACTGAACTTTCTCTCCTCCAACTTCCTTCACTCTATGGTAAATAAGCTCAGACCAGGAAACTGAAATAGTGATATTGTTGCTTGCCAAAGTAAATCTATGGCAGAGACCTGAGATTAGAGGCTAAATTCTACCCAAGAGCATGAAGAGCTGCACTTCAAATATTTGAGGAATGCTAGTTTCCATTTACATCTTCCAACTGAAAAACTTCATTTAGCTGCAAATATGTCAGTTTCCAATCATTTATCTCTCCTTTGTACATACTGTTAAGGGGAAAAAACACCCCACACAAAAAAACCCCATAAAACAAATAGCCAAACAAATCTGCAACAAAACACCCCCATACACCTTGAGACATCTGGGCACTGCTTGATGATCTCAATGCGAGAGTAATTTTATGTGTGGTTCTTTAAATGAAAAAGAAAACACTATCCCCTGCATCAGCACATGCAATATGCCAGCTGAGCAGGCTGGTGGGGAAAGCATTTTCTGATGAGAAGAGGGAAATACCTGTGATGATGACTGAGTTGCTGGTGATGGCTCTGTGACCTGGATGTGCTGCACCTGGATGGCATGTTGGGTGTATGTCTGGGGATCATGGAGCTGCCCAACATCCACTGTGGAGTGCTGGGACTGGTGAGGTGAGGTAGCCTGGGGAAAAAAATTAAGCAGAGTTCTTTACCTCAAATTCTTTACAAAAGCAGCCGTGCAAACCTCTTCTGGGACACAAGGTCTGGAATAATGAAGTAGGAGCCTTAGTGGAGCACACCTGTTGAGCCTTGTTGAGTTTCTTTGCACCCCGGGAGATAAGGTACATTTAATAGATGTAATGGCACAGAGGTGGTTCTATCTCAGTGATACCAATGGAAAGGACTTGCCTAACACTGTACAAGCTGTTTGTGGCAGTGGCTGGACTAAACCAAAGGGTTCAAAAGCCAGGATTAGTATTAACCCCTTCTCTCTAAGCATCTTTCTCTACAACGTATACATACTCGAGATTTGCGAATCCAATTCTGAAGTTTGACACAGCTCTGCATCAAGACAAGTGCTCAGAGGTTTTTAAAGTTTTTTCTAAACAACACTTGCTAATGATACCAATTGCAGTAATTGAATTACAAATTTTAGATATTTATAAAATTAAGATCTTGCTAATATTACCTGCAGGAATCAGTGTTCATGCTCTTGTATTGTTACAACAGCCACAGTCACTATCAACTGGGGCCATTGTTTAGGCCTTTATTAACCAAATTCATAGTCTGAATTGATAACAGGGAATTTCAGATTAAAACATAAACACATGGTAGTTTCAGCTTCCTCCAGCGGGTAACAGATTTCTTACAACTGCCTGAGATATCTTCCTCAGACTAGTTATTCTAGTTACACTCTGGTTTCATTTTTAGGAGCCTGTTGAGCATTAAGAGAATGAATATGCTAATAGATGCTATGAAGGGAACAAGCAACCACTCTCTGTACTCCCAAATTTTGGCTCTGACTCACTGAGGACAAGGAAGTACAAATCACTCTTGAACTGCACAAAATGGGTCACCCACTGATCCACCTTTCCAGTAGCTGGAAAACATTCCTAGAGCAGACTTGAGCAAAGCTGCCCAGATGGGTAGAACTAAGTCTGGACTGTGTCGATGTGTCTCCAGCAAGCTGACCAAGGCTGGCAGGACTATTTATGCCCAGTACAAGTGCTTATGAAGGGAACTCTATGCCTTATCAGTTGATTTATCTGTAAAAAGTAGCTACAGCACTTTTTGTAACTACCCCTTACCACACTTCGGTGTGCTAGAGCCCAAGAACACACAGGCTTGGGAAGGAAGAGATCAAAAGCACAGCAAGATCCCCACCAGGTTACTCACCTGGGCCACTTGAACAACCTGCAGCTGTATGTGCTGAGGCTGCTGCAAGCCAGTTGTGGATTGAGACACAGGGATGTACTGGATGCGCTGGTAATCTCCCTGGGGAGTCCGGTAATCTGTAGTGAGGGTCTGGGATATCTCTGTCATTGCCTGGGTCAGTAAATCTGTTGTCTGAGCAGGGAGAGAGTTAGAGATACAGGTCATCATCTCATACTGATGTACTTCTTCAGGGCTGTAGTTCTTTTATCTACACTTACGGTGAATCTGGTCATTTTTTCACAAGAGCTTCAGGTCCAGAGGCTGGGATGATAGGTAGTCACCAGGGATCATCAACTAGAATTGCTGTCTTCTGTCTAAATCCTAGTCAGGATCAGTAATGGCTAACTTAACATATCATAATAAAAATAATTATTTTCATCTTGTGACATACCAGTATTCTGTTAAACAATGGAAGTCCTGTATTTGTGAAGAGCTGACTTGGTTTGCAAGTCAAAAAGTAATTCATTGATATATTCCACCTTTCTTCCTCCTCTGTAAGAGTACAAAACTGTATTTCTAATGTGTAAAGACGTTTAGTACATAACTTAATCAGGTTTATGAAGCCAACAGCATCCTGATTAAACCTCTCCATTTTCAAGCAAAACAGTCTTTTATCTAGTCAGTCTTTAGATAAGAAGTTTTAAACCATGATCAATAGGACTTTTAAATCTACATAGTATCCCACAACATTGAAGAACACATTTCTAGTCTCAGCTTTCACTTCAGTGGCAGCTGATGTATTAACGGTAGAGAGATCAGCACTGGAGATTCATTTTGCTCAGTGCTGTGCTGTCCAAAGGATTACAAAAAGATCTGACTCCCTGAACACAGTTCAATCCAGTCCCCAGTCACTGTTAAACTTGTCCTCTTGATGCCAGGAACTGTAGCAGGCCCAGGGCCTCCAAGGCTTCCCTGGTGGCCAGAAGCCTAAGATAGGAAATGCCGAGTCGTGATGACTGGACCTTAGAAGCCCCTCTCTTCTGCCTCGGACCCTTGCTTATCTCTCTGTAAGACTATAGGTCACTTTCCTTTGACACTTACTATTGGACAGTTTCCAAAAGCCCTGTATTCTATTAAAACCCCTACTTTTGCTCAGTTTGTTAGAATATGCTGTCCCTGAGACCTTCGCAGAGGCTGCCAATAAAGACAATCCTGTGGAACTTCATACAGCGCTTCTCCTCTCTTTCCCTGCATCTGCCTGCCTGTGGCACCTAGCAAGCTAAGAGCTGAAATCACAAAATGAGCTGATAATCACTGAAAGCTGATGTCACTTAAGCTTGCTAAGGTTGCCTGCAGCTAAGAACTGCTTGGGAACTCAGGCAGACAGGCCGTGCCGAGCAGGACTGTGCTATCTGGACCCCGTTGCAGCCCAATGGGGACACCCCCAAACCCAGTGGAGGCCACATTAAGTAACTGCATCTCTCACTTCAGGAGAAAATTCCCAGTGAAAATCCAGGAGATGTGTATCCCTGAGTTCATTATGTGGAGTCAGTAAGTCTGAATGAAAGAAGAAAATGGATTTGGGGATAAAAGACAAATCCTTAAAGCTCCAGAGTGAAATTAACAGCTCCTGACAGTGCAAAACTGGACCACACAGGCTTAAAACCAGAAGTGATCTCAAATAATGTCCTAATACAGATTTTAAAGTAGTGTCTGCCAAATAAACCAGGGCTACTAATACCAGAAGGCTCCTCTTCTGTGTGTTTCCCTGCACTGCCCTTGTGTGCCTCCAGTCCTTACCACAACAGTTTCTCCTGTTGTGCTGTCAGTGGTGAGAACAGCTGGCGTGGAACTGATGACAGCCGTCGCCAGTGGCGCATGGATCGTGTTTGGGAGCTGAGCAAACTCTGGGTGCTTCTTGCGGATGTGCTGCACCATCTTTGTCTGCAGAGAGAAGCAAAGGAGCGTTGGAAAGACGGTCAATAACTCTGCTCAGGGCCATGTGGAATCCAACAACCTGGCCAAACACAGCTTTTAGGTTTCCCTCAGTAAAACAGCCTCAAGATTCATACTATGAGATTGTCTGGTCAACAAAGTTGAAAACAAGGATCACAAACCTGCTGCTGATTAGAGATGACACTGAAGTATTGTCCTCAACCGCTTTTTACCCCAATATCACCAAATGTTTTATGACTTTTTCCAAAGGTCATCTTTTATGTGTTTTGTTTCCCTGCTCATCTCCCCTGTAACTATCAGAGAGCAGTTTTCAAGCCCTTCCATTCATGCTCATGCTCTGGTAACTTTCCAGCACAAACCCTCCATTAATGGAATCTTTTGGCCCTAAAACAACCAGACTGTGCCTGCACTGTCAGCACACAGCACAAAACCAGCACTCTGAGAAGAAGAGAGGTCTGCTTGTGGACAGACAAGCAATGGAGATCATGGTGAAATAGCATCCCCAGGAAGAAGCTGTCTGAAGCCAGAACTCCCCATACCTTACTGCTGTATTGCTTGGAACAGTGAGGGCAGCACACTGGAGGGGTAGCGATGGTGCCTGTCAGCTGTGTGTGGGTGCTTAGCATAGGATCTGGCTCTCCCGGTCCCGCAGGACGCAGTTTCCGGATGCTTGGAGGTAGCTCAGCACCAGGATGATTTTTCAGGATGTGTGCTTTGCGTTTGCTGGCACTCTTGTACACCTGAAGGGCAATTTGGAATTAAAATGGTGCAGGCCTGGTGTCTGCACAGGAAACAGATCCTCGTTTATCTTATCTGGAAGGTCTGCATGTTGCTTTAGAGAATACATTTAGTTAAATTCTCAAACAATTACAACAAAAGGCATGAACATACACCTCCCAGTGTTTCATCAACCTGTAAAAGCAACTGACTCCTTGTGTAGCAGAGAAGCCTTTTGAGAACATATTGTATTCCACAGCCAAACACCAAAGCAGGACAAGGAGGCAAGAGGAAAATTCTTCTTGCCATATTTGAAGATCAAATGCCCAATGTTAATTTTTTATGACGGTTGATGTCTCTACTTAACACAGAGCTTCAAACTGTTTTAGTTTAGTGATCAACATACCTTTTAGTTCTTTTTAGGCACATTAACAAACAAATACTACCTAATAATTAAAACTATTTTTTCTCCCCTCAAACAAAAGGAAAAGAGGCCTCACAGAAAGATGTACTGAGGATAAGGACAGTCAAAATACACTCCCTGGTAAATAAAGGTCCCCAGGCATAAAAGGCAAAAGAAAATAAAAGCAAGAACGCAAAGGCACTGCAGAAGCAGCTTCAGGCTCCACTGACCACTTGGACATGACCTAGTAAGCAACTTACAATAAAAGGTGTTAAAGACTAACTTTTAGAAATGCCAAAAGTACTTACTGGCCAGGAATTATACACAGACAGCATACTGTGCTAACACAAGACTAAGGGTCAGTGACCGTCAGCTGGGTAACAGTATTCAAGTTTTCCAATGCCAAACACAGCAGAAAGGGGAAAACTACAGCTTTCAATTAGCATTCCACTGCCTTGGCCTAAGTGCATTTTGTTTGTTTTTTTTTTTTTACAGTACTGCAGGAATGTTGCTGGCAAGCACCTCAGAAAAGCTACAAACCCCACCAGAGATTTTTATGCAGAGACAAATTGGTTGCATCCAGGACTGGGATTGAGCTATCCTCCGAGGGGTGACTTCCCACACACCTTATCGCAGTATTGACAGAAGTAATCTCTGTTGGGTTTTATGATGGGCAATGTGAGCTCTGGCACCTCTTCTATTTTCATGTCTGGATGTCTCTTTGATAAATGATTCACCTTAGGAGAAACAGAGGACAAGAACATATTACAGCTGGAAGCCAAACGATTGGTGCTTCTTCCAGACTGAATGATGCAAGCCAGCAGCACTGAAAGCATTTACTGCTGCAATGGTTATTGTGCACTCATATTTAACTGTTGAAGGTAAATGTGGTCTTGCTAGGTCTCATTTACAGTTTCTCTAACCAAAATTAGGTAGGAAGGGATGAAATAGGTTGCCAGAACTGACTTGTAGCTGCTATCTGAGAGTGAGGTAGTGTCTGGCCTCTACCCAGATCAGAACCCTCATGAAACCTTAGCAAACAATCTCTTTCTGCAGAACAGCCTTTATCAAGAGGCAGTGACAAGACATGGCCAGAAGAGGCCCTGGAGAAGGGGGAGAAACAAAATACAGTAAAGACCGCCAGGAAAACAGAGGCACTAAGGCTGGATAAGGCAGGATTTTCAGCTCATGTCCTGTTAAATACAGTACACATCAGGCAGCATTACTTAGTGTTGAAATATGGTACTGACAACCAGATGTACAGTGCAGGCAGTAAACGTGCAAATTTGCTGAAGAGATAAAACACACAGTTTTAAAAAAAGATGGATCACCTCAACTCAGCTACAAAATTTGCCAAAATTTGTTTCACAGCATCCTGGCTGGATAAGACCAGATTGGATGGGGCTTGGAGCACCCTGGTCTAGTGGAAAGTGTCCCTGCCCATGTCCAGTAGGTGGAATGAGATGAGCTTTAAGGTCCCTTCCAGCCCAAACCCTTTTATAATCCTTGTGTTCCAACACTGGAATTCCATCTTCATTCCTTACCTATTCATCAGAATAGAGGACAGAGGCTGTAACAGCACCTAGGCACTCACCAACATGCCCCTGCGGCGGAAGCCCATCATGCAGAGGCGGCACTTAAACATGAAGCTCTCATAGTCAGTGGACGCGATTCGGGGCTTGAAGGTTTTGGAGCGGCTGATCCGATCAGCCTTCTTGGCCTCCCTCTCTGGATTATGCATCCTCTGCATGTGCTCTCGCAGCTTGTCCTTCCTCTGGGAAGGAGAAATTTGGGACAAAAATGTCAGCAACATCACAGAAACTGCCATACTGCCTGTTATGCATAAGAGCCACAGTCTGAGTTGTTCAGGATCTCTCTCCAGAGAGGGAAATTTTCCTCTCAGAAAAATGTGTTCCTTCACCCAGAAGTATCCAGTGCCTCAGTGTCCCATCACAACCTTAGTGACAGGAAGCAGGCTGCAGCTACCACAGTTTACCTGGCTCACAGTCTGCTCCATCTATTCCAATGGGATTTGGAAAGGTATCTGGATGACATGTGCTGACAAGATGGATGCCATGGACACAGGCATCTTGGCCAGGAACATTATTAATCCACTGGCACCAGCAAGTTAACTGAACTGTTATAAACAATGTAACCCAAACACCTGGCAATGGAGATGTATGATGTCCCAATTCTTAATGAGCAGATAGAAAGTTCTTTTGCTGTTAAATTATTAGGAATAAGATCTGTTTGAAATAAGATGCTGAAGTGACCTTGCCACTTGTCCTTCAGAAATGGATGTCATAGCTCACACAGGACACCAAGCAATGCATGCAACTCACAGGCAAGTCTAGTGTCTTTACACGTGTTATTTTCTTTCACGTTTGAGAGCATGAACTTATTTCCTTGAAGGAGGGTAAGGAATAATGTTTTTTATACTAGTAATGATCCAGGCAAGAGCCACCTCACCTTGAACTGCTTGCCACAGGTGGAGCACAGGAAGTCTTTGCGGTCCGAGTGCCGCAGCATGTGGAGTCGCAGCTTGTCGGGGCGGCAGAAAGCCTTGTCACACTCAGTACACTGGTAAATCTTCTCAGAATGGAAACTGCGCACATGTTTCTTGACCTAAAATGGCAGATCACAGAAAAATGAAGTTTATTCAAGAGAGAAGTGAGTGGTAACAGACTAGGAAACTCTTTGCAATATGAAAGAGGAGGAAAAGGTTTTGAAGGTGTGTAATATACTTTGGTTTGAAAAGTATTTGGTCAGAACAGTTGATATCTCAGCAATAGTTTCTATAAAGCCATAACATCTTTATTACTCATCTGGATGGGTGATTTGATTTCCTCAAGACTGAATATTGAAGACATCAGCTACTGCACAGTTGCACTTAATGGGCAGAGAAAGTCCAAAATGTACCATTTGCACAGAATTGCCCTTGAGTTAACAAATTCATCTGAGGTTCATTATCTTCCTTTCATTTATAAGGAACCAAAACATAGGGACTAATTCCTTTCAATCAGACACAATGAGCTTGCAATTGTAATTGGCAAAGAAAAAAAAACTTATTCAGAACAGCATTTGCACTCCATTCCTGAATAGCAATTACTTTTCCATACTCTGGGACTATCCTTCACCTCTTCAGACATCTAGAGGTGTATTTTTTTCCTCCCCCCAATAAAGGAACTAATGAAGTTTGGCATCTGAAATGAAAGCACTAATCAAGAAATGGATCTCTAATTAAATCCTTACCATCTTCTAATACTGATCATACACGGAACAACTTGGCATCTCTACCTGTTCCACATAGAATTATTTCAGTAGGCAGCAGTGACTAGTCTTAATTATCCACACAGCAAGAAGAGAAAATAAATTATTGTTAGGTGTCAAAAGTACAACTGAATAGTTGGAAAAAAAGCCATGGGACTTTCAGTCATTTGCATGGGAAAGTTTACAGGGAATTAAGTTGCAGTACAGCATTTCTGAATCATCAACATTCTTCCTTGTGAAAATTTACAGAAGATAAAGGATTTCTTCCAGGATGGAATTATATTAGTGAAATCACTTTCCCCCATCCTTTCCTCTTTAGTCTAGTGGGTAGTCTCTCTGTTCCTATTACTCATCTTAACCAGATTTCTACATTTCAGTTTCAGTCAGGCAGCTCAGTAAGACAAATCAATTGCTTTGTACCTAGGAAGGATAATGAATATGTGCATGGTCCATCTCAGTTTTTTCTTACTGGACACGGAAATAGAATCTTTAAATTCTACTAATGACCTTGGTCCAAGTGCTCAGCATAGTGCAGAATAGCTGCATTACTCACTGCTCCAGTGCAGTGTGCAGGGAAGGAGAAAAAAGTGCCCAGCTGAAGCTCAGGGGGGAAGTCAGGAAGCAGAGTATCCTGATCTGTTCTGGCATTTCTTCGAGCTGTTCAAATGAATTATCCTGACAGAAAGCAGGCAAGGGATTAAAGATGTAAAACCCCTCGAATTTTTTTTCAGAGTTTTAATGACGAAGGGCAAGGTGTATTCAAGTACAAGCTGAATACAACAAAAGACAATTCTTTTTTGTGCCATGGAGATGTAGTCAGGACCTCTGCTTCAGGAATTTTTTAGGAATAAGACACCCACCCTTCTGCACTACAGTGCCTTCTAATGACAGATTGAAGCATCACATCTGATGATTTAGTGGACAGAGCACTTCAGCGTCATAAGACAATGTCTAGCAGTGGTTGGTCACTTTTCAATTTCTGACTGAGGTGAACCACTGCACCTTGTGAGAATGAACTGCTGCGCAGTTACATGTGGAGAACACTGAGAAACCCACAGCCTTTTGAGAGACCCCCAAAAAACAGTGCTTCAGATCAGTACAGCATCTCACCTGGATAAAATCTGGGAAGCGTTTCTTGCAGGTGGGGCAGGTGAAATAGCCATCATTGACATGGATGGCCACGTGATCCTTAAGGAGGTCCAAGCGGTCAAAGGACTCAGGGCAGAAAATGCAGGAGTACGTTTTCTGGTCCATGTGGAACTTCATGTGGCTCTCAAGGGCACCGCTGTTGATGAAGCCCTTGTTGCAGATATCACAGGTCAAAGGGCAGTTCCCTTCCCGCCCATGGAACCGCAGGTGCTGGTCCAGCTTGTCCTTCTCCCGGAAGGCCTTCCCACACTGAAGGCATTTGAATGGGCGGAAGGATTTCCGGATGAACAGGTGCTGCAGAGCTGCATTCTGAAAGAAGCATCCAAGAGACCTTTAGCTTTCATTACCATGTATAGATTCCACATCCATATATATTCAGGATTAAATATACCAGATGATTAGTGAACCTAAACTTCAAGCAATTATTTTCCATTATATTCGGCCTCCAATTTACAGCAGGGGAGGCTGTGACAGGCAGAAGTCAGGAGACACATCTGCAGCTACACCCTGAGTTAGCGGAACACAGTGCAGGAGTTTCCTCACCATACCTGATTTCTTCTGATTTAGCTGACTTTCTTTAAGCATGCAATTTTTCTGTCAAATAAAACTAAGTCCTCTCTGAAGCACAGGCCCAGGCCTGAGAAAAGCTGCAATTCCAGCTGATTATTTGGCATCACATCATAAGTTCAGCCGCCACACAAGGGAATGGTGAGCCAGCACTGTGTGTTTCCCTCAGGAGCAGGGCTTATGAAATTCCACAGCCCTTTACAAGATCACCTTTTGCATCAAAGATCACCACAGAGATGTGCAGCAGTGGTTTAGCATTGCCTGGAGAACTTCCAGTGGAACATACATTCAAGAAATGCTGATCTGAACTTTTTTACTATTGCCACAAAGAAGAACAGAGTTTCAAAACATGATGACAAGGGCAGAATGGCAGCCTTATCAGCAGCACATAAGAACTTGTGAGCAATTGTCCACTTCTACTGTACACAATGTCTTTTCTCAGCCCCTATTTTTTTCAGTGTGTGTTTGCCTTCACTCTGCCTTTTCTGTAACATTTCATGATTGTTCTCTCTTTGTTTTCTCTCCTTACCCTTCAGATAAATGTTATAGAGCCATCCCAGTCCTGACTCAGCACTCTCTGCTGGAGGAACAGATGCTGCTGGATGCACTGCCTATAGAAAGAGGGAAGGAGGTCTTGCACCTGCATTTCAATACTGGATGAGAACTTTCATGTTGGATAGTTGCAAAGCTGGAATTGAGTCCTATGAAATCCCCCAGCACACTGTCACCCATACTGCACTCAAAGTGTACTGCAATGCTCCATTCCTCTGCAAGAAGTCTAAGAAATATCCACTCTTCTCTCAAATACTTCTATAAACCATTACTTATTGATGTCTTTTTTCACATTACACACAGAATCTACATCATGATAGTTAGAGAAATAATGTGGAAAAGCATAAGTTTAGGTTGCATATTAGGAAGAAATTCCAGCTGTGAGGGTGGCGAGGCCCTGTCACTGACTGCCCAGAGAAGCTGTGGCTGCCCCATCCCTGGAAGCACTCAAGGCCAGACTGGATGGGGCTTGGAGCAACCTGTCATAGTGGACGGTGTCCCTGCCCATAGCAGGGGGGTGGAATTGGATGAGTTCTAAGGTCCCTCCCAGCCCAAACCACTCAGATTCCACTAGAAGATTGCTGACACTTCTGCTCAAATGTGTTCCATATGACCCACTTCTCCATGAGACCCATTCATGACTTCTGCAAACAAATTTGCCTGGTTTCCTGTCTCCTTTGCTTGTGGAATGTGGCAGATGACACAACTGACATTTGCTGTGTCTCTTAAGTGCACACCAACAGCTGACACTGATTAAGTAAAGTTATGAGCTCTTCTGCTGGAATGAGGGAACAGCTTGGGAATACTGTGAAATGCTGTGAAAAGAATTACATTTGTGAACCTCAAAGATCCTTCTTCACCATCTGAAGTGCAGAGGGAAACCTAGACTTTCATTCCAGGAAAGAACAAGAGAGCAAATGTTTTGCTACAAAAAAAAAACCAACCAACCAACCAACCAACCAACCAAACAAAAAAAAACCAAACCAACCAACAAAAAAAAAAAAAAAAAAAAACACCAGCAAAAAAAACCCCACTTTAGTACAGGAGCTCCAAATAGGGCTTTCCAGGAGCTGTCATCATCACTATTCTCCATTTTACAAGTGGAGATAATGGGAAACAAGGATCTGCTCTAAGTCACACTGGGAACTGGAAAGACAGCCATGTGCTGTGCAAAATCTGATGTGCTGCTTGGAGTTCAAAGGATATAACTGTCCCCTTAACCACAGGGAGATGCTAATAAAACATAGGTGAAAAGATGTATTTCAAGTCCTGAACTGCACTATTAATTTGAGTTTTGATCACTGGTACCTTAGCAGGGAGATGACTCCTAACACAGCAGGCCAGACTCAACATAGCCCTGTTGTTATCTCAAGGGCCACAGAATGTGAAATGTTTTACTGCTCTTTGCTTAGGTAATCTATCAACTACAAAAACAGAACAAAAGAACTAAATGTTGTCTCATTAACTTGTAGTATTGATCTGGTACAAACAATTGTGCAAACAAATCTTCCAAAACTTTAACACCGATATTACGGCTCTTCATCCAAGCAATTTACTCCTATAAAATCCACCTTAAATCTACAAAGAATTGGCATGAAAAGAACTGGAAAAATGCAAATTGCTATTCAGGTAACACTTAGTTCTGGACATTGGTTACCTAAAGAAGAATGAATGGGACAATTTATGGTGCAGGGTCAGTCAGAGAAACACTAAACAGGAGTTGGACCAAACAACATGGAAGGCAGCGTTGATACGTACCATTGGATTAGATACAGGAAAAACCCAAGGAAACAAAAACCCAAACCTACCTGCAGCTCCAGCTGAGCAGGAAGCATTGAGAAAGAAAAAAAATACTTATGTTATGCAATGGACTTAAGAAAACAGAAGCCTTGACTTCTGCAGGTCACTACAAGGGCTCTTCCAACTGGAGTTTACTGCTTTGAGGTTTTTGCCTCGGGAAACACTAAACAGATCTTCCAGGTTTACTCTGTAGTAAGTAACTGCTCAAGGGGAATTAAAAGGGCAAAGATAAAAACCACAGATAATCCTGAAGGTGTTTTTCCTGTTTTCCTAGGGCTCATATCAGGGATGCAATGTGCATTGTAGAACCATAGTGAGACCAGAATGCTTTCAGCAGAAGGGAATAATTAGGGCAGGATGACAACAGGATAGGGATAAGGAGAGTAAAAAAATTAAGGAGAAGGGACTTTTTCTAACCTCATTTTACTGGCTGTGCTCCTTGTTACACAACCACTTGCATTTCTTTCACCATGAAGGAAGTGACTATGCTTTCCAAATCGTATTCCTATCCCTCCTGTTTCTGGCGTTAGCACACAGACACCCTACATACTGCCCAGAACTGAAGTAAAAACGAAGATTCATTTTGGCTGTGGACCACAATATTCTTCTAATTTTCTAGAAGAGTTCTTGAAGGGTGCGTGTACCTCTTTTCAATACTAGGGACCACCCCAACTGCCATAGTTAAGGTCTGATCTCCAAGGAAACGCCACAGACTCTAAAGCAGAGGCTGAAAAATGAACTGATCCTATCAGGACTTGAACCCTGGGGCAGGACAAATCAGTGCTTCCAGCTAGCATGAAAACAGTCTCAAAGCATCAGTGTCTTAAGCCTTAGAAAAAGTGAAGAAATTCACAAAGAATGACTGGTTTTGAAAACTAAATCCTATCCAATTAATAAGGAAGAATAAGAGCTACACTGGTTTCAGAATCATAACCAGGAGTCAGGACTTTTTACCTGTTCTTTGGAAGTGAATAATGTACCACATATCTAAAAACAAAATGTTTACTTGCTTTTATTAAGAAGTGCATGTAATTGTAGGCAGGTGCTGTGTGAGGGCGATTTCAAAGGGTGATTTTTCAGTGCTTAAAAAATGATGCTTGCTGGTTTAGTCTTATCTCAAGTGCTCATTGCTCACAGTCTGATGCAATATGGAAAGGTCTGTGCAACCACCCATCTGCCATTCTGCCAGTGCTACTGGCTTGAAACATCTCCAGGACTCTGCTGAACATGAGCTGCCAGATAAAGGGAAAGTTCGGAAGACTTGAGATACAAACATATCACTGAACCACCACTGCACTCCTCTGTCATCCATTTGTGATGAATTTACAGAGAACAAAAGCTAAGTCACAAGACAAAGAAGTAACTTAAGAACTTCTGTCTTTTTCTTCCTACATTAATTATTTCAGAGGATCCTAAGTTCACATATTGGGTTCAAAAGTTCAGGGAAATGGGCAATGCTTTATTTTCTTTTCTGAGGATGCTGTAGCACACTGTTAGCAGTACATCCCCATGCTCTGTCAAAATTTCAGCATCTCTCTCTGTACTCTATTATACACCCTTCAAAATACATTCAATAAAAAATCCCCCAAGCTTTTAACATGTGAAAATGAAATCACTGGTAGAAGCTTGTCATTCAGAGACTGCAAGCATTTTGTATGGTTAAAAACTGTGCAGTCTTAATGTGCCCAAGCCGAACTCTTCCTTCAAGACATGCCACAACATTTTTGGGGTAACACCACCATTAGTCTTGCATATGTATTACTGTAAACTGCATGCAAAATTTGGTTCAACATCTTCCTATACAGAATAGTTACTCAACTTTTCTCTAATCCTTCCTCATCCCCTAAAAATGAACCCTTACCCCACTGCAGCTGTTTCTTTCCTTAATCCAAAGTTAACACATGGAAGAAAAAGATTTTAAGCTAAATAAACTGATCTCCCAGTTACAAAGATTCAAGGATTATTTGCTTGAATCATTTCCCTCCCACACAGAGTAGAGAAAAACAGCTCAGCCAGCTGACACAGAGCTCAGGCTCAAAGTGTTTGTTTTTAACACAGGTTTTGCTCTCAAAGGCAGGGTCTTCTACCCAAAAAAAGGACTTTATCACTAAGTATCATCATCATCTAAGTGGATCCAAACTGAGGTTGTGGTCCTCTTTGGCAATTATTTGCAAGAGAGTTCTGAGAGACACAGATGGTGCTGTGAGCAAGTCATTAGTATGTGCCACAGCACCAGGATTCTGTCAGTTGTTAGAAGCACCCCTGCTTGCCAGTTTGGATGGACTGTGTTTCCATGCAAGAATTACTGTGATGGAATTCAATCAGCTCCAGCTGCTGACTAGCTCTCACTAACACCTATGAGATACTGGTCCTTTATTTGAGAGATTTGTGAGATTTGTCTTCCTCTCAGGGCAAAGAAAACTGCTACAAATGAGATGCTTTATTTGGGATTTGGAAAAGGATCTGACAGTGAAAGGAGGACCAGCTGGCCCTGGCAGGCAGGCCTGGCATTCCCTGGATTACAGTGGATGTGATCCCCCATCCTGTGTGCTTACCCTGATGCGCTTTGCTCGCCTCATGTCATCTGCTGTCACGGTGCTCTGTGTGGACACCGTGTTCCCCTCGTGCTGTGGCTGTATATGGAGCACATGGTTTTCCTGCTGCTCCAGTGCTGCCTGTGGCTCTGTTGGCACCGGAGTCTGTTCCTGCTGCTCCAGTCCATTCAGTGGGGCTTGTCCGGCCTCATCAAACTGCCCCTTGCTGGAAAAATGCAGCAAGTCCTGAAATCGCAAATCATACAACCAGTGATTATTCCCCCCACCCACTGAAAAACACTTTTGATAATACTCAGCAAACAAGATTTATACATATTTAATCACAAACTATAAACAAACCAGCATAGTGTAGTGTCTACACTAACTCCTACAGTTCTTCTACTGTGTCCACTGCTGCTTTCGGCATAATCACCTTCACCTACAGCAGTGTCACCCAGAGCACCAGGGAGGCACTGCTGCCGGTGGGTGACTCTCCATGGGCCATCCCATGGTCATTATGCTTTCTTTCTCAGCATTCCTACTCACCCATTCAACTCAGCAACAATGATGCAGTAAATAAGAAAATGCAGTAAATAATAAAAACTGAATAAATTCTGGCAGCAAAACTAATCAGCATTATAATAGATAATAGCCAACAAGGCTCTTCTGCAGTCAGGACTATTTCCACTTTAACCAAAGCAACTAGTGCAGACCCAGGAAAGGAGAGAATTTCTGTCATGGAAACTGTTGTCACTTTGAAACACTGTGTGTCATTTTGCAGTGTCTTCTCCTCTCTAAAGAACTATCTGGAGTGCCAAACTGGAGAGTGACAAACTAGGTGATCACGCTGGGCACTATGTGTTTTTTTAATCCAGTTTCCAGCTCTGCACACATTATTTCCATATATCACACAAAGCTGCTTTTCCTCCCCTTTCGCATTAGCATAAAAGGGAGGTGTTGTGAGCAGGAAGCACTTGCCAAAAGTCTACATTCTTTCCCTGTGAGTTCCAATAACTCTTCTGGAATGGAATCATCTTCTATTACATAAAAAAACCCCACACAGATCCTTATTTGACACCATGTAATTCAACTGAAGAAACTTAAAAGCACAAGCTAGGAAACAGAACACCAGAATTAATTTTGAATTATGTCAGTTGAAGGCTGGTGCTGTCAAAACACAAAAGTGAGTGTGGGAGAAGGAAACCAAGGAATGAGGCCCTTACAGACTGTGAGTGCTTACCAGAAAGAGACCCTTAGTAAACAATACACCATCTTAATGTCCAGCCCAGGTCTGGGTGGCAAGTCTCCACCTTGCTGACACTCAGCTGGGTTCTCAGCATCCTGACTCTCCAGTTCCCAGGCAGAACTCGTGCCCAGCTTTAGCAAGGTGAGCAGACCTCCAAGGGCTTAGGGCATCATCCTATCCCACTGCACATGAGCCAGCTCTGCGCCATGCTCCAAGCTGGCAGGACACAAGCCACCTCCAGTCCAGAGGCCACTCACACACTGGACTGTGCCCAGGAAGCGCCATCTCCCCCGAGTGAAGGGTTTGGGATCAGCATTAGGTTTATTTGTCTAAATGAGGCTGGCATGTGTCATGTCAGCCTGTAGAGAAGGTGAGCTCACAACTGCCTGCACCTAATGCAGCATTTAGGGCATTGCAGCAGGAATTCACAGGCAGAGTATACATTCCTCCCTCTGAGTCAGCACAGAGCCATGACACAGTGAGGAGCCAGAGGAAAATCACCACTCCAGATATCAGCTTTCAGCTAAGTCATAAACCAGAGCACTGATCCCTTCTGTCTCTGCTCGTAAAAGGACTTAGTGATAACCTAAGCATGGTCACCATCAGAGAATTTAGTTTTTTACTTAAATACATCATTACTACATCCCTGCAGAATATAACCAACAGCTACAAGCAAAAGAATGTTTTGCAATAAGCCTGCCTACAGGAGGCCCTTTTGTTATTATTAGAACATCATAGAGAATCATCTCTCAAACTGATTTAATTCTACCAGCAACAGCTTTAAGAGCAGGCTGATCTCACATTCCAGAAAGGACAAATAGGAGCCTAAACTCCTATTACAGTTTTACTGTCTAAATTACTTCTGTGAGGCTGCTAAACTGTCACAATAACCCACCTCACTGCTAAATGCTTTGGAGTGAAACTTGCTGCAGAAATCCAAGTGATTTTACAGGTTTTATAGTAGGGAAGTAGTGTGCTCTCCTGGCAGAGAATTCCAGCTAGAAACCAAGAATTACTCGTGTAAATCCAAAGCACACCCTCAGTTTGCACTGATGCCCCAAATTCTTCTAGCCAAGAGTTTATATTCCATGTGCTATTTTTTTCCCTCCATCTCCAAAAATATACCTGTGTTCCTTCTTCACACTTTTCACCATTTTCACTGGTTACTTCTATGCGCATAAATTTGGGAGGGCGCCCAGGGCGTCTGCCTGGTCCGAATCTCCTCTTTCCTCGCCCACGACCTCGGCCTCTGGTTCTGCAGAATACAGGAGTGCTCCAGGTTAGCAAGAAGACTAATATACAAAAAAAGAATAATTTCGATTCTCCACTGATTTTATGCTTTCTTTCTCAGCATCCTACTCACCTATTCAACTCAGCAACAATGATGAGGTAAATAATAAGATGCAGTAAATAATAAAAACTGAATAAATTCTGGCAGCAAAACAATAGTTTTCTGCCTGGTATCTATTTATATTGTGCTTCATGAGAGGCCAAGGTTCAGAATACATTAAAATTTCTATCAGTAATCATGGGACCAAGAGGACTACTTGCTTCCATCCAGCGCTCTGCCATGGCAGACTTCCTCTAACACCCCAGCTTATGTTGTGCTGGGAAGCATTTTCAGCATGATGGAACAAGTGCACAAGGAAACCCATTTAAAATCTGAAGCCATAACATTCCTCCCCAAAAAGCACTCAGCTGATGCTTTGATGTCAGGCACTAAACAGAAGGGAAACATTTTGCGTCAAAAAAGCAAAACAAAACAGTCACTTGCTACATTTCAGGAGAAAGAAGGCACGGGTATCTTCTGCTCTGTGACAGGTGTTTGTAGATTCAGTTTTTAATAAGTCAGTCAACTATCTTGCTAGTGGCACAATGAGACACTAGAAACCTTGTTTTCCAAGCTCTGTACTTCCATATCTCTGAGAAACATAGTATTTCAATACTGTGATACTGAAACATTACAAATATTTAAAGTCATTGTCAAAAGAAAAACAAACCAAAAAAACTTCACTAATTTCAACAGACTATTTACTTCTCTCCAAGCTATTTGTTTCACCGAGTCTTAGACCAGTCAGACTCCTGCTGCCATGATTTTCCCTTCTGGTGCTGAGCTCATCTCTCCTGAGTTGGTCAGTAAGATTTGCAGGACAAAGCCCCTCCTTTCTGCATGTTTGGGGAAGCACCACAGTGATCCACAAGTGAAGCTAAGGCTGTCAGTACCTGCTGAAGAAGTCCAGCTTCTCGTCATGGGAGTTGAGGTGCTGCTGGAGCTGCTCTGAGCTCATGAAACGCCGATTGCACTCGTAACACGGCCAGTTCTTTTCCTGTTCCCTGAGCACTGTCGGAAATGTAAGTAACACCATTTCACTCATCACCAATTAAATGCCTAATTTTTTTGCCCCCAGCCTCTCTATCCTCTGTGGGCCAGATTTCTCCCCTGAAGGTTAGACAGGTTGCAGAATACCCAGCCCTGCTCTGCTGGTCTTTGCTTTTTTATGTCCTCTGCACTGTGCCATGACCATAGCTGATCACAGAGACACAAAGATCACTGGGGACAATCCTCATGGAGTATCAACACTGTTAGATATTCAGGGGGATTCTGAAATTCGCCCTTGTGTGGAAGATCACCTACAGGATTGTGCCTCTGGTGTAAGTTAAGGGAGATCAAGGGAAATTTCTAAATCTAAAGCAGTCACACAGCAGACAGTGAGTACAGAAACAGGTCTCTTCCTCGGAGGAAGCAACCTAAAGCTTCCCAGAAACTGAAGCAAAGGCTTAAACTAAGGTAATATTCTCATGAGAATAGTTGTTGGAAATAAGCCCCCATAACACAATCAAGATCTGGTTTAACTTTTCCCAACCTAGCAGAAATTTGGGAGCACTATACAGGCCATATACTTGAAAGTAAGAGTGCAACTCGCAACCACCACCACACTGAAAAGCAGAAGATCTCAAGTTACCCTTCCTTTCCTCCTCAGTTATGTCATGGATCTTCTGGTTCACAAACTCGGCATAGGAGGCAGCATACCACACCTGCAGCAGGAGCACAAGGTAACAGAACACTGAGGTCCAGCCAAAACTAATGGAAATTTATTTGAAAATGGGTTTTAAGCAATACATTTACTTCACTTGCCTCAACCACTAACTCTTATTTCTCCTTCCATCCTCAATAATAAAGTCTGGTAAGATCAATGTGGCCTCACTGAGGAATGTAAGAGCTTTGCTCAGGAAGTACATCCATTTAATTTTAAGGTCTAGCTTCCTAACATGAATGTTTATCTCACACATGGCTTCCAGTAGCTCTAAAGGAAGTATGATTAATCTCTTCAAACCCAGCTCTATGACTGTAAAGGAAGGATGTCATCTGGGTACTGATACTTGTACCAAGAGGAATGGAAATGTTATTAACTTGGGGGATTTCCCATTTCTTTCCTGCTCTCCTTACATAGACAATAGGCAGCACTGTCCACATAAACTCATTTAAAATGCTTCTGAGCTTCTGAAGGATTGGACCAATATGGTCCTGCTTCCCAAAACTAAGATCTGCCAGGCGCCAGCATGATGGACCCACTTTTGTCATAAAAGGAATTCAAGCCTTCAGCAAAGGCAACCACAAGAGGCAGGAAGACAAAGTTTACTAAAGCCTAAAAGCAGATGCTCACATTTAGATGAGAATTTTTCCATAATTTCATTTGTTTGATGAAAAAGAGTGGATTTTAGAAAAGATTTCTCAAAGAAGGCATCAACAGATTTTCATCACGAACAAGTTCAAACTTGTTTGAGTTTAAGTGGGCCACAGACAGAGGTGAGTTGGATTTCAAGGACTCTCCAGCAGGTGTGTCACTCTGCAGGAATCTCACCAGCTGGACAAAGACAAAAACCTGGAGCTCCTGGACTACACACCTGGCAGGCAAAACAGAACTTCCCAGCTTCAACTACTTTAACCTCTGGACAAAATATGCATGAATGCCCTACACCCACTTGGGGAAGAAATCAGGTTACTGAACCTTTCAGTTAGCAAGCCATTTTACCCCAAAAGACACAACTAACACATAAAGTAGGAAAAATTATGCTTCCACAGGGAGGTCTGTACAGATTTAAAGTCTTATTTCAAATTGTTTAAAAAACTGTTAAGAAAATGGTATTTGAGTACACTTAAAATGGATTTGTAAGATTTCTAGTAATTCAGCTTAAAAAATTAAGGACTGATTTCAGATTGTCCTGCTCTTAAAGGGTATAAGTAGACTTTTGTCCTGATTTAGTAAGTGCACTTACTAAACAATTGTTTTTCCAGACAAATTGTTGAAATCTACATGCAAGAAAAGATTTGAAGAAGAACAAAATTTCCTGATATCAAATTTTTTTTGGTCTCCCCCCCAGTGCCCAAAAAATGTTGAAAATTAAGGGCATCTCAGCCAGCCACACTGCTTTGAGCTCAACATAATCAATACATTTTTAGAGGGAACAAAAAGCAAACCACAAGGAAATCACAATATCCTTTATCATTTTTCACATGCAAATTTTCAAAAGCCCCAGGAAAGCCAGGTAAAAGGAGAGACCACATTCACTTAAGGCACCAGAAAACAAGCCAGGAACACATAGGGCTAACTGGAAAGGGCATCCAGAATATAAAAAATACAATTGCTGCAATAAAAATTAGATTGTATCAGCAAAATATATGCTGTGTAAAGCATGTCAGGGAGAGACAAATAATTTACCTATTTTTATTTTAAACTTCCTCATGAGCCAAAGCTCATTAAAATGCATATGTTGGTGACTAACTACTTACTGACTTCACTGATACTCAATTCAGACCAGGCTTTTTTCAGAGGAAAAAAGTTCTAAAACTCTTCACATCAGTAGTTTTTGGCACTTAATAGGCATCAACTTTTAAGGTGCTATTTAACCAGTAGAAAAAGAGAATCCTGACACACAAGCAATGCCATACCTTGAGTTCTTGCTTGGGCTCCACATTTTTAATGGTGGTGTAATAAATGTGGTGGCCGTACTGATAGGCCACCAGGTTCTGCTCCAGGTGATTTTGAGCTGGACGCACAAACATCATCCAGTTACACAGAGCCTCACTGGACAGTTCAAACCACAAGTCCTCTTGCAAGTCTCTGTCTTTTCTGTCACCCTTATCAAGAGAAACCTGTAGCAAAATCCAATTACATGTGATTGTAACTGCCTGGCAGCACATTCAAAAGAATTTGACTTACTAAGAAAACTACTGTGCCCATGCAACTGTTACATTAGAGGAGCAGTGAAGACATAGCTAATTTTCTCTCTTTACTAACACAGATCCAGAAACAAGCAGAAAAATATTTAGCAACAGGTAAAGATTAACTAGAGAGGCACAATGGATCGTTCCAAGGCTTTCAGGGACAAGAATCATTCATTAAAGGGGTCAGGCATAGTATGAACAAGTGACTATAACAAATGACACACAAGTAGTTGTAGCTTTAGTAGGCTACAGAAACATCAGTCAGAAGTTTCCAACTGGCAGACCCACTTTTCCTTTCATTTCTTGAGTCATCACACTGCCTCAAGCAGGAAGCAGCATTTTTTTAGCTGAACTTCTCTTGGTTGCTGAATCTGCCTATGGTCACAACTTGCTTGTCAGACACTGACCATCAGAGCCCTCCTAAGACTGTGGATCTAAACTTCAACAAATGAAGGACCAATTTTTTCTGGTGAAACCAGTATGGATAAATGGATAAAAGTCACTCAAATACATTTTACCCCATACCAATTACTTGGCAAGAGGAAAGGCATAAAAATATCTCCTCTCCCCTACATCTTATGAATTAGAAAGGTAAGAAACATATTTTGAACTGAGGTTACAACATGACACAAAAGAATGTCTGCAGAATGTCCTCAGAAGGGGCTGCTATTTTTATGTCCAGATGCTGCTTCAGCTCATGTGAGAGTGATTCACAGCCTGCCATGTCATGCATCCTATATATACATATATATATATATATATACACATATATATCCTATCACCATAATGCCAGAACATTCACCAGGATTAGTGTGTCACCCTGAATAACAGAGCAAATTTGAAGCCAAAAAAATCTGGGTATTTCCATTCAGAGATGGAAGCAACAAAGTATCTCTGGTGAATTGATGAAGGTAGAGTGACAAATTAATGAAAATCAAAGCTTAGGCACAAATTGATTTCCCCTTTTCTCACCTTACCTTCAAATGGATATAGCAGTCTTTGAGCTCAGTCTGTCTGACCAAGGGTCCTTCCACAGGCCCAAACTGTGTACGCTTTGGGATGCGCCTTTTAGAGAACACACCTCCCAAAAACCTGTCTATATAGAGCACCAGGGGAAGGCTGGCCCTCGCCCTGGTCAGCACAGGCCGGTTTGGGATGGGATGCAAAGGTCCATGTTTTGGACACACTGAGGGATGTGCGTTATTACACTCTTCACACCCTGCAACACAAAGGCAGAGAGGACATGACTTTTAGGCAGACACTCACACACCAGCTCAGAGACAGCCTTTAAATGTCTCTCTAAACATCTCTGGCTCAGCTGTGGGAACGCTTATGCCAATAGCCCGTCTATATTTTAAAATATTAGACAGGCCAGTGGCCAGCAAAATAGGAACAAATCAACTCAGAGACTTCACTAAAGACAGAACTTTGCATTTTCAGTCAAGCAGCCCAATATGAATTCACATTTCTAGGCATCAAGACTCACATTTACTCATTACAGCTAAAATCTGAATGGTTTTTGCCTCTCTTTACTACAGGTCTAATGGAGAGGAAAGAAAAAAAGGGGGACAGGGAGTACACTACATATGACTGCACATGCTTACACAAATCATTGGGATCAAAAGGTCGAGGTGGATCTGGATCCCACTCATCCATGTCAGTGTCTTCCCCATCTTCATCTTCATCTTCATCATCTTCCTCTTTTGTTTCTATCCTTTCCATTTGATTCTGTAGAGGTGCTAAAGGATCAGAACCATCCACAGCCTCCATAGGAGGTAACACCTGGTTATGCACCGGCAATGATGCCTGAGAAGAGAATTCACAAACAATTCAAGCTGACTCATGAAGAAAACCACAAGGACAAGTAATGAAGGTCCTTGCTAGCCTACCCCTCCTGCTGCCTCTGGTAATGGAGAGGAGGACAAGGGAAGGTGCTAAATGACTGCCAAGGGATGTTTTGCAAGGCTGGCTGCTGCTGATGGCCTCACTCAAAACACCTGTATTACTCCCTGGCTATACCCTGCCAAGGACTCAGTTCTCAGAAGAAACTGAACTCAGACAAGTTCTCAACCCTTGCAGAAAGTTTAAAACCAAGTCCAGGCTCTGTGGATATTACCTAGAGCCTAAAGCTGTATTTTAATTTCTTTTGTACAAGTGAGAGAATCCTGCACTTTGGCACAAAATCTTCTCTTTACAATCCAACAAAACCAATCTCCAGAGTACAAAGATAGAGGTCAAGAAGGGGTGAGGTAATGTGGAGACTGGATATAAACTACAGGACATGAAGAACAGTTGAGGGCATTGCATTCTTCCACTAATTTTCAAGTTTAGCCCTTTCCTTCCTTAAAAGAACTGCAACATTTGAAGTTTGGCACATATTTCATCACCCACACAGGTTTCTCAGGTAGAGAACAAGAAATATTACACGCAGCAGAGCTGCCTGAAAACACTGGCAAGGAAACAGTGGATGTTGCTGTGACAGCACTACACCTTCTGTTAACTTCACTTTTCAGCACTGACAGAATTTTAAGGTGGCTGCTCACAGAACTATCAGTGAAACAGGTTTCTCTGTATATTAAATATATGATATATTAAACCCCCATACATTCCATGGTGAGACTAAGGAAGACAGTACAAATCTGCACTACAGCTTTCTCACATCTCTTCCCAGCTCACTTAGCCAGATTTCATCCCCAGAGCAATGATGGAGCAATGGAATCAGTGTGTTTGTACATAAAAAAGAAAAGGGTGCCTGGCAACTTACTCTATCTGCTTGTGGCCCCTGCTCCAGAGCCACTGGCTGGGGGGGGTCAGCAACGCTGCCGAGCACGGACAGGTTGGTGGGATTCATGCTCTGAGCAGCAGCAGGCAAGAGCACTGTAACCTAAAATCACAGGCACTCATTTTAGCACTGCAGCATTCCATCAGTCACTTAACACATGGGCAGGTCCTGGCATGCACAGCTCCCTTGAGCCCTGCACTCTACTCAAAACTTGCTGCATTCCCATGATTTTTGGGGTTCAAATAGGGATAATGGGCTTGGACAGAACCTGCAGCTTCTGGGACAAAGGGAAAGACTTCAAATCTATAGACTTTGCAAATTCTGAATTTTTAGTATTTTAAAATTAAGGTCCTGGGTTCAATTGCACTAAAAACAGATGTTAGGAGCTCTTTAGCTCTTGGTAAAACCAGTGATTTGGGGTCTCTTTTCCCCTATACCCAAATTTACTTTCATTTTCAAGGGAAAAGGTAAAGAAGGACTAAGAAACATTTCCTCATTTTTTGACTTTTTCTTTCCTCAAGCAAACCCTGCTGATGGTTGAGGGGTTTAGAACTAGATAAGCTTTAAGATCCCTTCCAATCCAAATCATTTGGTGATTCTACAATCCAGGATCCATAAAAACCAAGATGGTGTATTGACCTCATGAGAAGATCAACCTCTCAAAAAAGAGGATCCCAACAATTATTTTTCTTTACATTTGGTCACACTACATATTTTTGTTTACATACATTTTTTGTGCTGTAACATCCAAATTAATGCATATTACACTGTTCTCATCCATTCAGCAATAAAACAAAGCACAACTAAGACCCCAGGAATCACCTTTCCTGCCTTTTGTTTCCTGCTTATCTATACAGGAATTTGCACCATTGCACCATTATTTCACATGACTTTTCATCCTTCTCCACAGCTGATATCATGTGGCTTCTAGTCTGTGTCTCTGACTGTTAAGCAGTTTTTTTGCTAAAATCCAAGCTCTTGCCTCTCTGCAGAGTCCTTAATAAATATCAGATAAAACTGAGAACAGCGCATTGGGCCAGTAGCAAGGGAGCAGACAAGAAAATCCATAATGTAAGCACTTGGTCTTAGTACTCCAAACTAGTTGCTTTGTTTAAAGAAGTATAAAGAGTAATTTATGAAACTCCTGAAAAATGACAGCAAAAAAACTTCAGGGAATGGTGCGGCGGTGAGGAGGAAACCACCACAACAGTGTGATATTGACACTTCTGAAGCCAAGTGGCAACAAAGAGGCATCATTACTCCTCCAGTGTGCCAACAAGGATAGGGTCATACACACTTGGATCTATTTGTACCCCCTATTAGCATTGCCTACTAGTAATCACACCAAATATACCCTTACTTGCACTTCCATGTCAGGCACTGAATGGATTATGGGCATTACTTTTATAAACCTCTCACTTACTTTCTACAATAAAGTTTCTTCTGAAAGACAAGAGGAGCTTTAATTATTATTTTATCATTAGTTGTCAGTTCAGGGATGTCCCACATGAAATGCTGATGTAAAAACAGCTGCACAGGCAGGAGTTGATATAACGAGGGATTAACTGTTCACCAAAAAATTAGTATCTATGTTAGGACTGCTATCAGACTGTGTTGGAATGGAGGACAGGCTGAGGACAAAGCAAGTGCTTCTGGAATAATAACAGCAGATCACCTCTGTTGTAACTGCCATCTGCACTGTGTACAAATAATCTCTAATTAATAATATATTTGTTAAATGAGTTTTAAGACAATTAAATAGGAATTTCTGCCTTCTTAATGCAGGGGAATTGATGGAGCAAAAAATTCGAGAACAAAACTCCAGAGAATGAGAAGAATGAGAAGACAGGTAACATCTTTATTGTGTCAGTCATAGCTTTCCATCTGTGTGTCAGCCATTTAGATGGTTTTTTAGCAAGACAATTTGTTTTCAGCACAGATTCAATCCCTCACTCTGCCCCAAGACTGTCAAAAAACACACATTTTAATGATAGCTTTGGTGATGATTCAGAACTAGTACATCCATTCATACACGTCATTAGAGACCCATCAAGCAGTAATGATTTTAAGTCTATGACAAGCAGAGAATTCCAACCAGAGATCTGAAAGCACCTGTCTACAGCTGATTATCACAGCATAGTCCCCAAAGATACCAGTAAGAGTTAATAACAACTTCCCCATCCATGATGGGTGTAAAAAGAATAGGAAAAAGCATCATAACCTTATAAACACAGGCTGCAGTTTTATTTTTTACCCAGCCCACCTCACAACGGCAAGCCCAGCATACCTGGGGAGCCAGTCACTGAACTTCTTCAGGTCTCACACCTAATTTCCTGTTATCTTTCTAGTAAACCTAGAATTTAATCCAATTTTTCTATCCCTCAAAAGCCTTCTGTGCAGTCCAAGGCATTTAGATCAGAACCTGTATGAGGACAACTGAAAACCCTGCCTTCCCAAAATGGCACATTCAGATGACATCGGCCACATCTGCTGCAGGGACACTGCTGAAAGATTTTTTCATGCTATCTGGGGCAGTAAATTAGAATTTTTGTTGAATATGAATTAAAGAGAATAAACTCAAAATAATTCTTACCTTTTACTGTCATTCATGCTCAAGGTGGTCATTGGTCTTGATCAGGGTAACAGCACAAGACTAAGATTGTCACTGGATAACTTCAAAAACAGCTCATTACCCTCCCACACCACATGAACGTCCCTTTACCTTCCCTAACTGTTTCCTCATAATTTTAGGTCCAAAATGAATAATATCTCTTCCTTACCTGCTGGGTGGTAGCATCCTGTTGAACGTAAGCCACTTGGGACGGATCTGTAAACAGAGTCTAGACAGAGTGAAAAAGGCTTATCAAACCAGCAATGGGGGTTTTTACTCCCAAGTCACACAAAAATTACCCTGCCACTATGAAACAACCCACATTTGAGCCTCTGTCAGCTTCTAACCTGCCTGTTACCACAGCAAACTACTTCAACTTACCCAAGCAGACCTACATAAAGGGAAATTAAAAATTAGGTAATGCTCCATAAAGAGTTAATATATTTATGTGGCACTTTGCATCTGTACAGCTAAAGTGTTTCATGGATTTTATTTTTCTTATTAACCAAAATCACTTTGTCAGTTGATTTGATAAAATCTATAGGATGAAATTCAATAGTTCTATCTATGCCCTTAATGTGTAACACTTAAAAGCAGGATAGAAGGTAACTGTGAGCTTTTTCTTCCTGAAAATTCACAAGACTGCTGCATGCTTTCTTTTGAGGAACTATGATGCACATCCTATATAGGAATTTGATATGGCCAGGATGCTGTTTAATTTCATGGAAGCCATGCCAACTTCAGTATTCTGCAAGAACAGCCCTGACAGAATCCCAGGAAAAGCAAGACTAAGGATTGACTGAGGCCACCCTTACTTAGCCAAAACTTGAAATATCTGGGCTTGCAGCAGCCTGGCTACAATAAAATAAAACATAATATAATACAAATTCCTTTAGCACTGTGATAATTTTATCTTAGATGCAGAAGAGTGTCTGAATACTACACATCATTTGACACAATGACAGCATTCAGAGTTTTGGAGTTAGTTGGCCAGTAACTTCCTGGTAGATATCCTCTCAGGACATCCCTTCACACAGAAGCTGGTTTTCTGGGACAGCTGAGAGGTGCACAAGACACAATGTGCTACATGCCCTGCCAGCGTGACAGGGGTGCCAGGCACGTGCACTTTGCAGCACAGCTAATCTGCCCTGCCAGCAAAGATATTATAAAACACTCTGGACAAAGCGAGCCTGCTCCTTTGTAATCTGTCCATACAGAGCAGAGATGCATAGCATATTGACCCCATATAAACATGTCCTGCAAGGAATAAAGGCTCTTTGATATGATTATGCAGAAGAAAATTAATATAAAAGGTCTATAAAATCAGCAACTCTGCAGAGACCACAAAATTATTACGTTGAATAAACAGAGATGCTGTGCAAAAAAACATGACTGTTATTGTAACCATCAATTATGACAACGGTCCTACACAAAACAAAGACTCTTCCAGAAGGAATATAGATGGCTCTTTGCTTTTTACTGGATACAAGAGGCAGAACTTCTGGTGAAATTATCCTTGTTCTGGAAAACACCTTTAAGTAAATTATAATCTCATCCACCTTCAGTGAAGTAACCAGCATTTCATAATTCATAGCCTCACCATCCTTTGATAAGCAGATTTGCACATCAGACAAATGAACAGCATGAAGCCCCTGCTCAGCAGTGGGCAGAGAAAACTGCTGGGAGCGACTGCCTGCTATTTTCCAGTCATACCACTTGGCTGGTAACTGGCCTTCATCCCAAACAAGATTGTTGTGTTTTCTAGGGTGGGCTCAGAACCACACGTGCCTGCGTAGCTTCCACGGGGTGGATGTAAACGAGGGTGTGCTCCGAGGTGTCCACAGAGGTGTAGGAGGTGCCGTCAGCTGTGTAAACCACCTGCTGTGCAGGGCCGCGCTCCTGCTCGTCGCTGTACATGATCTGGGCCACTGCCCCCCCCTCGGGGACAAAGTGCACCTGGGGAACAAACAGATCCTGGACTCGCACCAACACAGGCCAGTGGGACACAGCACCAGAGTCACAGGGTGCCTTGCAAAGCAGAGAGAACTTGTGTCCCAACTAATTTGAATGCAGTGAAAAACACATGTTTCAAATCTCACTCAATTATTCTATCAGTAGAAATCTGGACACAACTCCCACCAGTGTCTGGTTTTACTTTGCATTGCAACTCAAAATGTAACAGCTACAAAGGGCACCCACCCATTCTTAGTTCTTGCATGATGCTTCAGAAATTCGTAAGGGAACAAGTTCGTATTTCAGCTAATGTATCTATTAAATGCATTGGGGATATTGTTTCCCTTTATGCTCATATCCCTTTCAGGATTTATGATAATTACTTCATTCAGCTAGTTCTGTAGCTGGAGGTAATTTTGCTGTCTGATGAGAAGCTAACAGAATTTATTAACTCTGATACTCCTCAAGATATAGTATTGCAGTTCTCAAGAGTCAGCAGTAGGGCATATTAGACTGCTTCTCTGTAGTATGTATGTGCAGCATCAATAGAAAATTCAACTATTTAAACAGACAAACCTATACCTAAAAACATTAAGCACAGATTCCAAGGACTACTGGAACAATTATGTCTAGGGCTGCACTTTAAATCTAAACAAGTCAATTTTACCAGAACATTATGGTCATAACTGATGATCATATTAAATGATATATATATTAAATGAGCCAGAATACTGGATTCCAGTGAAAACAGGAATATCTTTAGCTCTTGTCATCATTTACATGCTGAAAAGCATTTCAGTGCATGGGAAAAACAGGACAGTGAGCAGGAAACCTAGTTTGAATACAAGTACTCATAGTCACATAACGTTCTTTCACATAAAATGATACCACAGTTACATATTTTGTTTATTTTGTTTAAGTTTTTAGCTTATACTCCCCTGTGGATGCTCAGTGCTGATTGTGTACAATAAATATCACAAACACTACAACTTCACATTTGGAAAGCCCTCTCCAAATACTCATTAAGCCTTAAAACTGCCATGTGCAAACAGCAGCATGGTTATCCCATTGTAGAGAGAAGGGAACACAGGCCATTGAAAACTGCCTTTCTTTGCAAATTTCGAAGCTGGAAATTACTGAGAGCCCAAATTTCTCAGCTTGTGGGTCAAATACTATGGAGCACCCTTTGCCTACCATACTTAAAAGAGTAAATAAATTTACAGAATTCTAGAAATTCGCAGCCGTGTTGTCTCAGAGGCAGAGGGACAAGCTGTATACTGCAGAACCTGAAAGAATTAAAACTGCAGAATTAAAACTGCATTAGTCACAATTAATATTTCTCCTTTCCTCACTACCCAGATGTCTGTCTGGAAAAAATTACTTGTATTACTTTCCCCAGGGTCCACCCACAGTTCCATCTGATTCAAATGATGCCACCAAAAGCGGCTGCCACGGAGCACAGATTTTGTTCATTACTCTGAACACCCTTTACTCTCCACCGCATGGTAATAAATGTATTTGAACACAAACTTCTACAGCCACTGCTTAGTTTTGTTCAGCTCATTTCAGATCTCTGTCTTCACTGATGTGGTTTGCACAGTTCAGTTTCTGAAGCTTTAACCCTAAATCACCACAGAAGTGTTTGTATTTCTGCTCAAATGAAAGCTGAGTTTCTAGACTCTAAATCAGGGCCGAATGGGAACTAACCCTCCCCACTAATCCCAATCCAGCCCAAGCAGAGGTGGAGCTCTGGCTAATCACCTGAGCAGTGTTCTGTTCCTGTCCTGCAGACTCAGTCCACACCTGAGGACTTTCCTCTTTCAAGTCCATCTCCTCCCTGCCTGTGTGCTCCATGAGGAGAAGGAGACCTACTGGAGTAATATCTGGCTGAAGGGATTCATCTGTTCATTGTGTTTCTGCTTCCAGAAGACAAGGTGATCTTCAGCAACATGGCTGTAAAAAAACAGAGAACAGAGACATTAAAACCAGCATGACACATGGCATGGAGCTATGAGGGATTTATTATTATCCACTACCACACTTCAGTAACAGAGTAAAGCCGGTTTGGCTTTATAAACACCTCCTACAAGACCCAAACACCTTAAGTTATGGGAACAAGGGAACAGAAATCTTATCTCACTGAGCATGGTCAAGTCCTACTGTTCACCACTTTCCATATCCCATTAAGGAGGAAACAAATCAACCATTGCACCAATTGCACTGAAAGATTACACTGAATTCTTCCTTCATCTCTTTCCTTGGCCACAGGCCACCCACACCACCTTCTCCTCATTGTCCTTCTGGCACCTACAGGCCTAGAAATCAATAAATAATGCAAAAAATGGACTTGAGGCTTCCAACAAGAAAACACTATGTTCAGAGATGAATCACCAGTTCCTCAGTTTGCCTGAATGAGGTTTTGTTTGATCACCAACTGGTTTTCCACGTACAGACAGATTTGACCTTGGACAAAACCCCAGTCCCAGGTTAGCGGAGTGTTAGAATAGCCAACTACTAAAAAGGAACAATGAAACTTAAACTCTCAAAGATCCCGACAAACTGCTTTCAAGCTTGGTTTTATTCACTTCTTGCAATTTTACTGGGGCCTCTCAATCTGCCATTGTGATCCCAGAAGGGTAATTTACAGCTCTGGTGATTGAGTCAGTGGTTCTGCACCTTCCCAATCCTCCGTCTCTAACGCATTAAATCACAGGCCAGGAATTAGCATGAGGCTGAGCCCATTTCATTTCTCAGCTACTCCAGTTAACTTTATTTTATATCCAGTGTCTTGCTGGGCTGATCCAACGCCAGTACCCATCTGTGCACCAGGAAGGAAGCAGAAGGCTCCTTGCTGATGCTTTCATTCATTTGCATTTTAAATGCAAATTATTTTAGCCATAATTTATCCCTATAAATGCTACCATTTGGCTTGTCATTGACAAACTGAAAAATAGATAAGGAGAGGTAAAAAAAGTATCAGGCACTTTCTAAATCCTCCTAATTGTGCCTGCAAGGATTAAGCTGTGCAGACCTGAGCACTGACTGTTTCACTGGGCCTGGCCAGCATGGATAAATCATCAGGACGGGGAAAAGCTCAGGCTAATGTCACTGAACTGTGTAGTGGAGCAAAAAAATCATATTACTTACATATACACAAAGAAAAACAGTAGGAAAGACATTTCTGGGCATTGCTAGACACCAAGTCTTGCTGTTACTGGTGACTGGAGTTAACACTTGCTGTCTCACACTGAGCAACCCAGCACATGCGAGCCCCACAAAAACAGACATCAAGGAACTGTTCTGACTTTCTCTTATATCCAAACATCTCCACTTACAGGAATACAGGGACAGAAACCTCATCTCCATTAATATTTCTTGATATAAAACATCCCCAAAAAGCACTTGGGAGAAAAATTAAAATAAAATCTAAGTACCAGCATTCAATGCCTGAACTTAGTATGAACAAATTAACTGCAGCAAACATGAGCCTTGTTCTCAAAGTGTGGAAGGTCAGGGCAATTTACAGATAAATATTATTTATTTATATATCCAAGTGCACACATGCTTTGATGTATAAATAAATACCATCCATCCCTACACAGAACCTTTCTCCTAGCTACTTGTTATGTTATTAAGGATTAAAGTTGGGATTTTCTCATACCTAATCCTACCTCATTCACTGATCTCCTTCACTCATTTTATCAGGTATAGATTCTTTGTTCAGAATATATAAATATATACATATATCAGGTATATGATCACCTCTACCCATGCGAAACATGACACCATTTATGTCAGTAACATACTGTGAACAACTTTGCAAAATTTAACACCTATATTGTTGATATTCTTCAGCTGGTTTATCCACAACAGCTCTTTTCCCAGACTGCCAGTATTAATCAAGAGCCAGTTCAGGTAATTGCACTAACAGTAGCCGCTAGTTTAATCAATTACCTAACTGCTTAGAAAACTAAAAATAAAAAACAAACATTAGAGGTTTCAATTTGAGGTAGTCTGACTTTTTAAAACAAATATAATTATCCTGTTAAAAAGAAAGCAATTACATTACCTACTAACTGAATTAAGAGAAAGGCACAGTTCTCACTAATTCCACATGGTGCAACAAGTAGCAGAATTTTTGGCTGACCTTCCCCACCAGCAGACACTGAAGGTCTGAAGGAAGATGCTGACTCACTCCTGCAGAGTCATTTTGGCACAGATAACTTACAACTTGAGTACAAAGGAGACTGAAGGGTTCAGGCAGGGTCTTTAAAAGACAAAACTGGAATTAAGAATCATCTCTGAAAAAAGAAGTACCAAAAAGTTGGAAAGGAAAGCAGAAGACAGTCATTTCATGGTTCTGAAAGTTAGCACAAACTTCAAATCTTGGGGGAAAATAAAGCAAGGCTGAACCAAATTCAGTGCCCCAGTGCTGCAGATTCTATAAACAGTCCAGTTATTGCTGTTCTTGACATAAATGAAAATAATAAACAGCTCAGCCCAGCCAATAAGGAACTTGCTCAGTGCAGCAATAAGGAACAATAGTAGGAACTGCAGGACTTGCTGATGCTTTCAACTCCTGTACTTCCAAATTCATCCTAGGATTGACCTCTGGTATGCATTCCCTCAGTACATCTGTAATCATGAAAACACACTGAAAAACACATTTCCCTGGAAACATGGATGTGCTGAGAAAGAAAACAATGCAGGAGGAGACAGGCTGTGTCCCAGAGAGGTCCCAGAGATAGGCAATATAGAGGGCAGGAGGCAGGAGCAAGTGTTGAAATTCAGCTGTGAAATAAGCCCTGCAGTCAAGGCCAGGAGCTGGAAAAATCTTACCCAAAGTCATTGACAATATAACTGCCACAAAACACCAACACCTGAGCAAGTTTTCTGACACTGATGACAAGCAGACCAAGCTAACTTTGCCCACTGATCTTTCATAGGATGCTCCTCCTCATGAATCCTGCACAATCTTATTTCCTTTCCTAGATACATTCCTTCAATACCCATTACTGCCCTGACACCGACAACACAGTGTCTCAAAATGTTAACAATTTCCCTGTGGTCTTCTCTCAGCTTTGGTAGTTTTTTAGCAGATATAAATGTGAAACTTTGGACATAAGCATTGCCAAATCACCAGCATGCAGGGAGTGCTCTCTGCTTGCTCTCCACACTGTTCACCCACGGATTATCCTTTGCAACTGTTGATTTTTCTCACTGTATTGAACACATCAGACATTTTCAGACAAGCTAAACACAAAGACATGCACCTCAATGGGAAGCTCTGCTGTGTCAAACCTTAAGAATCTGTGTAACAGAAATTGAAGAATTACCTTAAGAATCTGTGCAACAAAAATTGAAACTCAATTGCAGAAATCCTGAAAGAAGATAATTAAAGATAAAAGGCATTGTGATAGGAAAAACTCAGTTTTTTCTCAATATCCAGAAAGTAGGCTACATTTTGTAATAAAATCCATGTAGAGGTTTAGTAAAACAGTAATCCAAACAGCTTGCTTAAACTCATGTTAAATTTACATGTTCTGTATGTCACAACTGTTATATTTGCCCAATTATCCCATCATCAAAAAAAACCAAACAATATTAAAGGTAGCAGCAATTTTAATTGAGTAGGTTAGAATATATAAAATCAGACACACTTGAAATATTGACAATATAATTTGGTTAAAATAAGGGATAATTTGGTTCCAATAATAGCGCATAAGCAAAAAA
>JAYDZK010000091.1:147735-175109 GCA_034509185.1 Euphonia xanthogaster
ATAGTCATTGTAATTAAAAAGGTGGACCCACATCTGGGGAGCTGGACTTCACCAGATGGGATTCGTCTTTATTCTTGTGGAAACCAGGACCAACATCTTGGAAACTACCACCACCATCTGGGGTTACTCCTTTTTGTGACGCATCCTGAGAAAAACTAAATCACAATAGTGTATAGAATTGTGATGTAAAAATTGAAAAATAGAAACTGCTGAGAAAGGTTATGAGTACCCCTATAAATACCTGTAAGCCCCAACTATCGGTGTGCAGTTGGAGGGAAAACTTCCCCCACTGTCCCCAGTGCTGTGTTGCTCATACTTTACCATAGTAATTAATAAATTGATTGCTGCTTGAATATTGGTGTAGTCAAGCTTCTTATTTATAATAGTCTTTCTCCTTCTGCAGAAGTTAGAAATTAGAATTCTGACCTTCTGATGGATGTAGGAGCTGGCAGAGGGTTTCCAAGCTACCTCTCCATCACAGACACCTCAGTATATAAACTGAGCAGGCTTTCCCTGATGAGAAACTGAGACGTTTATTCTTGCAGTTTTGAACAAGAGACTAAAAACATCATTGAAGAGAAGTTGGTTCTTTTTTCTAAAGTCTATTTCTACTTATTTCATGCCTTTAAGTAGGGTCTTTATCCTTACCTGCAGTGTTTACTCTCCTGATGTGTTTATAGAGAGCAGTAACATCCTCATTGAGGTTTGTTTTGTCAGACTACACAAACCATGTTTCTTTTGTTTCCTTCTGTCTAGCACATTCCTCATTCCCAGCTGTCTACCCAGCCCCTCTGCTCTAGTGGGGCAACAGGGCTTTTACAGAGAAAATTTCATTACAGATGATGCAGTTTTAGAAATGGATTGATTTTAAGGGCAGAAAACATCCCCCGGGATAGCTCCAGCTCTTATCTAAATGTCTGGATGTCCAAGCTTGTGGAAATACTCACCAGTTCCCATTCCATCCTTCAGCACCTATAGAAGATAACTAAGGTTAATCTAGAGATGACATCCAGAGAGCCTTCAAAAATAGAGGTCAGCAGGCAAGTTCAAGAGGACAAGGCAGACCTGAGTCCAAAATTAGAATCAAATTTGCATGTCATGATGTAGGCTGGTAATGAAAGTAAGACAAAATCTACAGCAATAGCACAGATTCAAGACCCATAGCCAATTACAGTTGATACTAAGCTAAAACCCAATACTCCTCTAGAATTACTCAGACAAGAAGCAATGGCCCTAAGCTTGGCTTAAGTAGGACTCCTGGGCTTGGGGGGATAGTCCCAAGTGAAGCTGCTTAGGATCAGGGGGATTTATTAGTGGCCTCTGAAGTCTACCTTAGTGGTGTACTGCTGCTTAGGTGCTAAAGGTAGATCTTAGGCTTGATTTAGCCATGTGTTCTTGGAGAAGTTGGTTTGGCTTTTTTTTCATAAAGGTATAAATAGAGTCTGAAATCAATATTTGTATTATTACCCTATTTGATAACAGCTTATAGGACTGGTGCACAAAAAAGAAAATACAGTTGTAGTTGGATTTTTTTTCCTTAATTTCAAGCCTTTACTTACCACAGTCTTAAGTTATTCTTTAATTTTTATCATAACATTTTAAATATTAGGTCTTTGGAAAGAAAAACACTGCTTACATTTTCTTACAGCATTCTGGGATTTTAAGAATCCCCCCTTATGGCCTGTGGGTAGGGTTGTGTTGCTTGTCACCACCTTGGGGACGGGGGTTTCCTGTGTGAGTTCTGACCCTGCAGCAGGTGCTGTCTGAGCAGACCCTAGGACTGATGTCATTTTGGATTACATTCAAAGTATTTTTGCACCATGGTTCTTTGCAGTCAGATGTGTCCTTCAAGAGGGTAGTTGTCTGGATAGAAGAGAAATGTTTGTTTAGTGTGTGATTAGTTTAAAAGGAGGGAATGTTTTCCAACTTTACTGAGTTAGATTTTAAGTATATTCCACCCACACTGTAGACAGATATATGAATACCTTTGAAAACACCTGGTTTAGGAGGATAGGGGGAATCAAATGGAGCAAGTGCCAGGATTATTCAGGGAGTTAATGCTGAAGCATTATCTCTGAAGCTGATAAAAACCAAATTATACCATTCCAGACAGCATTAAGATTGAAGCTGCGGCCTCTGCCTCGGTGCAGATGGCTACAAATAAGAAACTTCTGTAGTCACATAGACAGGAAAAACATAAGAATGTGCTGTTCAGGAGGAAAGCACAGAGCTGCCCAGATCAGGGAATGCTGGCAGGGTTTCTCATGTGCTTCAGTCAAACAACTCTGGAGGAAGGATATGGATACTGTAGCCTGGGAAGAAATAACAAATTTGCTTCCTTAAAATCTTTTAGTGAACAGAACATAAGCTTTTGAGCTAGTCTTTTTTCAGGAAATAATCCTCATTGTCAAAGTTCAGGAGATGTTATCCAGGTGCATCCAAATGTTATGTACTCCAGGTGTGCCCAGGCACCTGAGAAGCCTGATCCAAAACAAAGGTGTTTTTTCTCAAAGCAGCAGATTTACATGGTTAAGTTATGACAGGACTTTGCATTTCTCTGTTATTATGGAATTGTTAAATTGTTGCTTTGAACTCCTGTAACTCCAGCCTGCACGTAGTGGAAAAATTCCAGATTTGCTTGCCTGAGCATGAGGCTGCAGTTCACAATAAAAGGTTTGCTGCACTTCCAGCTGATACTGCTAGTGTGTCCTGCATCATGTTGGGTTTGCTCTGCCTTCATTTTGCAAGGATCCCCCTGGAGACTTGTTTCCAGAGTTTTGCTGTTAGAGTACAACTGAGATTTCCCAGGGCTCTTAAATCTGTTTGCTTGGGAAGACTGTCTCTAAAGTCAGTACACCCCACTGGGAGCTCAGGCAGGATCTGGACTCTTCAAGTTTATCAAAAGAGCCCAGACTTTGATCCCTGATTTCCAAAATGTGCTGCTTACTGAATTTGCCTGAATAACAGAGCATGGTAATAGCAATGGCATTTTTCAAAGCAAATGTTGAGTATTTTTAATTAAGAAACTTGGCAGCTGCAGGCCCAGTCCCTCAGAAGCTGATTTTTACACTGAAATGTCTGCCACTGTGGTAAGATTATCTTGAAAGTTATTCTTATGGTTGCTGAGGTATTCAGGAAGGCAAAGAACAGGAATAGGCCTAAGATGACAAGGTCATTTTTCACTACTTGGATCAGCTTGATATGGGCCGAATTCATCTCTCTGGAAAGTTCTGTTTCACCCAAGAATACCCTAAAAGTTGAATGAGCTTCTTCACATCCTAGTGGTTCTCCTCAACCTCAAAAGGCTGTAAATGCACAGAGAAGAGAAGCTGTGGCTGCCCCATCCCTGGAAGTGTTCACAGCCATGTTGGATGGGGCTTGGAGCAACCTGGTCTAGTGGAAGGTCTCTCCTGCCCATGGAAGGTGTGGAATGAGATGGGCTTTGAGGTCTCTTCCAATCCAAACAGTCCTGTGATTTTCTGTATTCATCTTTGCACTGAATTCCACATCCTGGCTCCCCTTCTCTGCTCTTTCCTCATTAATTCCCTACAGAACTTTTAGGAACTATGCTGGCGATGCCTGTTTCTCTTTTTTTTCCCATCACTTACCTAGTTTTATTTTTACCTGTTCACTTTCTCTTTTAGTGTAGAAAAAAGTATTTTAAATTTCTATTATTTCATTTAGCATAGAGCAACTGTAACACAGCAAAACCACATGGAAGGTATAATTAAGACAAAATGTCAATTCAGTATTTCTGTGACACCTGCTGGGAATTTATCTCCTTTCAAAGTTTTTCTCCAGGTTTTATTTCACAGCTGACATGTTGGTTGATAACAGAAATATGAAATAAAAAGGAATGAAAGAGCCCTCTGCTGTACAGAATGCTGACTTCTCTCGGCGTGGAACACTCAATAGTGAATCATGCAATTGTTAAAAAGCTATTGGCAAACATTGGAGTTGAAGGTGGAAAAAAGACATAATGTGCAATACTTTTCCTTTCCCTGACTTTAAAGAAACATCTTCCCAATGAAGATAACAACTTACATAGCCATAAACTCATTTGAATCTTATTCCTCATTGCTGTACTTCTTGAATGCTCCTTTGGTAAATGATTTCCTGCCCCGTGCCAGATGCTGTTTCCATTCACAATGAAGTAACAGTCCACTGTGAGTGATATCTTAGTACCATACCACAGCCCTTATTGTGACTTCTCAAATTTACCACACCGAAGTACGTTCTTTGTTGATTGTTTGGGGACTTTCAAACCTAGGGTTTGACTGAAGTCAGTCTAACAAAACAACAACAACAACAACAACAAACAAAAAAAAAAAAAAAAAAAAAAAAAAAAAAAAAGAGAACAGAGCCTAGAGAGCTTGGACAGTTTTCAATATGCAAGAAAAACATGGAAACAAAAAGAAGGGCAAACCCAAAAGTTTGACTATTTGATAGGTTTTGAGGTGGTACAAATATTTAATTACTGACCCTGCCAACAGATCTACCCGTGTGCTTTTTCTAGATGATCCAGCTGATGCTGGATCAGTATATGGTGTTGGCCAGGGGACCACCTGGCTTGGGGGCTGCTCCCCTTTTACCTCCCCGCCCCCACCACCGTGTGCTTCCTGGCCACAGCTCTGCACCCATGTGCCAAAGGAAGTGTATCCAAATACAAATAATTTCTAGATTATCAACCTGATCCCAGGTTTACACTTTTCTAAACATAGACCAGGAACTTTGCAGTTGTCTGCTGTGATCTGTAGTTTTTATCTCATGCTGATGCAGTTCCATCCTTTGCTGGGATAAGGTTTATGAAAACTGGTGGATGTGTTTTTGCCAGTGTCTGTATGCATAGAAGTGGTTCTTTTGAAGGGTTATGTAAAGATATATGTTCCAGAAGACGGAACAAATTGAAGGAATCTGGTTGAGTTACTTAAGACCTGATCATGCAAGGAGTGGAGCACTCTGAATTTTAACTACAGATTAGAGTACTTGCATCACCAGGTCCCTGTAAGGTTGCAGAGGTGTATCTGTGTGTGTATATGTGTTTAAGCATAAATTGATCTAAAGACATATATGCTTATTTTCTTCCCTGTTAGAAGTAAAATGATAGCTGTGAAAAAGAAAGGGAGATGGAAGACTTTTGCAATTGGTTAGTGAACATTGATTTAATATCTTTGCTAAGCAGCTATTTTTTTAAATTGCTTTTTAGCTTTCCCAGTTGACAAATAATTGGCAAATGGGTCTGTCATCCAGCTATATTTTCAGTAAGTATAGAAAAGGTCTTGTTAGACATCTTAACAGAAATGAGGGTGTTATTTATCATGCCCAGTAACATATTGATGTGTTTAAATATGCTGATCTATGACATCTAAGAAAATAGAAAACCTGGTCAAATTTTGCCCTTATTGTTGTCCACTGTGAGTGTGCCAAGTAGTACACTGAGGAAGAATTTAGCCAAAAGGACTTTTGAGGGAAACTATTAAAATAGAGATAAATGAAGAAGTCTGCTGACCCTAAGAATCTGCATTCATGTGGCAAAGGATTCATTCTCACACTGCAGTGCTTTCTGATATATATTTTTGTATCATCATTTTCCATTTTAAATTAAGCTCTTAAATTCTAAAGGGGAATTTACTGACAGCCATTTGTATTTTAAAGTGAAAACTCAAACCTCAATAGACTGCTCTACTTAAGACTCCTTTTCTGTAACTTAGCCAATGAGGTACATTTTGGTGGAGACCTTTGGGGAGTCAACCAAGTGACTGGGACAAGGCAGGAAGGCCTAGAGTTGGAGGAAGCCTTGTACTTTGCTTCCAAAAACACTGAATACACTGATATTGATGTGAAGCTCTCCTTCAAAATGGTGTTTTTCATTATTGTGGGGCAAAATGTCTTTAATGTTGGGGGAGAAAAGGGATCTTAAAGCCTTGGCAAGCTTTGAGTGGCAGAAGACACAGGCTGTTCTCTCTTCCTATGAGGGAAAATCATGGTAAAATAAAAGGAGCAACTTAAAATTCAGCCCTTTGTCAGATATGGGAAAAGACTATTGGAAAGTTGCAGGACAGGGACTTCGTTAAAGATCTCTCAGGAGCTGACTCAGCTTCTGAGAAAATGTGATTCAGAAAGAGGCTGTTCTTCCCCTCAGGCCATGGGTTTGGGGTGGAAGTTGTAGGCGGTCCCCTCCTTCCCCTTGGAGACACTGGGATTCAGCTTCTACTTACATGTCCTAGTTCTTTTCAGCTGTGTCCTGCTCTTTGCCTTTAGTCAACTGACACTGACTTCAAATACATGTATTTCTGTATTTCTTATCACTAAGAGAACCTATATTCAAACTTCTTGCTGCTTTAGGAGTTTAAAACCTGCCAAAGACTGCTACATCTCACTTCTTGTGGCCCTCCAAAGAACTCTATTTCAAAGGTTATAAAAACCTTGGAGCACAATATGAAGCCTCTCTCTTGAATGAGTTTGTAAGTCAATAGTGCTGTAGAGCCCTGGGTGTATTTGGGACACTGAAATAAAAAACTTGTAGAGGAAGGTCTGCAAATATGAATTCCTGTGCCTGAGAATTCCTGTATCCCACTGATTTTCCTGAGACTATCAGTTGAAGACCAGGCTGCTGCTCAGAAAAGATCCTACAGCTCCTTCCAAATGTCGGGTCTGGTGATAGTGCCAGAGGCAAAGCTGCAGGTCCTGTGTCTCCAGGTGTGCATTTCCAGCACCTAAAGTCAATATTCCTGTGTTGAAATAAGAAGGATGACTTGGTGTTTGAGAACTGTGAGGCCCCAAAGATGATTGTAACAGGAAAAGTCTTAATATTTGTTTAAATAGAATGATGCAAACTGCAGCCTTCTGTGCTGATACCAAATTAAAGTAAGGAGGGGATTTTTGGAATTATTCTGCTTTGAAGTGCAACAGGGAAAAAAAAGCACTTAAAAGTACCATGCAGCTGATGGAAAACTACAGTTCCCAGTAATTTATCAGACATGATGTGTCTCCTAGACATTTTAAATTCCTTATTTCCTGTTCCTGTGTCATAACCTCATACACCCTGTTCTTGCAAACTGAGTAACTGCTCAAACAAGTGATTGGGGGTGAAATTAAAGGTGACTTTGGTGTGCTGTGAAACAGCTTGTTAGCACAGGCAATTCGATGATGCCTGATAGAACAGATGCTGAATCAGACCTGATTGCAGAGGGAGGAATCAATTTTTTTGCTGTTGAATTACACTTATCTTCAAAGATGCAAATGATTCCACATTTATTCAGCAGGACAAGTCCTGAGGTTTTTATATTCCATGTTGTTCATTGTTGTGCCATTTGTTACGATGATTTGGCTTTTAATCTACCAATGAATACTGAATGAAGAACTAAATCATGAATCAGATCTCTTCTGTTGCTTGCCAGTAACACAATACTACTTAGTATTTGACACAATCATTTGTGGGACAAATGAGGATCTAATATAAAAGCTGCAATAATACTGACTTATGTGGAACTGCAGCTAATTATAACATATTTGAATTTTCATCTTTCATTAAAGACCTCTATAAAATGAACAACCTTTCACACTGCTGAAATGACTGAGACAGGAAAGCAGAGGAGGGGTGAGGGAAGAAACATCCAAGGACAACAGAAGAAATCTCAGCACCATGATGATCCAATATCAGTTGCTGATGGATTCTTTTTAATTGTGGGCATTTTCTCTTTCAGGTGGCTTCTCTACCACAGCTGTGGGACTCAGCTTATTTAAGTTGTAATGGTTTGGTTGCCTTGATTCATGAATGACTGATTCTGCCATCTTCAGAGGTTAAACATCGCTTCAGTCTTCACAGGTGGACTAGAAGAGATAAAGGAGACAGGATGCCATTGCAAGAAGATGTGTCTCACCGAGCAAAGGATGAGAGTTGACTAAATGTTTTCTGCAAAGCAGCCTCTCCTTCCTCTCTCCCCACTGCATCTTCACTGTGCCTTTACTTGTAGACCTCTAGACCCTCAATCTTTTGAGTTCTCTGTGTCGGGTTCACTGTTTGTGTTCAGTTCCTTGGAGAAGCATCAGGCATTGCTCTGCCTTGAGATCCTGCCAGTGCTCAAAGCATCGGATCCATCTGGAGAGAGAAAATGAGCAGCATAAATTCCCAGTTTGTGTATTAGCTAAAAAGGTGGTTAGTCTCTGCTATTTCTGTATTTGGGAGCCTCAGTCTAAATGTGGGCTCATTACTCTATTGAATTATATATCAGAAGTAATTTCTTTTCCTGGGAAGTGAATCCTACATATGTGCAAATCTATTCCAAAATGGATTCCTTGTGTCTCTCAGATGTTGCTTTTGCCTTGGATAGTCTTCAGAAAAACAAATTGTCTGATTAAGTTCACCATTGGTTTTGCCCCTTATCTAGAAATAAGAGGAGATCATAGATTTAGGACATTTTCTGGATGGTGAGATTCATATGCAGAATGTTGAAGGAGCAGCAGCTTTCCTTAGCAGCCACTCTCTTGTGCTGCCCTTAAGCGTCCTGAATTGATGCATTTTTCATTTTCCAATGCAATTGAACCTTTCTGTGCTGGTGCTTCAGCAAAGCTGTAATATCTCCAAACCTAACAGAATGGTTATTCTGAAGTTTTCAGTTACAGGAGTATTAATGCCAGGCTTGTTTCCTTAACAGTCTGTTACATGCTGTAGGCAAGGATTGTGCTCTTTGAGGTGAATACAGCACAAACTGCTGTGCAGATCTGCCCACTTCAGACATCTCAGTGGAAGCCAGATGAATGACACTGTTTGAGGCATGGACCAGAGCAGTGGGAAAATGGCCAGCAAGAGTAAGGGTTTATTGGTATAATGAAGGGTAGATTTTCTCCCTTCCCTGCCAATCCCTTTTAAAGAAGTCTCTGAGCTGTCCACCACCATTTACTGTGTCACTTCTTTTCACAGATTTCTGTGCTGTTTTTCTCACGTCTGCAGTTATTCTATTTATCCCTGTTTTTACAGTATGACCCCACTTGTAATGCATCTGTTCTTAGTTATTCTCCATCCTTTCACTCTTCTAAACTTCATTGTATTCCCCTAGAAATCACCTTTTTGTTTTTAAGCTCCTGTCTGCCTCTCAAGGTTTCTGCATTTTTTGTTACCATCTTTCTATGGAGCATCTTTGTTCTCACTGTATATCTTAAGCCCAGTTTCTTCAGCAGTTTCTTTCATCTCACTGCTGCTGGACTTCCTACATCTTGTCCCCACTGTGTCATTTTGAGTCACAAATGGAAGGCTGAGCTGCAAGGCTGCAGTAACCCTGGACTTCCACACAGAAATGTTGTAGCCAAATACAGATGTCCAATTCTAGACCAGGTTGGCAAACTTCTGATGTTATTTATGAGTCTGGAGAAATACTATGTCCCACAGGCACTTAAATAGCTGGATGTTGGATCAAGTTTGAGTTGGCTAATAACAGTTTATAACAGTTTTGCATTGCTTTCTCCCCCTTACACAGCCTTGATGATAGGTTTAAGGTCTTGCCTGAAGGGCAGGATGGCTCCAGATGAGTTGGGGCAGTTAGGTGGGCATCATTTGTGCACTATTTTTTCCTAGAAGCACCCCTTAGTATTTCTTATATTGAATTGTGTTCAGCAGTCCTAATTTTGGAGTATGATTATGATACTCCAATAATAAGCAACAGGGAGTTCTTTACTTAATCCCACCACATTCTTTAGTTGTTTCTAATGTCAGTTTGCATTCTACCTCCTAAAATGGAGATTGACTCAATTCTACCTCTGCAAGCTCTACCTTGCACATACCTCTCACACAAAACTAGTACGAATTATGCAATCCTCCTTTAAATCTTCAATCAAGTTTAGCCGTATAGGATTACAATTCACTGGCTAGACTAATTTTACGCTTTAATTTCAGGAATTTAAGAGAATGGTGGGAATCTTCAAAGATTTCCTCACTTCTCCTGAACTCATTCTCTGGGTATTGAAAGGATCTCAATGCATCAGTTTGCTAAAGTTGCTGCTTTGATAAGAGACTTTAATGGTACCAGGTGCATTCCTTGATGACTTCTGTTTGCTCTTTTTATCATGAATTTAACATTACTCTTTCAGAGCACATTTTTGCAATGATAAATATGCTCTTTTTGTTTACACAATCACAGTCTTGCAAGTGAAAAGAGGCAGAGATGTTCACTTGAAACATTTCTTACAGAACAAACATTGGCAGCCAAAGGTGAGGATGAGATTCTCAGTGCTTCATTAGCACAGATGTCCTGGAAAAGGGCACTAAGAGCTCCAGAACTTGGGTAAAATGGGATTCTTGGAAGTAAATGTAAGCTGTCACTTACCTTAGAGGTTTAACAGGAGGAGAGGTGTCTTAGGGAATGCTGCAGCCTTGCAGCATTGATTCAAATTGGTGCTGTTGTCACAGGCAACAGACAAGTACCAGTGCTCACCTGAAATAGACCTGTGCGCTGAATTAAACGCGGCCCTCATGTCACCATGCCTGCAGTGACCTGTGTGGACAGGTGGCTGAAAAAAAGCCATCCCCAAAGCCTTTCCATGCTGAAAGCCTTTGGGTTTTTTCCAGCTGATGGAATACCATTTGCATCTTGCTGGAGGCTCTCTCTCCCTGCCATCCTGCAGTCTTATGAATTTAGTTGCATGTAGAGCTCCTGATCACCACCAAGGAATGACCAAGGTCTGGGAGATAAAACCTTTTTTTCTGGGGACTTTTTGTCCTGGTAGGACTGATCTCTGTATGATGATCTTCAAACTTTGATTTCTCACTTGCTTTTTAGGTAGTAAACTGAGCACTGATGGCCTTGCTCTTGAAGAAGAATATCCTGTGTTGCAGCCTCGCTGCAGGACTTCAGCTCTAACACCCTGGTGTATCTACAGTGCAGGACTAGGAGCAGGTGAGAATGCAGTTAAGGTCGTACCTCATACTTACCAGAGAGACTTCTCCAAGAGTCACCACATGTAAAGTTTTTCAGAAAAACAAGGATCACACTGTTGGAGTCAGTGCTGTGAACATAAGTTCTCACCAAGCACCATGTAAATATTAAAAGTAAATTAATTTATGTAGCCCTTTAAATACTATATAAATTCAACCTTGAATGAAAAGTCCTATCCCAAAGATTTATAAAGAACTTGTACATTTTGGACTGGGGAAGAAAAAAAAAATTCCCTCCTTTTTAAGTAAAGAGAAAAGCCTAACTCAGAATGTCTTGTTATTTACTCCTGTATTCATATTGCACATTAGAATATTTACATAAAATGTGTCAGTTTTCAAAAGCAACTTGTTACTCTGTTTTTCAGCTGAACTTGGCCAGGCTAAAAAGAGAATTGTATAGGCCAGAATTGTATATGCCAGAGGACTGCAGTAAAAGAGATTTAAGGGTTTACAAATAGTGTAACAAAGAGATTATAGTAAGTGACCAGTGGACCAGTCAGCAATTTTAATGAAAACTGGGCTGCTTATTGATCTGTCGTACAGATTCACCCCATCTGCAACATTTCAGCAATGTTCCTATTTCAGAAAACAGCACTTTTAAGAGCCAGTAAAGAATATGGAAGTTAAGAATGGAAATTTTTTGTAGCTGGGACATTCTGTGCTAAGATCTTTTTCCATCCCATTTAAGCACCTCACATATCTTCACACAAAGATGAAAGCAAATATATGAAATCTATAGGATAGTCTATCCTTGTCTAGTGGAAGGTGCCCCTGCCCATGGCAGGGGCCTGGAACGAGATGAGCTTTTCAGTCCAAACCATTCTGTGATTCCATGATATCTCTTTTCTAACTTAATGCCAATGGGTTCACTGCATGTCAGTGTAAAAAAAATCCAACAAGTCTAAAATATATTGGTATTTTAAAAGATCTTCTGTTCTTGAAACCAGTGGGATCTTTAGCGGTTGCATCCTCAAGGTGGGCATTTGTTATCCCTGAACTGACTGACCTACATTTCCATTTGGAAAACCAAGGAAAGTACTAAAAAGGGGCTAATACATGCTCTGCACAGGTATGGAAGGTCTGTGGTATCAGCAACTGCATTTGGTAGATCTGCTTTGTTCCTGAGGGGTTTGCTTATTTTAAAATAATTCTAACTATTTCAGATTTCCATTTTTAAAGTAACATGGTGGAATTAAAATACCCTCAATGCAAATTCGGCACAAAAACCTGGTTTTAAAGCCAGAAATGTGTCCTGAAATAGCAGCACTAGCAGTGGCAGAACATCTGCACTGGAAGGAACTGCTGCTATGCTCTGGCTGAAAACAAACACAAACTGAAGGTGGTGATGGTGATGTGTCTGTTTTTTAATTAAATACATGCACGTTATTAAAAGTTTTATGGAGAGCTGTGCTGTGTTTATAGAGCAGCTTGTGTGGCAGCACGTGTGATGTCTTCCAGGTAGTGTCTGGTGAGCGCCTGGTGTTGGCAGCAGGATGAAGCCATTAATGATTATCATTCTTATCGTTCAACAGCCGTATTTTAGGAAAAAAAAATAAAGGTCATATGAGTTTTATTATGAAACCCAAACGGCTGGGAACTTTATGCTTGCACATGGGTCAAGAGCTTTGAGAAATCAGGGATAGATGTAGAGACAGTTTTTTGAGTGGGAAACATCATTGTTTGATTTTTAGATGAGGAAAACGCCTCATTAGGCTTTTATTACCCCAGAACCTTCCTGCTCACCGCAGTGGTGAAGCGTTTAGCCTACAAACGGCCATACAGGCCACGACCTTTTCCGGTGCCCGCTACGCGGAGTTTTCCCTCGGGACCGGTTCCCGTAGCAGCCTGAAGTGCAAAGGCCCAACCACGCCACACCGCAACCCCCACTGTCCCCCCACGGCTCCCGTCCGCCCCGGCAGCCATTTCCCGCCGGGGGGCGGCTTCACCCGCCGTGCGCCTCGCCCCATTGGCTGGTAGCGTTGCGGAGGTGCGGCTACCTGCCGCCTCTCGATTGGCGCATGCGGCTGTCACTCCAGGCTGAGGCGTGGCCTGGCGAGGCGGGTCCCCGCAGGGGCGCTGCGGCCGCAGTTGCGCTCGGGCGGTGGCGGGTGATGGCGGCGGCGATGGGCTCTGTGCTCTTGCTCCTCCTGGCGCTTCTCGGGCCCGCGGCCGCGCTCGCCGGATACATCGAGGTGTGTGAGGGGTGCAGGGGAGGGCTCCTCCGGGGTACGCGATGCATAGGCGGGAGGTAAGCGGGATTCGGGGTGTCTCGGCTAGTGTGAAGCCACCTGGAGATTGTCCAGCGTCTTCGAGACCTTCCCGGGGTGGTGAGTTCGTATTTTACCGGTGTTTTCGCGAAAACCGTATTCCTCAGGCCGCTCATCTGGACGGGAAGCTCCGTCTCACCGGGATGCTTGGGGCTGTTTTTTTGGGGACGTGACCTCGGCATTCTTGGCACGGGAACAGACAGGAGCGGCCAGCTTCAGATGGGTCCAGAAGCATTGAAGACTGTTAGAGTGTTATTCCCTGGAGAAAAATCTCGGTTAAACGAATACGTTTGGTTGGTGATGGATCCAAAATAAATCTTTAGGTTGGAACTGGTTCCTCGGCTTCGGGGAAGATGCTTTAGCCAAGTGTAAGGGCTATGCTTTTCGTATAGAAATGGCTTAGATGCCCATAGGAGTCTGTGTTTGTATATGTGTGTATATATAAATATACACACACGCACACATAAACGAGTATATATTACTTTTGTATGTATGAAACACGTATTGTATTTGCATATATGAAAATAACTGGACAGAGGAAATTCCAGCTTTATCCTAAATCTAAAAGCTCAGTGTAATCTAGCTCTCCAAAGAACAAGATGAGTAGGAGAAAATCTTGTGAGTTTAAAAACTTGATACTATAACTTGTCTTATTAGAGGGAAGGAGCAAAACAAGGAGCTACGTATGTGCTGAGCTTGAGAAATGGCATGTAAACAGAGTTTAATAATTATGCCTGAATGTTGTTTGGAAATACAAAACAGCTGCATCAGTCTTGTGGAGGTTTTGGGTTGTTTAGGGCTGGATAAAGAAAAGGCTTGTGGCTGTTTGTGAATGGCTTGATTTGAGAGTTTACAGTAAATTTTAACAAGCTTGGTTAAGCAGAACATCTACCTCAGTGCGATGTAAAATCCAAAGCTGGTGGTAATTCCTAACTGGCAGTAAACTTGGATATTTTTAATATATGTTGCATAAAATTGGTCTAGTCCATGATTTCTGCTTGTTTGGTTGCTATTGAGGAATACTATTCCACATACTTTGTACCAATCCTTCTGTTAAATTTCTGTAAATCAATGAAACATGGTTGATAACTATTTGTGGAACAACTCTTGGGGAGGTTATCTTGCAGGAGGAATGGTGGAGCTGCTCTGAGGGAGGTAATGCCCAAATCAGGTTCCTTGGCATTGCCTTGGTGGCAGGGGACTGTCTGATGCTACATCTGATCTCTTGCACCTGTTTGGCAACTCCTCCAGCTGTTGGTCACTTCCTCTCTTACATCCGAGACAAATTTGGCTGCTATGCACATCCCTTCTGGAATCTGCTGCTTAGGGACATGTGCCATGGAAAATCAGCTTGGAAAACAAATCTAGCTGTCATTTTATTCCAAAGCCTGGTGTCTGTGTGATGAAACAGATCCCAAGTTTTGCCCGTCCCAGGACTGGCAGAGAGGGAGAGCAGCTGTGTCACACGTTGAGGGGCCAGCAGCCCCGGAGAGGGGGGTCACTGACCTTTTAGAGAAGGATTAAAATGAAAATGTTCCTGCAATTCAATTTGCATCCTCTGAAGGCATGATAGCCGCCTTCGTCTGCTGGCCTAAAATGTCAACTGTGGCATTTTAATCCTTACTTTTGCTGCATTCTTTCCCATTGTCTTGTCGGGGGGGGGGGGGACAGCTCTCAAGTCTTTATTGCTGTCAGATTTGCTCAAGAACCACTCTCGATGCAGAGCTTAGGAAGTAAATAGTTTTGTTCTGGGTTTTAGACTGTGGTCATTACTGGATTTTATCAGAAGATGTAATGAAAAATATGCAAGCAATTAGTTTTTTAAATAATCAAGATGTCATTTGAAAGTTATGGAGAACGTGTAACAACGTCTGCAGTTATTAGTTCAGCTGGATTGGCATGGTCCCATTAGGTGGATTTTCTGTCTCTTGATTATCTTAGCTCCCATTCCCTGTCCCTGGAACACCCGGTAATCTTCTTATCAATCTGTTTTTCTTTCTGTGCAGGACAGAGCAAGGGGAGTGGCTGTTTATTTTTTTTTGCTTAAATTATTGTATCCGAACTCTTGACTAGGGCGTTCCCAAGGGTTGGTGCTGGTCACTGTCAGTCTCCCTTTCAGATCATAGTGTGGGGATGGCTGATATCCTCTGACAGTCTCTATTCCAAATGAGTATGAATAGAAGAGTTTAGAGAAATCATGGATCCCAGCAATTAATATGTTTCTTTCCATAGCAGTATGTGTCTGAATTTTGCTTGTTTTGCTTGTGAAGTCCCCAGGAAACTCAAACAGGACACTGATGCCAACTGGAAAAAGAAAATAAATCTATACTAATTAGATCTGTATTCCAGTCATAAACTACTTCTGCTCTGCCCTCAAGACCTTTGAAAGTGCAAAGTTTTTTTTATTACTTGACCTTTTTGTATAATCAAATCAAAGGCAATGCAGACTTGATATGGCTTTTTTTAATAAGGTTTGGTATTTTTCCAAAGCTCTCTTGGATGCTTACATCTGTTACCTGCCTGCTCAAGTCACCAGGATTTGGGGGAGGGGGAAAAAAAGGGTGCATTTTGCAGCAGAATTTCATGCTATTACTTTTGTCTTGTATTGCTTAAATTCTCCCTGACAAAAATATCAGCCGTGTGCCATTTCTGCAGACCTTGGGGACTTCTAATTGCCTGCGGCATTGGACAAAGAACTCCACCTAGGGAAATTTCCACTTCGGTGTTTGAGTCCTGAGCAGAAACAGCTCAGGAAAATTCCAGTCTTGAGCCTGTGGCCTTTATTTTCCTCTCAGTTCACAAAACTTTACTTCCTGGCGTTAGGAAATACAGCTTCCTATGAAGGTGATTGTATGCAGTGCCTCTTCTAAGCTTCAATGAAAGCTCATCTGAAACAAAGATATGGAAATAAAGCAAATCTGATACGGTGGGGGGGCTCTGGATTTTCTGCTGCTTTGTAGGATGGCATGTGATGGTAAGTGCTTCTTTCTGGAGGATGCCTTCAGCTCTCCTTGTTTCATCTGTGAATAATTATCACCTCTATTAAATGTTATTTAGGCATTAATAGCTCTACCAGGGATTGAATTACTTTTTTGTTAATGTGGTTGTTGCATCACCTGCAAGTAACTCAAAAACTGTTCTGTAGGTGGCTTTAGCTGTATTATAATTACTCACTGCTTCTCCTCCAGCTCCTGGGAGTGCAGGGAGGGGTTGGTGCAGTTCCCTGTGCTCTGCTCCAGTTGTGCTTCTTTCTAGATGTGCCTCTAGATGTAAAACTTCTGCCATTGCTTTTCCCTGTGTGTGTCTTGGAGGTGTATGGGCTCAGTCTTGGAAGCATAAGTCACTTGGCTGCAGCCTCTGCTTCTACACTTGTACTTAAACCAAAGCCTTGTTCCTCAGCTGAAAATAGAAGAGAATTACACCATCCCCATCTATTTCTTGTTAGAAGGCAAAGTCATTCCCTTTCTTTTTTTACACTTTGGCATTTCACACTCTGCTCTTTAACTCCTCAGGCTTTTGAAATTGATGCAATCCCTCAGACTCCTGCTCTTGTGCTTCTTCTGTGCAGTAAAACTTGCTTTGTTTTTAAGTTCAGGCAGTCAGCACCTCTGAAACATGGTGTTAATTTAAGATTATACTTGGTCTTAATTGGAAGGCTTTGAATACTCACAATGGCCTAGAAACCCTTCTGGTGAGGCTCCTAATTCAGAACTGTACTTGAAATTGCATGATTGACCCCTTTTTTTTTTTTTTTTCCTCTCCTCTAAGCTGTTGCCTGCACCCATTATGTGCATGTTCTGCTTTCTCTACTTGCAGTGTGTTTGTCGCAGTGAAATGGCATCTCCTACCACAGGTTTTACTTGCTGAGTATCTTAAATGGAGTATTTAGGGCTCCGTGACTGTGCATTAGCTATGTTAATGTTATCATTTGTCTTTGTGTATTTTCCTTTTCAGCTTTTTCCTATAGGTGCCAGTAAGTCTCAGGTTTGTGGGGAGAAATTGGTTGACAACATTGTGCATAAAAATTTACAAATTTTCCATATGTAGATATATACTTATTGTGTGCTTACTAGTGTGAGTTGCAAAGTAATAAGAAGGAAGATGTGAGTAAATTGTCAGGTTTGTTTTATTGTGAATTATCCAAAATGACATGTTTTTTTCTGGTTTGGAGGGGTTGATGGCTCCTCCTCAGATAAAATAGGATAGAAGTAACTTCAGCTTGTTAATACTGTTACTTCTATAGGGCAAGTGGTTGGTGCTGTAGGAGCAGCACTCTTACTCCTGAGGGGCAGTGCACAGGGAAAACTGCATTTTGGGAGGCATAATTTGGCTGGGGTTTTCTTTGAGAGTAACTTCTTAACATTAGATTTGACTTCTCTAAATTTATGAATTCCTGCAGCTGTAAGCAGGGAGATACGTGTACATGCACGCCCACACCCATTTCACATGGAGATCTAGCTTGCGAATGACGCTTTTTTTTTTTAACTTGTTCAGCACTAGATTTACTACTTATACCTCTATCTGCCTTCTCAATTGGAGTTAAATATATATTTGTGTTTGAGTGTTCTCTAAGCTATGCTACCTTATGGGAGGACATGGAAAACCTACGTACCAAAGAATACAGAACTGCAATTCACCTTTTAGCCTGGCTTTTAAATGTCCATTGGTTCTAATGCTTGCTCTGAAGGATTGATATTTAAAATGCAAAATTTTGTCTTTATGTGCATTTGTAGGAGTCTAAGTTAGAAGCTGAGATGAATGATCAAAACACCAATGTTCTGCAAATGATGTTAAACTAATCTCCCTGGCAGCCAAACCCAGCCTACTTGGCTTTATGTAATCAGGTGTCCACCTGATCAGGAGCACATGTGGCTAAGCTGCTTACCAGCTTTTCATTTGGAGGTATTACAGGGATGTTTTGTATACAGCTAGTGGGGAAAAGGACGTACTCCTTATTCTTGAAAGATCAACCTGTAGATGTACTAAATTGAGTTCTGACTCCGTCTTGTCATGTTTGCCTGCTGTGGTAATGCTCTTGTACGAATGAATGTATTGCAGACCTTCATTTTAGTTTATATTTTCAGTAGCCTCCTAGTCACTCTTAACTAGTTTGCACAGTCAAATGCTGCTGATCTCTGTGGCATTTGGTGGTTTATTTCACTTTCCGTTTTTGCTGGTGACAGTGGGAAGTCAAATCACATGTTGGCACTCTGTTTCCTGAGGAAAACTCACTGCTGGGTGAGGCATAGTGGAGAACAAAAGACTTTCTGGACTACAGGCAAGCCTGGTTCTTGTACTTTTATCTGATTTAGAGATTTCTCCTGGCAAGACTGGCCCAGTAGTCTGTGAAGACTGGTACAGCTGGATTATCCTGATGTTGGAGTGTTGACTGCAAGGATAGTGGCTTCACTTGAGCTGTTTTTTTCCTGATGATTTGTTTCTCAAAATGACTTTGTTGGGCTGTGCAGCAACATTTGTTAGCAGTGGTTTGAGGGAATTCTTAGTTCTCAACCTGCAGATCAGTGGCTGCTTACAGAGTTTAGTCTAATCTTCTTTGCCAGTGCTTTCTTGGGGGATTCCTCCTCTGAACCTTCAGAAGTCTCACCAGTTATTTCTAGTGCCAGGATTTCCTGCACAGGTGAGCTGTGGGGTAGAATGCTGTGGCTAGACAAGGCCTTCAGTTGATGAAGCAGGGTCTGAAGTTGTTATTCCATGCAGTATGTGAGCTTCAGAGAAGCTTATGGAAGAGACAAGTTAATAATTGTTAGGCTTGGATGGCTTCACTGTGCTTTGAGACTAATGGAAAACCATTATCAAATGATGAATTTGAGCTCAAGTTTTTCAAACTATCAAGTATGAAGGGCATTAAAATTGTCAGTATAACTTAGATGCAGCCTGAAAAAAAAGCCAGCGAAACCCACAGAAGGTGAGAGCTGTGCCTTGCTTCTCAGTTGTGCTGGAGAAGCTTTGGGGTGAGGCACTGAGTCATTGGTGTGTTACAGCTGTTGGCAGTGTTACCGACCTGTGGTATTGTGCCGAGGTACAGCAGATGATAAACGTGCCTCAGCACGCCTCAGTCAGATCCCAGGCTCTGGCTCTGTGACAGGGATGCATTTAGGTAATTTCATACAGTAAGCTTCTCTCTAACAAAATTATAGCAGTCCAGAGTGTATTTTGATCCAGGTCAAGGACAGGGACAGGCAGATATTCACAAGCACACCAAGCTGGCTGAGGCCGTGCTTTACTTGACTCTAGCAGCAGGTTGATATTCAATGGAATTTCCATTTAAAAGTAGCTAATTATCATCTCCTTACAGATGACTTCGTGTTTAAATAAATGCAGTGTTTAATGTTGAAAGTTCCTGTTCTCATTTAGGTCTCTTTTCCTCCAAAAAATGTTTTCTGGTTATATTATATTTTCAAATGTGTGAGCTGTTCTAAGTTGAGGGTCAGGGTTTCTTTTAGTTGTTGCATTTGTGAGAATTTTATTATTCTGTTAATGCTCTACTATAGTAGAGCTTGTGTTTTCTCATTAAGATGTTGTGTTTGGGTTCTTGAACCCATTACTACAAAGCTCTAAATGGAGCCAGTGAGGTGAACTCAAAAATCTTCATCTGGTAATGATGTTGCAGAGATGAAACAGGGGTTTAGCAAACTACTTGGTATTTTCCAGGAGTTGCCTTATGCTAACTTCAGTACTGAGATGCTTAAATCAAAAGCCAGACATTTGCATTTTTAATCTTTGGGGATTTCTTTAACGGTTCTTATGTTATTTTTAGCTCCAGCTCCCTGCCAAAAGCTTTGTTCCTTTTATTTTGGATTTTGTATTGATGAATCCTACTAGTTATGATGTAATTGCATGGTGTGAAATGACAGCAACAAAAAGAAAAATCTTAACCCATACCATCTGTTACAATAAATATTATGCACTTCTATTAGATTCCAAGAGGATTTGGATTGCATATTTACAACAGAAGCTGGTCTCTGCTTAGACGTATGGTACCCTCTAGCATAAAGCCTTTAATCACCGAATTCTCTATATGATTTTGGATTTGACATGACACATTGCCAGGTCTAAATTTAGTTGGTTTTTTTATCAGTGTTTAATCTTCTGTCATTCATATCAGGCCTAGTAACTTGCCAGAAATGGTCCTAGAGGAATATGTGTGAATTAGGATAATTCACTAATACCAAGCATTGGTTGTCTTCTTACAGTGGTCATCTTACAGTAATTGTGGCCTGAAATAGAGAGGGGCAGATTTACTTTAATCTCATAAGTATTCTTCTCAAAGATTAAATGCAAAATGTTGATTCAAACCTGTGGTTGGTGCTCCCTGAGAGTGTATTGGAATTTGAATGTCTTTCCCTGCATAATTTATCAAAACCCTCACTGAAGAAATTGAATTTGATAGGTGTTTTGTTTTATGCTGCAAGATTGCAAACATGTTTAGAAACCCTAAAGAAGAATGGTGTCCAAGCAGAGCATGAAGCCTGCCTTAGCGGCCTTGGTCAAAGATGAATTCTGAAATGCAGGGTACAGCAATGCTTGTGCATGAGCTGAAATGTGCTGCCTGACAGGAAAAAAGGAAACTGAGAAATTGTTGAGGGTGCGTGTAATTGTGGAAACCGGTTATTACTCTTGAATGGAGCAGGATGCTCGCAGCTCCCATTTGGACTTGGGATAAGATTTAAGTGCCTCCAAGTAGTTTGAGTTGCAGGGTTTCAATAACCACTTCGTTTCCAGAGGCTTTAAGTAGAGCCTCAGTGCTGGAAATGTCAGGCAGTGGAGAAGGTTTTCCCTTGGTAACCAGCCAAAAAAATGGACATTTTGCATTTGCGATGTATTGATGTATTAGAGCTCAGCCTTTGGGCATGGATGGACGCGATGCTGTGGCTTACCTGGGCAAGACCCAGATCCCAGGAGTGGCTGAGGGAATTCTTGAGGGTGTCACAGAATGAAGTTGTGGTGCTCCTTTGAGTGTGAAGTTTGGGCTTGGGACAGAGCATTGTGTCACTGCAGGAGACACTGGGGAAAGAAGGGGAGAAAAAAAAAACATGTTCCTGCCCTGTCACTCCTGATAAATGCTGTCTTGTTCAAATTGCATCAGTACTTGCCCTGCAACAAAGCCACTCAGTATGTGGATGTCCTGTTTAGGGCACAACCACTTTCTCAGAAGCAATTTCCCAATAGCTGAGGCAGAGATGGATGACCTCCCAGAGCAAAGGCTGGATGGGGTGGAAGGGTTTGCACTGCTGTATGCCTGCCTTGTCTACAGCTGTCTTTGTGGGCTGGATCACAGCTTGTCACCCGTTCTGTCCCTCTCCTCCTGCCTATGTGCTTATGCACTTTTTGTCTTTTTTTCATGGTATACACATTTGTGTTTGTGAATAAGAAGTTGCACTAATCACAAGAGCTGAAACCTATTACCTGTGTTTGATTCCATAGTGCTGTGTTTAATGCATAGTGTTTTTAAATAATCCCTAATTTAAAATCATTGTGTCTTGCTGCAGAATATATTTTTTTTCTCAGGTTAAGAGACAAAGAAATAAACATAAACCAGCTGATCTCTCCCTGCTCAACAGGTCCTTCCCTTTGCATCCTGGCTGCCAGGAAGAGGAACTAGAAGAGCTGGATTCCTCACATAGTAGGGCTTTTAAATGGCAGGAGATCTTTCAGATTTGCTAAAATGCAAAATCCACAGTACAGACAAAAGGGATTTTGAAGTTGAGGCTGAAATTTCTGGGTTTGGATAGATTTGTTGTGCTCAATTCTACTGAGCAAGCTTTTGCAACTTGCTTCACATGGGACTTAGTGTGATGAGGAGAATACTTTTCAAAATATAACTGGGAGGCTTTCCACAGAGCATCTACAGCATGTTAATTCCCTCTTTTACTGCAGGGCCCTGAGTAGAATGCAGCATTGTAGTCCTTTGGTAATAGATGCTGATGTATTTCAGGAGTGGTGCTGTTCTGAAATGGCCACTGTCATACTTTTAGTGGTGTATGTGCAAACTGCTAAACTCGGTACTCCAAGGAAGAATATTATGGAGACACCCAGGACAATTTTGGGCTGCAAGCTTCCTGTGTGCTGTAGCAGAGACATGAGGAGCACTGCTGTCCATGACCCTAAATGGCCTTTTGCTCCAGGCAAAAGCAAAGATGATTTTACTTCATTTGCTTTGCTGTCCTTGATTTCAATTTGGCTTTTTGAGCTTTATGCCACTGTCTTTAAAGATTTTTGCAAAAATTTGAATCATTATTCCTCATTATCTAAGTGGCTGATAGCATAACTCATAATTTTCTGTTTTATTTATTAGGCTGTGATTCTTATATTTATTTTTATCTTCTAACTGAGGGCATAACCAACATTTAGCCACAGCTGGCAGCAGCATTAACTAAGATAGGTTTAATGTGCTAAACTTTCAGCAGCTCTTCCCCTGGTCTTGACTTGGAGATGCATTGCCTCTGAGAGTTCTTTGTCTTTTTTTAAGAGGATGCTGCTGACCTGCTCTAAGCTGTTTCTCAATCCATAAAAGAGGGCTGATTTTTACTGTTTATAACAGCAAGCTTTAGATACGCCAGATAAAGCAAAGCAGAGATTTCTTTTTGGTTTCTAGTATTTGCCTTGGAATGATTGCTCTGCCTTGAAGTGGCTCTTCAGATAGATCTCTCAGCAGCATCCATCTCACAGTCCCTACCTACAACATGTCCAGGATGATGCTCTTCACTGCTGAAGAGGATTAAAATAGTCATTAAGCTGCTGAATACACCAAATGTCCTGTAAGGTACAAAATAAAGACATACAAAATAAAAACATGTTGGAGTGATGCAATCACTCACTGTTGGAATGCATCAGGATGGGAACATCTTTAACTTGAGCCAGACTTGAAATGCTTACATCACAGAAAGGTGAAACCAGGGCTTAGTTTCCGTATGGAAACGCTTGGCCTAGTGCTGTATGAAGAGACACTTTCTTGCTCTCATTTTTCTCTGCTGTGTTTAAGTGGATAGTTAGTCCTATCTGCCCCACCTTGACTCCTGAGTGCCACCTAAAATGGTGTGCTTGGCACTATTGTTAGGATGCTTCCTGCAGTGAATTAACTTTGGGAACAACCCAAAGCAGAGGACTGTTCTTATTTATTCCCACCTCTCTGGGTTAACATTCTGAACCTTTAATTGACAGGTATTGCTATGAAAATACAGACAGCCTCTAACGCAATTGTATGACTGTGACTGAATAGTTGATCCATTTGCCTTTGTTGTCCAGGCTGTAGAGTTGCCACGCAGCCTTGACACCCACAAATCCATTTTATGCTGGTTACCAAACCTGTTTTCCCCCTCTTAACAGGTACTACAGTGGCATACAAAGTTCTCAGTGTAATATTCTCATAATGTTCCCAGCCTCATAACACAAATCCATGTAGTACTGATCCCACTGCTGTCCAGGCTGGCTAGGAATTGTGCAGGGAGAGGCAGCCTCCAGGATAATTAAAGCATGCATGGAACTCATTTGGGCTCTCAATGATGTGTTGGGGTTTTTTTGGTTTTTTTGGGTTTTGGTTTTTTTTTTTTTTTTTGTTCATTTGGTTGTTTTTGTTTTTGGTTTTTTGTTTGGTTGTTTTTGTTTGGTTTTTTTGTAGGATGTCCAAAGTAATAATACTAGAATGAGGTGTGCTTCTGGCTGTCTCATGCTATTGCATATCAGGCTATAATTTTAGTGTAGCTTTTTTGTGTGCCGCTCTCTTATGATTTGAGACATCTGAGTAGATTCTGTGGGGCTAATCAATATCAGGGATGTGCCAGATTCTGGCAGAGTTAATATTTGCAGCTGAGATGTGTGCATAGCTGGGTTTCTGAATTTAAAAAACACCTTAGTGGGCCATGTCTGAAGTCAACCAGTGAAACATAAAACCACCATTCCCCAGGGTTAGAACTTTATGCAACATTTTCATCCTTTGACTTTGAGAAAGCACTATTGAAATGACTCTGCCCATGGCTAGGAAAATGGTGGGTGGCCAGTTGCATCAATAGGCAGATCAATCTACACTCCAATCACCGTCCCAGTGATCAGATTTGCATGTTAAGACAACATTTCTATGGCTGTCCTTATCAGCCATGGAAAGCCAATCTTGTTTGGATAGCTGACCATTTCTTTCTTATTTAAGCGTGTCTTCCAAGAGCATTTGAGCAGAAGAAAGAAAAGCACCTCTAAGTAGAAGTCAATAGTCGCTTCTTTCCCTGCCCCTTAGCCTTTTCCAAGCAGGAAGATAAAGAATTGTTTGGAATGCTTGTGTGCAAAATTACGTATCTTGACAGTTTTCTTTACAGTTCCTCCAGCTGGTCTTTATACCAAAAAAAGAAGAAAAAAAAAGCTACTGTGATGGACAGCCCGGGAAAAGGGTTTAAAAAACAAATTAAGAAATACCACTACATTCAGAGACCTTGAAGAGGAATATCAGTTGAAGTAATGGAAATTCTCGGTGGATAGTGCCTCTTCAAGGCATAACAAGATTGTCTAAAACTGTTCTGCCTGCTCTTTTTCAGAGAGTGATTTCCCTTGCTGTTGCAGAACAGGCAGTTTTTGCTTCCACCTTTGGAATAAAGCTTTCAGCATGTGATTGTTTTGTGCTTAGAAGCCCTCAGTGAAGTGTCAAATTACTTCAAACTCATCAAGAGCCCGCCCATCAGGTGCGTGCAGCTGCAGCGTGTAAATTCTTCCACTTATCTTATGGTCAATTGTATTTCAGCCAAGCCGACAGAAAAGAATCGTGTTCTCTCCCCTACCTTGAAATTTTTCAGAAAATTAATAAAGAAACATCAAGGAAATAATTATCAGTGTACAGAGGGTTCATGCTTCCCACTGAAACCTGGGAGAGATTATTAACAAGTTAAAATCTCATTTTATCAAATATAAAAATCACCTCTCCCATTTTGTTTATTTCCATGTGGTGCTACACAATCTGATACAGCTCAATAAAATTCAGCATAAGAAATTCAGGTGTTCAACATGCAAAGCCAGGTAAATATTCTGCAGTGATAGCCCTGAAATATCAGAGGTTCTAGGCTTGCTTCTGTGGAGCTAGTTTTACTTTCTGGATCAGCAATGGGTGTTTCAGCCCAGCCAGCTTGAGTCTGTTCTATAAATTACCACTTAATTTTCTAATAGCATTAGGCAGCTGTTCTAAGTAGAGCTCTGCTGCTTCCTGTGAAGGAGCTGGTTAATACGTCCATTAGAGCTTTTGTGCAAGCCTAGCTGTGGGGTGGTGCTGTGACTGTTAAGCCCTGGCTGATGAATTAATGCTTCAGAAATAAAATGCTGCTAAATTACTAAGGATTGCTTTTAAAGAGTGGAAAAAATGGAAATACATTAAGCCATTGCTGAGGTCCTTTACTTTCTGTGATCCTGCTGCTGACAAATTTTGGGAGTGCTTCAAAAGGCTTTTTGTCATTTGACTTCTCATGTGTCAGACTGCTCAGTCCAGGTGTCTGAGTTCTAGAGAATGGATGGAAGTCTACTTTTCATCCTCTGCTTTGGACGGAGGTAAATTGGAAGATTTAAGCCTGAGTTCTGCTGATAGTGACAGAATCTTTTGAGAGCTGGTTGGCTGTGTGTCTAAGCTTAAAAATGAGCAAATAAAGCTTTTGCACTCAGACTCTTGGAGGTAAGAAGTGCTGCTCTGAGCCTTCTTCCAGCACTCCAGCCTCTTCCATGCTTAACCAGGGTGGTGTTTGCCGTTCTTCATTTTGCCCTTGCTTGAGGGCTTGCTCCCTCACCTTCAGTTTGCTGGCAGTAGTGGAAGGCAGCTGGCAGCCTTTCACCACTCTGATTGCTGGGATCAGAAATAGCTGCAGTGAGGAAAATGAAAGACACTTTTGGTGACAATTTGAGATGTTTTTGCTAAATTAATTCTTGCCTTTTTTTTTTTAATTTATTTTTTACTGTGAGTGGTAAGAACTGTTCCTAATCAGCAGCTAACTGTAAACTAAACTTTCTTGGCACAGTGTTCACATTGAAGTTTTCTTTAAGGAAAAAGATGTTCTTTACCTGAGCTGAACAAACTTACAGAGCCAATATAGGAGTCTCTTTAAAGCACTGATTTCTGCATACCTAGACATTAAAAATTCTTAAAATATTTTGTTTTGTAGATGAGCAGTCATGTAAGCTGCTGCCTGAAATATGCTCCATAACAACTCTGAATAAATAACAGGAGGAGGTGTAAGGGAAAATGGTTTTGGTTTAAAATTCCAATTTTCAATATTTTTAAATAGATTTGCTAAGAGCCAGAGTTGCTACCTGTTCTCCATAACAGATACTTACTGCTGACTGTTTTCATAGACTTGAAATTTGTAGAAGTAACCTGTACTTTTGGGTGGACTTAAAGTTTGAAGTATAAAAGTATCCTAAGTTTTTATTCTGGAAACAACAAGGGTATTCCATAATTTCTTGATAACTTGTTAATTTTGTTCTGGATCTGCATAAGCTTGGCAGAGCTCAGGGAGGAGCATATTTTAGTGGTTTCCGGTTTTCAAAAGGTGGTCGTTAGCATGGTTTGGAAAGCCAAGACTTAAAAACCTCATGGTTTCCTCTGCAGATTTGAAGTTTCATCTGAATTGTTTGGAGGACAGAATTGCCAATTAATTGGGTTGAGTTTTGGGGTTTTTTTACAGAAGATTGTGAGTTTAGAGGTGGAAAGCAATAGGTATGACTCGCAGAGCTCCAGCGTGGTCAGAGCAGGACCTGTTGAATCATTCCTGTGTGCTGTTGGGAAGTTGCTTTGTAGCCTAGTTGCAGGGCTTGAAAATTCAAAGTATTTTTTCATGTTCAAAAACACACGCAGTCTGCGTACATAAATAATCAATCTGTGATGTCGAAAAACATCTGTTAGGGGGTGGATACTTGAACCAAACTCAGACTGCACTGCAAACTGCATTCCTGCTTGTTATCCTTCTTTTATCTTGCCTTTTTTTCCTTCAGGAATTTTTCCTTGCCACTTCAAATTCTATGTTAAAATACACCCTTGATGCAGTAATCCGTTTGGTTCCTGAGCCTTATGTTAGTCTGACTTGGCTTACTCTGGACTCCAGGCCAAACGGACTTGCATGGACGAAGTAAAAGATGAGAAGCGCTCTTTGCCACGTGGGGACGAGTGTCCCTTTTATTAGCTTGAGACAGGACAC
>JAYDZK010000091.1:175209-234959 GCA_034509185.1 Euphonia xanthogaster
AGCAACACCAGGGCCAGCAGGGCAGCGGGGCAGGGCCACGGCAGCAGCACTGGCAACACCAAGTGCTGCTGCTGCTGGGCACAGCTGCTGGGCCAGCCCTGATCTGCCCCCAGCTCTACATACATTCCTACAGACATTGCTGCTGCAGCCCCAGAGAAAGGAACAAATGAGGGATCTCTGGTGAAAACTTTGCTGGGAGATCCTTTAGTTCATTTAAAGCCACCAAGAGCACAGCTTCTCATTGACACAGTCTGTGGGTTACAGTGAAGGTGGAGAAATAAAATGAGAAATGGCACAAACAGTGGCCTTTCTTTGTAGACAAGACTAAAAAAATTAAACACAGGGAAAAAAAAACCCCACAACAAGAGCTTGTAACTATATCAAATATAGTTACAAGTTATTAGATAATTACAAGTGATTTTCAGAAATTGGCAGGGATTTTAATGTTTCTGAAACCATCCAGTCATCAGTCCCCCCACTGCAGCCTTCAGCTCCTTAGTTCCTCAGGCTGTAGATGAGGGGGTTGAGAGCTGAAGGCATGACAAAGTAGAGAACTGTACCACCCAGTCCAGGGATGTTGAGGTAATGGAGGGGGGCTTCAGGTAGGCAAATGTGTCAGTACTGAGGAACAGTTTTCCTTTTTTGGTTGTTCTATGTTCACAGTTTTCTCCTATGTGCAGATCTTCATGGCAATGCTGAAGATCCCCTCTGAACAGGGATGGCAGAAAGCTGCACGCCTCCCTCACCTGGCTGTGGAATCAGAGCACAATTACACTCCCGTGTCACCCTGGGATAAACCAGAGCAAGAGGGATCAGTGAATGTCTCACCCTCTCTAAAGGTCTCTGAGCAAGGTCTCAGCACCCCCCTTCTGCCAAGGCCACTCACAGTTCCCTTGGCAAACCCAGCAGCATTTCCTCAGTTGTGGCAGCTCTGCACTTCCTCATGGGACATTCAGGGAACTCCCAGAGGCTCTTGCACCCAGGAGGGCAGCTCAGAGCCTGGAAGGAAACAGCAAGGCAATCCCTGGGTGTGCCCATGATGGTATTTCAGGAAGGGGGCTCAGCTCATTCTCCTTTTCCATGGACAGCTTTGCCCATAGCCCCATAGGTCACAGGGTGTAGCAGTGGGGAACAAAGCAACACGGACCTCCTTATGCATCTGAAGGAAATCGCTTCTTTGTAAAAATGGGCCCCTTTTTATACCTTTAATTTAAATCTGGCAAAACTGAAACCAGAGCGAGACTTAACAGAACATAACAGAAAGAAGGCACCCATTGGCTGGCTAAGCTGCCATGCTGCTGTCCATGGGTCCTACCATCCAATCAGCTTCGTGCTTATACACTGTCCACACATTCCTCCAGCCAATCACAATTTCACTTCCAACTGACTCTCTCCTCACTCATAACTGCCTCTCATCTCTCAACTGACTTCCAGCTGTCCAGCCTGCAGCTGTGCCTTTCCCATAGGGCCTTTTAGTGAGCATAAGCCTTAGCAACTTTAATAATTATAACCCTATACCCTACAACAGGGAAGCTTGGACACCCCATTCCCATGGACACACCTGCCTGGCAGGAATCCTAAGGGCAATACCTGACTCAGCTGCTGCAAATGCCAGAGCCTCCCTGAGAGCACCAGATAACAATGACAATATCAGAGCACTGCAGGGCCTTATGGAACCAAGACTACTGTGACACTATGCAACCTCATGGAAACAAGGGGCCATTGTGACACTACTGAAGCTCACGGAACAAAAGGAGCAATTGTGACAATGTGGCCATAGTAGAACCAAGAAGCCATTGGGATACTGCAGGGCCTCATGGAATCATGGAGAGTCATAAGACACTTCAAGGCCTCAAAAAAATAAGGGGCCATGGTGACACTTTGGGGCTTCATGGAACCAAAAGGCATGTTGACACTACAGGGCCCCATGAAACCAAGGGAACCCAGAACACATCTTGCTGGCTTGCCCTCTTGGGGGGCTGCATTACAGTTCCAGCTGATCTTCACATCCCGCAGGCCACATCTTTTCTGACCCTGATGCACTGGGGCTTTGTGCTTTCCTTCCTACAGAAAAGAACTGTCCTTCTCCTCCAGGTGCCCATGGCAAAAAATTGGGAATTCACCTCCAAAATTCTGAATATCATAAGATGTGGTAGTGAGTTTCTTTGTTATGAAGTTATGGTATTATAAGTTCAAAGTGGTTTGTTCTGGTTGTCCTCCATGCATATTGGTTTGTCCCTGAAATGTGTCCACCTATTTCCCTGTCCATCTACCTGAAGACCTACCTCATATTCCAGATTCTTCCCTGCCACTCAGGGAGACCTTGCCCTCCTCCCTTGTCCGTCACAGAAACCCCACCTTTGTTTCCAGAAACTTCTGGAAACTTTGTTTCCAGAATCTTGTATCCCTCAAATACCTATTAGACTGCTTGTCCTGCTCCCCTGTTGTCCCCTATTGGATGTCAAGATGTATACCCCACATTGTGCCTCTCCCCAAGCGTCTCACCATTGGTCCAAGTTTGTATCCTCCCCATGTTCCCTCCCCCATACTTAAGATGCTGTTACCCTGTTGGAACCCTGTCACTTGTCCCTGGACCCTGTCAGATTAAACCCTCTTGAGAATCTACACAAGTGATCCCTCTCTTTTCCTTCACTCTGGACTCCTCAACTTGGGATTCTAACAGCAGCCGCACAGAGCAGCTTTGCTGCCTCTGAGAGCAAAGCAGCCCTGCTTTACTGCCACCCAGACCGCCCCATGGTGCAGACAGGGGGCAGCCACTCTTGGCATGGGCCAGGAGCTTGGGCTAGCTGTGGTCATCTCCAAGCGGTCAGCCTGTGTCAGCAGAATAGCTCCCAGACAAAAGCTGCCATGACTGACAAGTCTGGCTGCTCTTGACTTCCTGACATCCAGCTCTCATCTGCCTTTGAAACACTGGGACTCCATGCTTTTCCTGCTATGAAAAAGACTCATCTCTCCTGTCCAGCCACCCATGGCAGAAATTGGGATTCCACCCCCAAAATTCTCTATATGCAAGGGCTGCTTTCACAGAAAATCTGCCATTACTGATAAGTCTAGATGGCCTTGGCCTCCTGAGGGCTGGTTCTCACCTGCCTTTCAAATACTGTGGCCTTGTCCTCGTCCTTTCCTTTTCATGCAAAAGAACCGTCCCTCTTGTCTGGGCACAAATGGCCAAAATTGGGATTCCACATTAAATGTTCTGTATATCCAAGGGTTGCTCCTACACAAGCCTACAAGGATAGATGGATCTTGCTGGTCTTGGCCTCATGGGAGCCACCTTTCATCTCCCCTAAAACACTTGGACTTCATGCTTTCCTTTCCCATCTGCCCCTGAAATACTGGGGCTTTGTAGTTTCCTTCCTATTGAGACCATTGTGGCCTTGTAGCATCAAGGGGCCATTGTGACACTGAGGAACCTTGTGGAACCAAGTGGACCATAGTGATACTGTGGCATTGCATTGAATCAAAGGGAACAGCGTGACACTGCAGGGCCTCATGGGACCAAGGAAACAGGGAACAGGTCTGGCTGTCTTTACCTCCTGGGGGCCACTTCTTATCTGCCTTCGAAACTCTGGGGCTCTGTGCTTTTCTTCCTATGGAAAAAACTGTCTTTCACATCCAGGGACCAAAACTGAAATTGGGAATCTGTCTCCAGAACTCCCTAAGTCCAAGGATACTTCCAGAGAGAAGCTGCCATGACTGTAAAGCTTCGGCTGCTCTTGGCTTCCCAAGGGCTGGCTCTCATCTGCCTTTGAAACACAGGAGCTCCATGCTTTTCTGTCTGTGGAAAAGAACTGTTGTTCTCGTTCAGATACCCATGGCAGAAATTGGGATTCCACTGCCAAAATTCCATCTATCCAAGGGTTGCTTCCAGACAAAAGCTGCCAGGTTAGACAGATTGGGCTAGCTGTGGCTTCATGGCAACCTCTCTTCTTCCCCTTAAACACTAGGATGTTGTGCTTTTCTTTCCTGTGGAAAAGAACTGTCATTCTCCTCCAGGTGCCCATGGCCAGAACTGGGTTCTAGGTCCAAAATTTTGTATATCTGAAGATCACTTCCTGATGAATGCTGACATAAAGACAGGTCTGGCTGGCTTTGGTCTTTGAGGGCCACCATTCATCTGCCCCTGAAACACTGGGGCTCTGTGCTTTCCTTCCTGTGGACAAGACTTGTTCTTCCCATCCAGGCAGCCTTGGCCATAACTGGAATCCCACTTTCAAAATTCCATACATGCAAGGGTTCTTCCAAGATGAATGCTCTCAGGATGGATGAGTCCTGCTGTCCTTGGTCGCCTGTGATTCAGTGACATAAGTCTTTAAACATGAGGTGTGATTGTAGAAACCTGCTAGAGTGGGGCAGGAGGAATAAGCTAGGGCCCCTCTGATGCTCACAGTGAGTCCTCCATGGTCCCTTCCTTCCCATAAACTATGCTATGAGCACCTTGCTGGGACTGGTTTCATTGAGTTCCTCACCCACCAACACCATTTCAGGCCTCTGTACCCAGCATCATTCTACTGCAGTTCTCTTGCCACCCATAAAACTGAATTAACTCCAAAAGGACAAAATAGGGCTACTACAGTAATCCATTTGGTTTCTGAGCCTTATGTTAGTCCGACCCGGCTTGCTCTGGACTCTAGACCAAACGGACTTGCATGGACGAAGTAAAAGATGAGAAGCGCTCTTTGGCACGTGGGAATGAGTGTCCCTTTTATTAGCTTGAGACAGGACACTTCTGCGACAATCCAGGTAGCAAAGAGGGCGTCCCCCACCTGCAGTGGGGTTTTCTTCCCCAGGTGAGGGGGGCGGGGAAGGAGGACCACTGCCAATGGGGTAATACTGGGGAGGGGTGAGGGGAGGGACCACCCGTGGGACAGACCACCAGGGCATACAGAAACCAGGGGGTTATGTGAGGGAGAAACCATGTGAGGGGAATATGTGACCCAATAACATTTTTTCCAACACCCAGTGCTAACAACTAAATTACTATTTAGTGCAACACAACACCTTGAGTTTCCTGATTGCCTTTTGGATCATCGTGTTTTAGATAGAAATGCAATCTGTGCAGCCTTTTTATCTGGAGTCAGCTGAGTGCTCAGACAAGTAGATGGAGTGAGGAGCCACAGGTTCATGCAGTGGCTCTTTTGCACAGCTCCCAGTGAGCTTCACAAGATCTGTAAAACAAATGTTTGTGCTGTTTTGAGGAAGGAATTTTGGTTTGTTCCCTCCTGGAATGCTAAATCACTTTGAGTCAGTAGTAAGGGGTTTATTTTTCTCTGCCTGATGTTAACAAATTATTCCGTCTCCTTTCTGCCAGATTTGGCCACTAGGAAAGTTAGTGGAGAACTCGTGTGTGTGTGTGTGTGTGTGACTTGTGATGAGTTTTAGTCAAGGAGTTACTTTTGCCTTGAACAAATTGCTTTGAAGTCATAAAAGATTTTCTGAATGTACTTTCCTGTGTATTATGGAATTCCTGGTAACTACAGTGATTATATTCCCTAACTCTTGCGTAGCTCAAGTGCCTTAAAGATGGCTCGAACTCTCCTATCAAACCATGGAGAAGTTACAAAATAGCATCTCTCAGTACTCCTCCACATGTGCTGCTCTCAGTGATGCCTTTGTGGTATCAGCGGTATGGTTCATATTAATTCATTTCAGCTCAGAAATGAAAGACCTGAGAGTTAAACTTTTCAAACACTATTAAGCCATAGCTGCTGTCCGTAGGCTTTGTTTTGGATCTCTGTTCTGGTAGTCCAAGAAGGCAAAACTGCCCTATGGCCATTTTTTCAGTAAAATATTAGTGAATGAGAAAACATTAACTTGCACTCAAGTTTTCACTTGCTGACTAACTATCAGGGCATCTTGGGTCGCTGTGCCTCAGATGCCCAAATAATTAATGTGGGAAAGCAGTAATTAGTTGGGCCATGCAAGACAGAGTGATGACACAGATTTGAGCTAGGAGACAGCATTAAACTGAGCTGAGCCTGCTGCTGGGTGACCTTAGGCAAGTCACTTGACTTTGTGCCTCAGTTTAGCCCAGTAATAAATAGGCCTGGCTCTCTGTGCTGGGATAGGACGTAGGGTGGTGCTGTAAAAAGGGGACTTCAGAATAGCACTGTGGCAGTGTTCTGCTGCAAGGGAAGGGAAGTGGCCATGAGTGTGTCTGTCAGACACAGCTTGGAAATTGTCCCTGACATCCTTGTGACACCAGGAAGATGACCTTGCTGATAAAACCTATTTGAACCTATCTGTGAGCAGTGTGAGGATTATCAGTGTTTGTGCTTTCCTGTTCTTTTGCCCTTATTTTTAAGGAGGCTTTGTGTTAAACTGTTCCTGTCCCAACCATTACCCTCAAGCTGTACTTTGGAAAGCTTGAGGCCCTGAAATTGATCTTTTTCAAAGGACGCAGTTCTGGGTGCAGTAATGTTTGTTCAGGGAATGTTCCAGTGGAGCTGTTATGAACTTTGTCTCTCCAGGGATAGAAAAGAGGATGCCAAAGGCAACCGTGTTACACAAGCAACTTCAGGAAGCTGAGGCAATGCTGAGTCGTGGCTTTCCTGGATTTGATCACCTCTTCCCCAGCTTAGCACTGCCTGCAGTGTGGCACTCCCTATTAAATACAGCAGTTTACAGTGCAAATGTCTCACATGCAGATTATGTGCTCTTTGACTCATATAGGCCCTTATGGAGCATGATAAACCAGAAGGGGAGGGGGAAATAACCGGATACCTCCTAAGCACAAATTCCAAGGGCAAAATGGCTGCCCATGAGTCAAAGGTACTTGGAAATCTCCCCTTTTCCTTGTGGAAAGGCAGTGGAATGTGCAGAGCAGTAAGGAATACTTCAGACTGCAGGTCTTTAATCCTACGGTGGCTGTCGGTGCACATGGAAGTACACGGATTTTTGTCACTGAACTTCTGAGTGTTCAAGGCTTCATGTTGGCCATAAACACAGGCAACTAAATATAAACTGCACCCCAGCTACCACTGCAGCTCCTGCCTTGGCTCCCGGTTCTCTGCTGGTGCAGACTCTTCTACCACAAGTGTCAATAAAGGACAAGCAGATGAGAACTCCACCCTTTCCAGCAAGTTAAAGCAAGCCAAAGACTGCTTTAGTGAGATTTCTGCCATTTAAATTCAAAAGCAAACCCAGGCTGGTATTATCAGCTCACACCAGATCTGCCTGCAGACAGTAATTCTTCCTGTCTTGGACCCCTGCCCATGTGCATTATTGTAATTATCAGCAATTTAAAAAAAAATAAAGCAATAAAGCTAGGATGAGCTGCTAGTCTGTAGATTTACTGCCTGCTGTGTCAGGCATTCATTAGCCTTCGTGGGTTCAAGCCACCTATCTGCTGAATAAAAGCAGGAAGAGGAGCTAAGGAAAACAATACATGAAAACACCATTTGAAGCAGGAATTGAGAGCTCTGCTTGCATTTACAAGTTATGAATCCAAAACCAGGGAAATTTTAAGTATTCTGTCCAGAAGTTCTTGTGTGTAACATTCTTCTGCCAACTTCCCTCACTTCTTAGTTGAAGTGTTGGTTTCCTGAATACTGATTTACCATTAATTCCCAGGTGAGATTTAAGGGCTCTGGCACATTGTAATCCAGGAGGGCTGGGCTTTGCAATGCCAGCCCAGCTGTTCTTCCAATAGCTTCAGTTTGTGACTGCGCCTCTTCTTAATTTTCATTTTCAAGAGCTGGCCTCTTGTGGAAAGAAAAAGGCCTATGGACATTAGCTGGAGGCAACACTAATATGGGGGGTGCAATTGAAGCAGTTTGAGTCCCTGCACAAACATTCACACCAATTTTTCAGCCCACAAAGGGTAAAACATGAGAATCCTCACACATTCAAAAGCAGTAGCCGTGGAGGGTTGTGTTCACGGGAAGGCTGGTGAGGTAACAGGGCTCATTTTTGTGTCAAAGGAACTGTTAGAATTCCTCAGTGGACTTGAAAGTGTTCAATTTATATCCTCAATATCTGTGAGTATTGCACTGATATAGGGTGATTTGCAGAGTTGCTCAGATGGAGTAGGAAATGTAATTAAAAAAAAAAACAACAGAAAGAACATTTTCTTTAATTTAAGGTGGGCAGCGTGATTTATCTGAATAAGGACAATGCTGAGCAGCGTGTTCTGAAGTCCATCAGGTTGTGGTTCATGTGGACCGTGATGTAATAACCATTATTGCTTTTGAGGGCCTTAGCTTAATTAAAAACAAACAGCACAAGTAATCTTTCCAAGTGCTGCCTGGCTTTTTTTTTTTGTCAGTGTAGCGACAGCGAGTTGTGTAATACATGTAACTCTCAGGAGCAGGAATTCTGATCCAACCTGTAGTGAATCCTCCAAAGGGCCCTGCCTTGTCAGTTAAGGCAGGGTATGCCCTCAGCAGCCAGTAATCTGTTCTCTGGCCACCACGTCAGTGCAATTCTCTATTGGAGCTTTCTTCAGCAGGTCATAAATTCTAGTGGCTGGAGTTTCAGTCTTAAAACAGCTTAATCTTCCACAGTTTTATGCAGAGAGCTACTCTTGTGTTGCTGCAGAGGTAGCCTGATGGAAAGCATGGGTTCTCCTCACAGGCTCTCCATGCTTCTCAAGCTCCCATCCACTGTGGTTTTGTCGGAATAAAGGCTCATTCTGGCTAATCTGATCAGATGGACGAGGCTCCAGTCATGTTTGACCTCACTGAAAATGCAGAATTCAGTTAAATATGACATTTTGCAGATACCTTTGTGCTGTTAAGGGAAGCTCTCCGGAACTGATTTCTGTGAATTATAATTATCAGCTTTTCTTCACACAAGAAAAGTTCCAATCACCCTTCAATCCTCAAGTCCCCATCAGCATGCCAGAAGGTTTTCCAGAATAGTATTCCATAGGGAGCTGTATGGACAGCGTGTGAAATAAGTTATGTTGTGATGATGTTTAACAGATCCTGGCAATAAAAGGGAAGGGACATGAATGTAATTTTCATGTTTATGTCTTTATAAACCAGAACTGCAATGTCTTGCTTGTGTTTCAGGGGTAGATGTAAAATTATCTTACTAAAATCTCTAGCCTTGTGTCCTTCCTTTGGGATGGGGGATACTTGCAGGAAGAGCAGATATGACCCTTTTTAGCATCTGGAGCCCAGGCCTCCATGTGGGTAAGCTCACACATCAAACCCTTGTCACAAGCTGAAGAGGCCACTAGTAAATAAAAGCCAGGATGCTTGGGGAGACACTTCCATCAGAGAAAAGGAAGATTTAGAGGCTTGAATTCCAGTGTTTCAGGGCCATAAATCAGGCGCTGGCTGGCAGGGTGAGGAATTTAACTGACATTAACTGGCCAGAGATTTATGTGTTTATGGAATGAAAAATGTCTTTGGTCTTGGAAAGAAAACTGGATTACAGAATTATGCCAAAAGGCAGAGCCCAGTTTCTCCCGAAACATCTTGTCAATGCAAGTTTCAGTGAGGAAAGTAATGGCTTACGGAGCAGTCTTTTTCCAAATAACATTTGTCTTGCTCTCATGTATGTATTAATAGGATAATAGCTACTAAAATAATGCTCAGCAAGGACGTATACAACTGGATGAACTTTCTTCCATCGTGTGTGTTTTGCCCCACTCCATCTGTCAGGCTGCTTATTTAAGAGATTGAATAGTTGCTTCCCAGCACTAAAAGAAGCAGCTGCTTCCATTTATGGCTGGGAAATTCCCACAGAAAAATGTGCTGTTGGTTTGTTCATCCCTTTGCAATGTGGAATGGGTGAATTCTCTGAAGTACTAAAGGGCTTAACTAAGGACCTGGCTTTATCCCAAGCTCCATGCCTGTTTACATGTTCTGCAGCCTTCCTTTTGCAGAGTGATGCTTGAGTGTAGCCTGAGGGATCTGCATCCAGTTTTCAAACACTGAAAGCAATTGTGGAAAACATCAGAAAGCTCCTTGTCCCAAAAGGTGATCTTTTTCCCTGTTTAAGTGTCAGTGTTAAAGGTGTGGCCTCCATGAAGCTTGGAGGTGCTGTATTCTCTCATTACAGCTAAAATGATATTAAAGTACTAAATTAAATAATTGATATGATTGAGGCCCGGAGCGGATTGCCAGTGAAGGAAAAATTGAAGCCCATTGCTCAAAAATCTTGCCTTGCAAGTCCTGGGGTTAAAGAATCAACTCGTGTATCTCAAACTTTATTAACTCACCCAACAGCACAATTCAAGAGAAGATTTCTGCCAGTTGATTAAAAGTGATGAAATCAAGCAAGTAATTAGTTTAGTTTGTTCAGCTGTGAATTGGGGCTTAGCATGTTCTGGTAGCTACAGCAACAGCACTCACTGATATGCAAGCTATGTGAGCCATCCAAGAAGGAGGAATGATAGCTTTGCTGGGAGCAAGCTGGAGAGGCAGCAAAAACAAACACTGGCTTGAATCAGTATGTAAATAATGGGCGGTCATGATTTCAGAAGGTTGGTATGTGTTTGAACAGGAGTTTTGCTCATGCAAGAAGTGTGATGAATGGATTACTTATGGACTGTTTCTGCCTCTCAATGGATCCTGCACCTCTTCTGCTCAAGAAGTTCCTTTATTGCTGCAGACTTGTTATGTTTGCTTTGAAGGACTCAAATTTCAGGCATCAGCAGTGCCATCATAGCACATACATTTATTCTCTTTTGATGCCCTGTATTCTTACAAGGGTTAATGCTTCCTGGGTTCTTGATCTTGCATTTCTTTTCTATTTTTTCCAGGGATGGAACTTGGATGTGCTTGCGATGTTGCTATCAAACAAAATTGTTTTGGAGATTGTTTCCTGCATGTTAGGTCCTGTGGTCTTTGGAAAATGATTGTTGGTACCAAAGTGCTGTTTGTTTGGAGAGAGATAAAAATGGCCTCTTAAAAAATTTGTGTGTGTTTAGGGAGTTCTGAAGGATCATTCTACATTTGCTTCTTCTGAAAAGACATCAGGGAGGAGGGTGGTGCAAGACCTGTTGCAGGTTCTGGTGTGTGCACTTTAAGATGTTTATTAAATAAAGACTTGATTTCTGCAAGAACCAAGTTACTGCACTGTATTCCCAACCTCAGTCTATTCCTCAGAGTTCCTCCTGTACCTGGAGGTACAGGACTGCATGACTCTTTTTTTCCTGAGGACAGAGAGTACAACAAATGTACCCATAGTAAACATGAAAATGTATGTTAATTTGGCAGTATTTTGATACTGGGACATCAATGCTGCTATCTCTTACATGTAGTTTGGTATTTTATTACTTTGTGATCTGTGCTAAAACATGCTGCCATGAGCATCTGTTGGTTGGAAGGGTCAGAGTGAGTAGAAACTGTTTCTCTTAAATGATGCCCGGATTAATAGTACTTAAAACTCAGGGGGTCATTTTTCTGCAGTTAATACTTGAATTTATGCTTTTGTGCCTCAGGTTGGTTTTTTCCCCCAAGCACTAATCTTTTGTTCAGCACTAAACAATCCTTGACTTTCTGAGTGTTGAAATGTCTTATCTCCAGGCAGAGAGATAAGGGGAGAGGGAAAAAATGTAATAGTTATAAAAAGAGTTACTCTCTTTCCTAATATTCTGTAACTAAGAGCTGCAAAAAGAAGTTGTCCAGTTGAATTCTACTCTTTACTCCTTTATTTCTTTTAAGCGTACAGCTATTGATATGAGTTGATGGGGGTCTGCAGGCAGTAGGGAGTGAACAGTGCCCACAGTAATTCACACATTTTTCTGTTCACAAAAAGTTACATATGAAGGCAGGACTGGTAGCCTGGGGTTGTGTTGCCTGCCAGGAAAAGCAGCTTAAGGCCAGCAGACGCTGTGCATTGCTGTTTCTATCTGCAGAAGTTGGATTCCATTCCCTTAAACGCCTTAAAGAGCTTTGGAGTTCATCTGTTTTTTTTGCCTTATGCCTCTTTCTGTTTTACAGCAGCTAGTAGTTATTTAAGGAGAGCATGTTCAGCTCCCAGCATCTACTTGGTCTTCTCAGAAAAAAAAAAAAAAAGTCTGCAATTTAATTTACTCTTCTTTTCCTCTTTTGGTCAGCCAGCAGGACTTCAGGAATGTGGTCCTGCCTTGTTTTCATTCATCAGTCTGCAGTTTGACCCAAATGTGGGCCTGGACTGGCAGGTTCTTGTCTGTTGGTGCAGTCTGGGAAGTGCACAGAATACACATCTGAAACAGCTCCCCATAAGAGTGCACTGAATGGGACACAAGGCTTTGAGAAGCTGGTTGTCACAGCTGTTTTTTCTGATTCAGTAGAAATTATCTTTATTTGTATGTTTGAGCAAAAAATCAAAAAAAGCAGGATTCTTGCAGTGGGACACAGTTATTTTATTAGCAGTAGTAATACCTGCTTGTGTGTAACCTCACAGAGGTCCTTCTGCCAGAAGTTATTAGTATTAGTTATATGGTAAGTTTTTCAGACATCTGTTTTAGTCCATGTAGGTGCAGCCTTTTAGTGGGAATTACTCTTGGTTTTGGTAAGTTGTTGTTTCAATTATAAAAAACAGGGTTTGGGGAAACAAATGCTTTGCTTGTGAAAACTTGGGATGGACTCACCATCTCAAGGGATGTTGTTACGAAATAGTTTGCAAGACTCCACTGATATTCTGGATCAAGCAGGAGCTGTCTGAGAAGATGTCGGAGGGTTTCTGGTTCTTTGAGTTGTTGAGTCTTTGATCAGATAATGCAATCAAGGTGTTATGTTTTTGTTTGTCTTCACAGGCCCTTGCAGCCAATGCTGGGACGGGGTTTGCAGTGGCAGAACCTCAAATTGCCATGTTCTGTGGGAAGCTAAATATGCATGTGAACATCCAGACTGGGAAATGGGAACCTGACACTTCTGGGACCAAGAGTTGCTTTGGAAGAAAGGAGGAGATTCTGCAATACTGCCAGGAGGTAAGACTTTCTGTGTAATCCTGAATCTTCACTACTGTGAAGGAATTGCATTCCAATTTAGCTGCTCAGTAGCAAATTAACCCTGCAGGAGATGCGCTTGCTTTTGCCTAGTCCCATTCTCTGCACCATCCTGCTGTGTTCTTGTCAGGAAGAGCAGGGAGGACACTGCAGTGGGATTTAGAAGCTACCTCACATCAACTCCCACTGCCACAGAAGGTCCTTGGTCTGTAAGTCAGCGGTATCTTCATCTGTTTGCAGGGCTTTACTCCAGTGTTCTGCCCCTGGGCCAGTTAACTAGTATCTGCTCTCTGATCCATAAAATGGAACCTGACACCTATTTTAGTTACAGTGTGGCTATGCTGTTCTTAGTGACATGTCCAGATGAGGCAGAATGTTAGAAAAATATTTTAATCAAATTTTTTCAGTATTTTTAAACTCTTTAGACTTTATTGAAAAAGATGTAATCATCTTCTAGTGTGTTCCAGATACACTGTAACATATTGGTCTTGTCCAGTGTCTTTAATTGCTCCTCTGAGGTGACAGGCACGTAAAATACCACAAGGAATGTATTTTTTTTTTTAGTGGGAAAGCAATAGACTGTACCATGTCTGGACTGGAAAACTTTTTAAACTGCTTTACAAGGCTGATATAACTGAGGCTGCATTTTTTTCATGTGGTAGAAGCCTATATATAAGTCAGTGTCTGGACTTGAGAACTTGACCAGGGCATAAGGATCAAATTAATACATCATAAATGAACCAGGCATGAGGAAACCTGAGGAGGTGGGTGCATAATGTGACAAGTGACAAGAGAGTCTGAAGATGTTACTAAACCCTGGTTGTTGGTGATTGCTGTTCCAGGGGGTGTTGTGCTGTTCCAGAAAGAATTAAACAGCTACATCTCCTCCAAACCCAAATACCCAAATGCTCCTCCTCCACTGCTGTGCAAATCCAGTCCTCTCAGCTTAGTGCCAGTGAGGACTCTTGCCGTGACCTGGCTTTCTCCTGCCTCAAGGCAGTGTCATATCTATTTCTGAAGCCCTATGTGACAGACAGCTGGAGCTTTTTTATGTCTCTAGCTGTCCTGAGCTTGATCCAGAGCAGAGTTGTGTGTCCATGTGCAAACTCCAACTTGTTCCTAAGTTGGAGTTGTTCTTTTGTAGAGAATCAGCCTTACTACTCTGGTAGGAGCTGCTCTGCACATTCTCTGTCCTTTCTTGAGAGAAATCTCTCTGTTTGTGCTGTTCCCCAGATGTACCCAGACCTTCAGATCACCAATGTGGTAGAAGCCAACCAGCCCGTCAGCATTGACAGCTGGTGCAAGCGTGGGAAGAAGCAGTGCAAGGACCACACTCACATCGTCGTGCCATACAAGTGCCTGGGTGAGTGTGTGCTGTGGGTGTGCTGTGCATTCCTGTGGGAGAATCAAGGAGTTGCATCCTGGATTCTTACTGAGAGAGCAACTCGGTTTGTTAGACTTGTCTTGTATCAGGTTGTCATTTCCACAACTTTCACTGTTTTTCCTTCTGACATGTTTTTCTTTCCGCAAGATGGAACTCTGCCTTTCTGGAGCAAATTGACAGCTTGGTAACAGCTGTGGTAGAATAATGGTGCCTGGCATGAGAAACAAATCCCCATTCTCTCTGAAAATGCCATAAAAACCTGAAGACTATTGTATCTGAGTACCACAAAAACACTGGGATTTAATACTTTGATCCTATTTTTGTGAAGCTTTAATATTTTGTTGCCTTGGAGACTTAAATGCTCAGTGTGCTCAGGCTTCCTGCTTGGTCTTGGCAAGAGATCTCTATTTTATTTCAATGGCTATATTTAAACTTTGCTGTTTCAAAGAGGCTCTTTTTCTTGCAGCTGTATCTCCTGTCCCCATTTTGAACTGTGAAAGAATATGAGATAAACTGTGATGGATTTCATGGTGCTTTCCAGAATGTCCCCACCCACTGGAATCAGGCAGCATGTTTTAACTGGTTAACTTGTGACTTTTGGCCTGTGGGTGACGCTGCGCTGCCCCACTGCACTGTGTGTTCTTAGGAGTGAGCTTAGTTTCAGCTGGCTGACTTCCTTTTCAGTTATCCTCTGGAAAAGATTTGTAAGAGGTCTTGGGAGAGACCTCCTACTCAATGCTCCCAACTGATTGCTGGGAGCATTGAGTAGGACCCAGTTTTCATAATTTCTGTCCGTATCTCAGGTTACCATGTGATTTGACATGATATAATACCAGCAAAGCAGCAGAACCATGTATGTGCTTTGTCCTTTATGTAATGCCTTCCATGAGACAATCATAAAGCACTTCATCAAACATAAAATTTATTGTGGACACATCCTGGGAGAAGGGTGCTTGTTTTTATAGATGTGGAAATTCAGGTTTGGGAAAAAACCAAGCCCAACTGGATCATGAGGATCCCCTTATGATCAGGAGATGATCATAAGGAGAACTTCTGATGGAAATAAGGATGAAAGCAAGATCCCTGGATTTATAAGGAGTTATCTCTTCTAGAAATATTCGTTCCCCAAGGCTATTCTCCAGCTGATTTTACTGACACTGCGCTAAAATTTGCTGATTTTACTGACACTGCCCTAAAATTTGATTAGCATTAAACTGTTCAGGTTTTTCATTAGTCTATTTCACAGTGTTCATGATTTGCAGGCCCCAGCCTGTGAGGCAGCCTTGGTTTTCAGATCTGAGTTGCAAGTCTGGAGTCCATATGTCTGTAAAATCTGTCTTCAGCACTCCACAAATTGGTTCTTGTAAATGGATGATGCATTTCTCTGGGATTATAGTCGAACTGTGGGATTTTGTTCCCTTTCTTAGTTGTGTTTTCCTTGATGCATTAATACACAGGGGACTTGAGGTAGGATCCTGTTACCATACCCTGTTTAATCTTCCCTGCCCCTCCCCCAACAAGGAAAACTCCTTTGTTTTTGAAAAGTGAAGAGAAGAACACAGAACTGGAGTCCCTTGGTTTTAAAGTTTGCTCAGTTTTGCTTTTCTTACCAGAAGCATTTAAACTTTTCCTGATAGAGTAAGATGAAAGATTATTAACTAAAAAAATCTAACTGGCCTGTTTTGAGGTAAGAAAATGGGGAATATACAATCTCTCTTTTAGTTTAAAATGTAAATAATTGCAAAAGGATGGTGAAGGTCATTTGATTTCATTGTCTTCAATTATCAGGTAATCTAAACTATTTAACTTCTCTGTACTTTGTAGATGTATCCATGATCATTTAGTATCAACAGTAAGGAGCTGCAAAAAAAATTGGTCATGCAAACAATATTTAAAATATATTTTGAAAAGATGGTGTGAAAGATTGGTTTGACAAAGAATTCTGCTTTGTGGAAAAGTCTTTTCCAAAAGTCTTTTCCTGTGAGCAAAAGTCTTTGACTTAAAAGCTTTTCTCCAGTTTTAACAAACAACTCCTAACGCTGCTGGTCATGTGTGCAGGGAATGCTGCTTTAAAACACTTGGGCTGAAGATCTTTTCCTGGTTTTCCAAGAGTATCTAGCTCTCTCCTTATTTTAAAATTAATGAATGCAGCATTTGAATCTGCAAGAAAAAAAAAAAACCTCAGCTTGGAGAAAATTTCATGTTTGGATTCCAGTGTCAGTGTTTGCTGGGACTTGTTGGGTAAGAAAAGGACGTGATGCTCACTTACTTCTGATCTGCAATTCATATGTGTTGGGACCAAGCTGAATGATGGTAGAAATTTTAGGCTAAATAGCTTTTAAGTCCAAAAAGTAGAATCTGTACAGCAGAGAGATTCTCTCTCTCCCCATCTTCCTCGAAAGCAAAATCTGGGTTTGGCACAAGGATTGTACAAAGGCTTCCTCATGCTAGTGAGGTTATCTAGATACTGGAATGCAGTGTATTTGCTGACTCTGGTTGTACTCTGATATTTAGGCTGTATAGTTTTTATTTTCCAGCTCTCTGTGTTTTGGTTAGGGCAGTGAACGTGCTGTGGTTGATCTTGAATGAAACCATCTGGAAAAAAAAAAACAAAACCAAACAAGACTTGCTCAAATACTGAAAACATAGATGACGCTCTCAGCGTATAAAAATTTCCAGGCTGATACAGCAGCACACAGTATGAAGGAACTTCGGTACGATGCAGCTTATTTGAAAATAGGTGATTCAGTAGTTTGAAACTTCTTAGTGCAGACACAGTCTTCTCAAAGATTTGAGTGAAATCTCTTCAGTCAGTCCTTTCATGGAAGAACAAGTATTTATTAAGTTGCACTGTAAACTCTGCATTCAGTTCAGCTTTTGGGGTCAGCAGAATCACCCCATGCTCATCATTTTACATTGGACTCTCTGAGGCTCTATTTTTCTATAGATTCTCAGAAATAATTTTTACAGCTGGTGTGACTTGTCTTCTTTAAGAGTATACCAAACCCTCAAGGCACATTGTCATGGTTTAACGTAGTTTGGTTTTTAGTTAAGGAAAATCCATGACCTACGGAAGTGAATCCCTGTAAAGATCTTGGCAGCTTCCTTCGGACCAGACGGAACGAATCAGCTGGCTGGTTTGGAATATTGGCACCCTGTCAAACCACTTAAGAGAGCTGAACATGCCTCTGTGAAATCACATTTAAAAATTAACAAACCCTAGAAAAAACACTCTTGCTTCTGGCTTTTGAACAGGTAACTGGACGCTGGCCAGGCTTGCTCCGCTGCGCAGCCCGGCCGGCTCAGCCTGCGGCTCGGCTGAGATTCTGCCGTGCCGGGTTCAGCCACGGCTGACGGGCCAGGCCGGCTCCGTTTGGCTCTGGCTGTGGGCCATCGAGCCATTCCGCTGGCACTGCGGAAAATCTCGCGGCTGACAGCAGAGGCGGCCCTGCAGCCCCACACAGAAAGCAGCCCTGTGGCTGGAATTGACCGTGTAGGGGCCAGAAGAAAAGGTGTGCAGCCAGAGCGGCCGCTGCCCCGCAGAGATCACATGGCCATCCGCAGGCCCGGACAAGATATTAACTCTTTTTAGTGCACAGATGAAACTTACAGACATCAATCCTCTCTTGAGTGAGAGAAAAGGAAAGGGTGAAGACACGTAAAGGAAACAACATGGAGACACTAAGGTCAGTGAAGAAAGAGTCAAATCCCAGACAGGAGGAGAATGAGGAGATGCCTTAGTCTTGAGCTAAAATTCTCTTGTAAGTCTGTGGTGAAGATATAATTGATACACCAGAGGTTTTTTGTTTTTTTTTTTTTCCCTGTGACTCATGGAATGCACTGGGGCGATCTGGGCAGCGTTCTAACCATGGCTGTGAGCAGGGGCACATGTGTTGAAGCAAGCAGATGTTGAAGTAGCTGTGATCCAATGAGAAGCTTGAACAGAGAGAAATGAGAGAGATGAAAAACCTCGCCCCAGGGATGGAAGAAGAAACCCTCTGTTCCCAGAGAGAAAAGAAGAGAACTTTTGTTTCTGTACTGGAACAGCTCATCCTTAAAATTGCACCCCAATAAGCTGAAATGACCCATGGTGGTAGTTGTGGGAAAACTACCAGAAGGTGGTAGGGACTTCATGATTGCAGATTTCTGGGAAGGGGCTAATTGTGCAAATTAATACCTCAAGAAAACTGTTTCGTGGCATGGCAGGAGAGACTCCCCTCCCTAAGTAGACTAAAGAAAGATTATTTTAAAAGTGGTAAACTGGCTGAAAATACCAAATTTATCTCTTTAGGTTGTCAGTGGGAAAAAGAAAGAAAAGCTGGGGGGCAGAGAAGTGTTCTGAAGGTTTATTTTGATTTTTTTGTTATTTTTTCTTTTAATTCTGTTAACAAAGTTTCTTTTAAAGTTCTGAGCCTGCTTTGCTCTCCTTCTAATCCTTATCTTCAAAGCAGAAAATGAGCAATTCTAGTGGGCGTGCTGGCATTTGACCAGCACTAGACCCCATTATTAGGTGCATTGGCCAAGAAACTCAGCTTGGCGAACAAAAATGGCTACACTTAAACTGGTATTACTGCCTGGTTCAACTGAAACTGCTACACACATGCTCAGAGTGCACTTTGGGCGAGTTCTGGGAGGCTTTATTTGCTGACAAATGTGAGCTGTGGCCATTGTGTTTTTCAGTGGGTGAGTTTATAAGTGATGTCCTGTTGGTGCCCGAGAAGTGCCGGTTCTTCCACAAGGAGCGCATGGATGTGTGTGAAAGCCACCAGCACTGGCACACTGTGGCAAAGGAGGTAATGGAGCCACTGGGATAGTAGTGTTTATTCTGGATCTGTCCACTTGTATGTTTGTAGTGTTGGAGCATAGTAGTGTTTCTCTCTCTGTTGCTATCCTGTGTTCTAGTCAATGAACTGATGCTGACAGCAAGGAAATAAAAATTTTAAATTACTCAGGTGACTTAAAAAACCTTACTAGCAATTGAGTTATTCTTCATTAAAAATTCTCCTGAATAGCTTATCCATATCACAGAGGTAGGAATTGAAATCAGCTCTCTTGGATACTGCTTTGACCAATGGTTCATCCCTCTTTCCCCTCCCTCTCCCCAGGGAGATACAGTGAGCATAGGATAGTTCCCATTTTGCTTTAATGTACCTTCTGCTGCTGGGGATTTGGTTGGGAGGGCTTGCCTGGGAGCAATCTGAGTTTTGTTGGGACTGATTAGTAGAGGTTTTACGTAAGAGATGGATTATATTCTCAGAATAAATGTAGCCCATGATTTTGGGGGGGTGGGTTTGTGTTTTTTCTATCTGGCTAGCTAAAGTGTTGCAAAAGCTCTGCACTCCCATTTGAAGCTGGGATAATAAAAACAAGATCATGACACAATGTGCATGTTTTCCATTTTATAGAAGCAATAATTGTAGAAACAGCAACACAAAGAACAGTTAAGGATGCTCCACTTAAAATTCCTTTTTCTTTAAAATCATGTGAAGAAAAATCTGTCTAAATAAAGCTGTACTAGAGGAATTGTCTTTTAATTGAGAGTAAACTTGTTAATGTTTAGAAAATTGAAAAATCATTTACTTTAAATGTAGTTGGAGTACTTTTCCAGCAATATTGGGCACATTTAAAATCAGTGTTGTAACGAAGCAGAGCACAAAAGGGTTCTTCATTCTTTTCTGGGCACCTCTAAGCCAAGTATTTCCTTCGCTTAAGAGAAGTGTATGGACATAATGTCTAAGCATAGTTTACATTTGACTTTTTCTTGAATTATCTGATTGATTCTAATCTTTCAGCATGGTAAAATAGTCTTGACACCAAGTCCATTTGAGCAATTATTCGCTTGCTACAGTGTAAAGTTTAATAGATAAAGTTTACTGAAATGGCCAGCCCAGAAAAGAAAGCACCCTTTCTGGCTCTTTCAAGTGTTCTCCCTTGAGTTGATGCAAAATATTTAGGTTTTTTTTCCTGAACTTTGCCGGGTTGACAGACTCTCAATTGTTGGGGCCAGGGTGTGAAATGTTAGCACCAGGAAGTACCAGGTGTTTCTGAATCTGGGACTTCTGTGGGTTTTTTTTTTTGTTTGTTTGTTTGTTTGTTTTGTTTTTTTGTCTTTTGTTTTGTTGGGTTTTTTTTATGCTACGGGTTTCCACTCTCCTTTGATGTTCAGATTTAGGTCATATGTTGCGGTTGTTTTTGCTGTAAAACTTAAACCATTCTTGAGATCTCTGATAGGCAAACTTGAGCTTTATCCAAAGGAAGAGCATGATGCTGAACTGACATGAATGGGCTCCCCTTTCAGGCCTGTCTGACAGAAGGGATGATCCTGCACAGCTATGGGATGCTGCTGCCCTGCGGAGTGGACCAGTTCCACGGAACAGAATATGTGTGCTGTCCTCGGACTAAGGTTGTGGATGAGGCTCTGTCCAAAGAGGAAGAGGATGAGGATGAAGATGAAGACTATGACCTTTACAAGAGGTAGAGTTCTTACTGGTGTGGATATTGACAGCTTTGGACATGAAGCTGCTGCTTGGGAATATTTCACACAGCAACTCCCTTGTAGTGAGGCTTGAGCAAATTTCTATGCTTCTGAATTTACGAAAGATGTGTCCTAAGCCTGAAGAGGACTTTGCAGTCCCCCTTTTACTGGAGGAGCTAAACACCCCCTCTCCCTTCATATCTGCAGAGAGTTGGGGTCATTTAGCCTCGAGAAGAGAAGGCTCCAGAGAGAACTTAGAGCCCCTTCCAATGCCTAAACAGTCTCCAAGAGAGCTGGAGAGGGTCTTTGGACAAGGGCCCGCAGGGGCAGGACAATGGGGCATGGGTTCACCCTGCCAGAGGGGAGCATTAGATGGGATATTGGAAAGGAATTCTTCCCTGTGAGGATGGTGAGGCCGTTGCACAGGCTGCCTAGAGAAGCTGTGTCTGCCCCTGGATCCCTGGAAGTGTCCAAGGCCAGGTTGGATGGGTCTTGGAGCAACCGGGGATAGTGGAAGGTGTTCCTGCCCAGGGGAGGGGGTGGAACAAGATGGGCTTAAAGGTCCTTCCCAACCCAAACCATTCTGGGATTCTATAGTAGGAGCCTGACTCAAGGTTAGACTTTCACTTACTGAAAAATGGAAAGAGGCCACATGAAGGCAGAGCCATGGAGAAACTTTGCCTGCAGCAGCAGGAGTGTCTGTAATGAGGGATGTCCCCTTGCTGTGAGTGATGGGCTAATTAATAGTTAGTACACTTATTTTTCCCATTTCTGGTGTTTCTAGAACAGATGGAAAGAATCATTATTCAGGTACATCCAAGTGATTTGCCTTAACCTTACTCCCTAATTTATCTGTGTCCCTCCAGTGAGTTTCCTACAGAAGCGGGTGTAGAAGACTTCACAGGAACAACTGTGGAGGAAGATGAGGATGAGGATGATGAAGGGGAAGAGGAGGAGGATGTGGTGGAAGACCGCGATTACTACTATGACAGCTACAAGGTTGATGACTACAATGAAGAGACCCCCACAGAGCCCAGCAGTGACAAGGTTATGGCTGAAAAAGAAGTGAGCAGTGACATGAAATGTAAGACACATTCTAGTCCACAGGCCTCCTGCTCCCTTGAGATAATTCCTGTTGGCTGTCAGTTAGTGATGGGGTTTTGATCAAGTCGATAAGTGCCACTTGGAAGTTTTATTTGCCAGATAAGTTAGCAAACAGAGGAAAGCTGATGATGCTTGTTTCAAGTGTTGAAATTAACTCTCTAGAGCATGGGCCATATGTTTCCAGATAAACAGCAGTTCTGCTGGCGTGAAGCCCAGTGTGTGGCGTGTTGAACAAGCACCTCTTGAAGGTGCAGTGATGAGTCAGAAAAGCCGTATCTGCAAATTTTGGAAAATCTTAAAGGGACATTTGGGGTACACTGTAAATTTAAAATCTGATGGTTTTATACCAGCTTAAAATGAGGAAGTTGAAAGTGGTGGGCCATACTTTGCAGATGTGCCATCTGGTCATTTAAGGGTGAGGAGCATCCTTGGTGCTGCCTTTGCAAAACGCTTCTCTTCCACAAAAGAAAGTCAGCCAGCACAACTGCCCCAGCTGTATTATATGTTAAGAGAGACTTTCTGCAGTAGTATAATCTACTGTGCTGGTAGCAGCTTTTGTTGAGTGGTAGGTGCCTTTGCAGAGGGCTCATGGTGTGATGCCTTAGCATTATGTGATGTCCTGCACTTTGCATGTAGAAGTGTCTGCAGAGAAGGGAGGAGCGGAGAGGGAAAGAAATTCAATTAGCTACAGATCACTGAATCATTGCCAGCAGTTCTCGCATCTTTTTGGTAAAATGCCAGCATGCTGCAGATAATTTTCCTTGCTGAAACAAGGCTTAGCTCATATGTGTACAGTTGCAGATCTGCAGGTTTTCTAAGAGGCTTGGAGGAATATGATTGGAGTGTCTGTTTTGGGGGTATACAGTCTTTTTTTTCTCTGAAGTACCATGAACAGTTGCTAATTTATACACTATATCTGCTCTCTTGCCTTAAAACAGCCCAGCTGCTATTGCTGGCTCACCATGAAGCATTCCACATGCCATGGCTACATGGAGTTTTAATATTTGGTGCACAGATGTTTCAAACCTCAAAACCTCAGTGTCTGAGGCTGGCATGGAGATCAGTCCCTTTGTTTAGCCTGCTTTTTCACTTACTCCTACACCTGCCCTGTAAGATGTGGAGTGTCTGTCCAGGCAGAGTGCAGTGAACTGGACGCCCTTTGATGCTTTAAAGCAGCCCTAATTGACTGGCTTTTCATGCTTCTGCTTTTATAGAGTGGAGGGTCTCCCACTGGGGTAGCTGGGGCATAATTCTGTGGCAACAGCAGAACAGATTCCTGTTGTCCCAGACCCTGGCTCTGGAGAAATCTCTCACAGGTGAGAGCTCCATTTAGAGACAGAGTGAGCTGCTTGGCTATCTCCAAAGCACCACATGCATCTCCCTGACCAGCTTTTGATGCATGCATTGGAATGTTAAACCCCCCAAAACTGACAGAAGCCCTTGGGTTGGTGCAGCAGCAATGCTGAGGCCAATGCCTCAGAGGAAGGGGCAAAGTAGAGCCACCTCTGCATCATGTAAATCGCTTGGCAAGGCCTGTGCTCCTCACTAGTTCATGTTCTCACCCATCTCCACACAGCTGTCTGCTCCCAGGAGGCCATGACAGGGCCCTGCCGGGCTGTGATGCCTCGTTGGTACTTCGATCCTAACAAGAGAAAATGCATTCGCTTTATATATGGAGGCTGCGGAGGCAACAGGAACAATTTTGAGTCAGAGGAGTATTGTATGGCTGTGTGTAAAAAGATGAGTAAGTCCTGCCTCCCACTGGCCTTTTGCAGCTGGCCACTGTCTGTCTAGCGTGTGGTGTCTCCTCCTTCCCATGGGCAATAGAGGACCCATCTGTAGCTTATTCCTTTGGTTCTGGTGTCTGTCCCTTTGCAGCAGTCTCCTTCTGTCTCTGCTTCCCTAGGTCAATAGGGTGATTGTTTTTCAGGAAAGCGCCCCTCACCATATGCTGTCTGTGCTCCCTGGTGACTTGCAGCTCTTGCTGAGGGCTCAGCTGTCTTCTTCCAGATCTATAACAGGGACCAGGGGCTGTCTCTGACCTCTTGCCTAACTGGCTTTTTAATCAAAATATATGTAAGGAAGCCCTTGCTTTCCCCAGTCGTGTGACCATGTATACGTTTGACAGTAGGTCCTGAAAAGCAGGCTACTGTTCTCCTGGTAGTAGGCATTTTCTTGCTACTTTAATTTTGGAAAATATCAGACCAGTAGTATAGAATTCAGATTCCCATTTTCAGGTTGGTATGAAATACAAATCACAACACAACAATGCTTGTGTTTTTGAGTGCCTAAGGTTTTTGGCACCAGTTTCAACTGGCTTTTATGTCAGATGATAGAACTACCAAAAACATTTTAACCTCTTTATTAATCTTATTATTGAATCCAGCACTTCCACTTCAGCTACCATTAAAGCTTTTGAAAAGCTTTTTGTGTTATCTGAGGCTTGGCAGCCTGACTATACAGCCATAATCCTGTTTACAAAATGTGTTTCATGCAAGTGCTTTAGATTGGGCTGATCTAACTGAGGTGGTGAAAGAAAAGATGCGTATGTCAGGAGCTTTTTGTACAAAAGATTGTCCTGTTACAGAAGAATTTGGGGCTGGGAAGAGAGTACTCTGTGTCCAAACCTGGTTCAGGAATGCCAGGAGCAGGGCCAGAATATGGGATGGATATGACATTGTCCCTTGCATGCAACGATAGTGCCTGTGTTGTATATTGTCATTATTTCCCCCTAGTTAGAGGGAAGGCTGGTGGTTGCAGTGCATGCTGAACTCTTACTCAGTGTTCATGCTGAAGTGCCAGGTAATTTTTTTCTGAAGCATGCTGTCTTTAATGACATGTTGGAGGTTTTCCCACCCAAATAATTAATAGATGGATGACAGGTTGTCTTAACTGTCCCTTTGTGCCTTCCCTCAGGTGAAGGGTAACAACAGAGTGCAGCATGTTTGCCACAGATCTTTCAGAAAGGCTCTGGTATGTGTAGTTCCTAAAACCATAGCACAGGAACACTTTCAGCACTTCCTGAACTGCAGTATAAGAAATACAGAGCCCCTGATGTGGATTCTGTAGATGCTTGAAGTTTATCAGTTCTGAAACTTTGTTTTTCCCGTTATTGAATTTGGATGTCTTGAAGTTACAAACCATCCAGTGTATTGGACAAGTCACTTTGTCACACTGAGTCTCCTTCTGTTGCTGTCTTGTCTAATATCATTGCCTGTAAGTCCTGCATGGTGCATCTGGTAGGGAAGGTAGGTTTGAAGTGTAAATCATTGGTTTTGTGCAGGTATATTGTCAAACTCCCTAATCATATTAATGATGTCTGGAGCCAGCTTGTCAGCAAACAGCTAATGCACAGAATGTCGCTTAAACCATCCAAAGCCAATGTGGCTGGGAAGGGACGACTAGTTCTTTATCCTTTCATGTCAGGCACTGTGTTTCTGGAGCTCAGTGCTGCTCACCTCAGCACTGCACAGGCCAAGCAGTGCTGTGAGCTGTGGTCATCGCTGCCATTTGGGCTGATGGAGCTGATGTTGGACAGAAAATTGGCACCGTAAAGATTCTAAAACGGACTCTGGAAGGTGGTGGTTCAGTAGGCTCAGCTTGCCAGACTATTAATTAGGCAGGCACGGAGAGTCCTTTCCTTATACTCTTGCAATCCAGGATTGTGGGTTTCTGACCGTGCTTACCCTTCCCTCTTCATGCAGTGCCAACTGATGATGTGGATGTCTATTTTGAGACCCCTGCTGATGACAATGAGCATGCCCGCTTCCAGAAGGCCAAGGAGCAGCTGGAGGTCAGGCACCACAACCGCATGGACCGGGTAAGTGTCAGCCTTCAGGCTTTGTGCTGTGTGGTTGTTTGTGTGTCAGCTGCTGCCCCTATTTTACTGGAAAAATTGGTGGTGAAGTGACTTACTTTCCAATTTCCAGCCTTCTGTGTGTTTCTTTCAGTATGACCACACCATGGGTGTCAGATTTTTATTTCTCCAGTGTTGGGAGAGAGAAATTACATTGATGCTGGGAAGAAATTCTTTATTCAGATGGTGCTGAAGCCCTGGCACAGGTTGCCTGGAGAGGTTGTGGATTCCCCATACCTGGAAGTGTTTAAGGCCAGGTTGGACAGAGCTTGGAGCCATCCGGTCTAGTAGAAGGTGTCCCTGCCCATGGCAGGGGGTGGAACAAGATGAGCCTTCCAGCTCATCTTGGATGTCCCTTCCAGCCTAAACCCTTACGGATTTCTGTGAAGCTTGGCTTGTTACTCAGAGGGATTGAGTGCTAGGCTTAAACCCCACAACAGCTCTTTTGTGCCTTCAAAACCCAGTCAAGCTGTGCTAGGATCTGCCTGTGAAGGCAAAGCAGCTCATAAAGATAAGATGTAAATTTGTGTCTTGTTCATGTGTTCTGTCCTTTTCCTGTCCAGGTGAAAAAGGAGTGGGAGGAAGCAGAGCACCAGGCTGTTAATCTCCCCAAGGCAGAAAGGCAGACTCTGATCCAGGTAGGAGTGGAAGGAACTAAAGGGGAAAGTTACTGAGAGAGATGGCAATATTCTGAGCTAAAAGACAGCTGAGATGCAAGAACAGCCTTCCTGCTCTATCAACAGCTGCCTTTTAGAGGAGGTTTGATTCAATTGTTTGCTTTGTTCTTTTAACTGGAGATGATCTGATACTATGCCAGGTCCTTTCCTACACACACTAGTAGAAAGTGATCTTGCACCTCAGGCGTAGCATCAGTGGAGCCAAATTGTAATTTCAGACCTTTGGCCTGTTTTACACTAGCACTGGCCTCAGAGCCTGGTTCAGAGTCAGCTCTGCCTCTCTGGGCACACATTTCCTGCTCGGCCAGACTTAGTGAAAACATATTAGACAGCAGATGAAGCTGATTTGCTGCCAAAATGCTAATCTTGTGCCTTATGAAGAGAGTTCAGTTGGACTGTGAAGTTAATGAGAGATTGCAGTGTGGGATCATTAGGGGAAGGCTCTTCTGGCTGTGACAACTCTGTGAATTTCTCTCAAACCAATATGGAATTAAGTGATTGACTCCAGCTTTTAAGCCCACTTTGGATTTTATCCTGGAACACAGTTTTCTCTCTGCATTTTTTAATATAAATCACTGTTTGGAACTATGCGCAAATGCAAAAGTTTGTCATTATCTCTGTTTAAACATAACACTTAGTGGACTATTCTGGTTGGTTTGGAAATGAGGGTTATTCTTCTTTCTAAAAGAATACAGAGAGATTTGATCTGAAGGCATGCTGATGGAAAATTTGCTATGCAAAACCTTTGTAAACTTCTGCAAATTTAAATTAATGGCTCCCGGCTGAGGGGATCAATCCTGTTTTTGTATTGCAGGGTTGAGAGAAAGAATTAATAATGTGTCAGTTCTTCAGCACAGCCTGGATCTCCCATCCCCAGCATAGTCTTTATGTGCAAGGTCCTTTTCTCTCTTCAGACCTTTGAAATGGCTTGTGAAGGAAGTTTGGAAGGCAGATTGTCACTACTGAATTTGCAGAGATGAAATCTTCATCAGCATTTTTACATGCCTTTCTCTCCTAACTGTAAATGGGTTGGATGTGGAGTTTTACAGTCTTTGTTAGTTCTGAGGAGTTTCAGATGGTGTTGATCACAGAGTGCATTTCACACAGATTATTTTCTTCTAGCACTTCCAGGCCATGGTAAAATCTCTGGAGAAAGAAGCAGCGAGTGAGAAGCAGCAGCTGGTGGAGACTCACCTGGCTCGTGTGGAAGCCATGCTGAACGATCGCCGTCGCATCGCCCTGGAGAACTACCTGGCTGCCCTGCAGGCTGACCCACCACGTGTGAGTTTCTTCCCTACACATTTTTCCAGTAGGATAGCATTGGGTAGGATGGCAGGTGGGAATGTCTTGGTGAGAAGATTGCCTGTGACTTGCAGAAACTGGGAATTGGTTCCTAGGAAAGTTTCTTCATTGTGGAAGTTGGTGTTGCAGACTTAGCAGTGGGTCTGTAATTGACTCACTCCTTCCTGCCTGGGGAGAAAAAACACTGCTTCATAAGGTGGGATGTTCTGAGTCATGCTGACTTAAAATTAAGTGTTCTGAATCAAACTGGCTTAATTAAAAAAAGAAAATAAATCTGGGGGATGAGTGCAGTGTTAGATCTGTCCAGCACCAAAGTGGGCTCACCCTTGAAGTGCTCTTTTCAGCTGTGTGTTTGGAGTTGACACCAGTGGTTTGACCTATTCCTTGCTCCTGTCCTGCAGCCCCACCGCATCCTGCAGGCCCTGAAGCGCTACGTCCGTGCCGAGAACAAGGATAGGCTGCACACCATCCGCCACTACCAGCATGTCCTGGCAGTGGATCCAGAGAAGGCTGCGCAGATGAAATCCCAGGTGTGAGGGGGTTTCTATCAAGGGAGCCACTATTGTCCAGCCCTGGGGCTGTTGAAGGCTCTGGAAGCTGTGTTGCAACTTCATCCTTGTGGAGCTCTCCCTCTCTCCTGTGCTTACTTCCTGTCACCAGACATGATCGCTGCATGGTTTTCCTTGATGCCTGACAGTGTTAAAAATTAAAGCTCTGTTTTATACATTGTTGGTCACAGTGGCAAATTCAGGGGTTTAGACCTATGTCAGTATCAGTTTTATGTTTCCTTTTATCAAGCACCCTTGAAACGTATTTGCTGGGGACTTGGTTTCTTGAACAGGCTTCCTCACTTCTTCCAAGTGTCTACATGTTTCTTTCCTTAGGCTTGATCTTCATAGTGCCTATGTTTGGGGTTTGTGGGAATTCTCTCATGCCTCTGCAGCATTATTGCCTGGTTTCCAACACATAAATTGTAACCCTTTCCAGTACTTGATCAATGTTGTTAGCTTTATCAGAAAGTCTGGTTTTGATGGGTTTGTGTTGTACCATTTGTTAGAGAAAATCCATTAGTTATGGAAGTGATTCTCTGTGTGGACTGCTAACAGCTTCCTCCGGACCCAACGGAACGGATCAGCTGGCTGGTTTGGAATATTGGCACCCTGTCAAACCACTTAAGAGAGCTGAACATGCCTCTGTGAAATCACATTTAAAAATTAACAAACCCTAGAAAAAACACTCTTGCTTCTGGCTTTTGAACAGGTAACTGGACGCTGGCCAGGCTTGCTCCGCTGCGCAGCCCGGCCGGCTCAGCCTGCGGCTCGGCTGAGATTCTGCCGTGCCGGGTTCAGCCACGGCTGACGGGCCAGGCCGGCTCCGTTTGGCTCTGGCTGTGGGCCATCGAGCCATTCCGCTGGCACTGCGGAAAATCTCGCGGCTGACAGCAGAGGCGGCCCTGCAGCCCCACACAGAAAGCAGCCCTGTGGCTGGAATTGACCGTGTAGGGGCCAGAAGAAAAGGTGTGCAGCCAGAGCGGCCGCTGCCCCGCAGAGATCACATGGCCATCCGCAGGCCCGGACAAGATATTAACTCTTTTTAGTGCACAGATGAAACTTACAGACATCAATCCTCTCTTGAGTGAGAGAAAAGGAAAGGGTGAAGACACGTAAAGGAAACAACATGGAGACACTAAGGTCAGTGAAGAAAGAGTCAAATCCCAGACAGGAGGAGAATGAGGAGATGCCTTAGTCTTGAGCTAAAATTCTCTTGTAAGTCTGTGGTGAAGATATAATTGATACACCAGAGGTTTTTTGTTTTTTTTTTTTTCCCTGTGACTCATGGAATGCACTGGGGCGATCTGGGCAGCGTTCTAACCATGGCTGTGAGCAGGGGCACATGTGTTGAAGCAAGCAGATGTTGAAGTAGCTGTGATCCAATGAGAAGCTTGAACAGAGAGAAATGAGAGAGATGAAAAACCTCGCCCCAGGGATGGAAGAAGAAACCCTCTGTTCCCAGAGAGAAAAGAAGAGAACTTTTGTTTCTGTACTGGAACAGCTCATCCTTAAAATTGCACCCCAATAAGCTGAAATGACCCATGGTGGTAGTTGTGGGAAAACTACCAGAAGGTGGTAGGGACTTCATGATTGCAGATTTCTGGGAAGGGGCTAATTGTGCAAATTAATACCTCAAGAAAACTGTTTCGTGGCATGGCAGGAGAGACTCCCCTCCCTAAGTAGACTAAAGAAAGATTATTTTAAAAGTGGTAAACTGGCTGAAAATACCAAATTTATCTCTTTAGGTTGTCAGTGGGAAAAAGAAAGAAAAGCTGGGGGGCAGAGAAGTGTTCTGAAGGTTTATTTTGATTTTTTTGTTATTTTTTCTTTTAATTCTGTTAACAAAGTTTCTTTTAAAGTTCTGAGCCTGCTTTGCTCTCCTTCTAATCCTTATCTTCAAAGCAGAAAATGAGCAATTCTAGTGGGCGTGCTGGCATTTGACCAGCACTAGACCCACTACACCACTACACTGTATTTTACTTCTGAACAGCCAGAAAATCCTTTTCCTTCTGCTGGGTAGTCTATGTGAATATGTTAGTTCAAACCTGGCTTTTGTATTTGTACGAGTACTTGCAGATACTCCAGAAGTCTTTGGGATTATGTTGATGCTTGTTTTCCCTTGTTTTAAAATAGTGAAAGATGTGCTGGAAGGCCAATTCATAATGCAGATCAAGAATGGTCTTTAAACACTGAAAGATCTGTTTGGAAGGATGTGCCCTTTCTTAGGTTCAGAGCAAACTCCGTGTCCTTTTGCAGCTTTAGGAATGTTTTCCTCGTCTCAGTTTGTGGCTGGTATGCTGCTTTGGAGTATCTTTGAATTCTGCAGTGCACAAAGGATAAGCAAGAAAAAGAAAGAATGGAGAGCTGCAGGGAGACAGTGCAGTGGAGCACATTTAGTGCTGCCCAGAGGAAGAAGTAGGCACTGAGGAAAAAATGCATAAAAAACTGTATAACCAGGAGATGGAAATATTCTGGGTTAAGGGTAGGAGAAAGTCTGGAGCCTGTTGCTGTTCTTTCTGGTGAGGGGCAGAGTGGTGTCACAATGATTTTCCAGAAGCAAACCTCACACTGGGAGGTGGCAGATTAAATGGGTTCCACCTTGCTTCTTGGTGTTGGCAGTGCATGTTCACCTTGTGTCTCCTGATCTCCCACTCCCTGTGGGATTCTTCTTAAGCTGCACATCCCCACAGGGAGTGGTGGCAACTCTGATGGTTATGATGGTGCTTGGCTCTCCGTGCGGAATTCGTGGTCATGTTTTCAGGCATGTCAAGCACAGCCCGACCCAGTGTTTTGTTCTGCTGCTGCCACAGCCCAGAAGAGAGTGTGTGAACTCTGTTCTTAAGCTAAACCCTAAACAGTTCTTAATTGATTCCGAAGGCTGCAGTGTCAACAAATCGACATGTGAGGGATGTGGGTGGTACAGTTCAATTTCCATTCACTTTACTTTTCACATGCACTTTTAAGCTCCTCAATCGATTTCTTGGATAGACAAGCTGCCCCATGCAAAATTAAATTTTCATCCTTGCTCTTAAAGGTCAGGCACGCATCAGACTGTGAAACAGGTCCATCTGACTCTAGCTTTTTGCAATGTTTGGCCATCTATATAAATGTTTTCCTTGCTGTCCTTGATCCCTGATTATGCAGCACCCTCTTCAGGTCAGGCCTGACTTCAATGCTGGATTTAATGTGCTTGGAAGGAGTGATTTGGGCTTGCCCAGAGCTTGAATGTATTGCTCTAAGGAAGGGAGAACACTGCTGCCAATGAGTGGGTGTAGGACAAATGTAGTGCCAGTTGGTTTGAAAGGCACCTTTGTTCTGAAACCAGAGCTGATAAAATATCCTGTCTGCTCCTTTTGCCTATATCTTTTCTAGCAGTCAGGAATGATAATCCATTTAATAAAGCTGCTACAGGAGATGAATTATGACTATGTTTGACATATGAGAAATACCAGCTTTGGTGGCATTTTAGCGTCTGCAGTGGAGAGCTGATTACAGTGAGAGTCAGCTGAATCCTCTCTCACTCCCAGCATTTCCCAAACTCCTGAGAGCACCGTCTCAGATGGCCTGTTCCAGTGAAGTGTGAGAGCACTGGTCACAGAATTGGACTGGATGGATCTGTGTCCCCTATTGCCTGCCATGGCAGATCCACCAGTAATAGATATTTTATTGAGCAAGGAAAGAACTGGTTTTGTGAAGTGACTGACAGTTTTTGCTTACTCCAACACGTTCTTTTACATCTGCAGGTGATGACACATCTTCATGTGATTGAGGAACGAATGAATCAAAGCTTGTCTCTGCTCTACAAGGTGCCATATGTGGCTGAAGAAATCCAGGATGAGATTGGTGAGTGTGTATGCCAGCCCCTGTGCTGCTGTGTTAAGACTCCCAAGTTTTTTTATCCAATGAGCTCTCAAAAGATTGCTCTCTCCTTTGAGGGGGTGCCCTCGACAACAAGCGCTTGGGCTCAGGCTCAGGGAAGATACTGTCTGGATGTTACAAAATAGCCAGTCAGAATACTTTGTTTCAAGACTTTTCACTGTCCCTTTAAGAAAAAGTCAACAATGTTCAGAATAGCAAAGCTGTCTCTCTAAGGGGGATTAAAAAGATCCATTAAAAAAACCCAGATACGTTCTCCCCTTAGAGGTTAGTCTCATCTTGCCAAAACCTCTTGCTACATCAAACCTCTTGGCCTTTATTTGAATGTATTTCTAACCAACGCCTTTACTGAGAATTCCAGATGAAATACACAAGATAACATAACCTGGCAGCCCTGAGAGCAGTGTTCCCCTGCAGTCGTGCCTCAGCCTGGTTCAAATCATCTGCCCCTCTCTGTTGCTACCAGGTTTCATACAGTCTGTGTAATAATTCCTTTTATTCCTTTCAGATGAGCTGCTTCAGGAGCAGCGTGCAGACATGGATCAGTTTACATCCTCCATTTCTGAGTCCCAGGTGGATGTCAGAGTGAGCTCTGAGGAGAGTGAAGAAATTCCCCTGGATGGCAAACCTTTCCACCCATTCCAGGTGAAAACCTTCCCAGCCTTGCCTGAAAGTGAAGGTATGTGTAACTGAACACTGGATTTACTGGTGGTTTTCCTTAGACAGTAGGTTCAGCTGGAACAGAGAAAGCTCCAATCTCTTTGGGTGATGTAGAGTAAAGCAGTCACCTTGACAGGACCCCTCACTCACTGGAGAAGCAGTGCTGCAAGTAATGCCTGCTGGGCTGTTCTAATGATTTTCTTATTCTTCTCTTTGCAGAATTGTCCTCTCTTTTCATTTTGCAGTGAATGTTAAGTTTTTACAGTGCATCTTGACTCTGGAATTAATTTTCAGTCTTTAACAAACACGTTCTCGTGTAATGTTAAATCTTTGTGCTGTGACCTGTTGAAGGGCTGAAGGAATTATCTTGTTTTTTTAAATATGTATATCTATTCTTTTGTATCATTGGATGTTGACAGCTGGTGTGTGTGCGTGTATTTATTTTAAAAACACTTGAACAGAGTCCTGAGTGTAAAGCTGTAGGCTAAAAGCTTTTCCCAGGGTCTGAGTCAGAAATCATGCACAAGCTTTTTTTCCTTTCTCTCTTAATCTCCTTTCTCTGCTATTTTTGTTTTTGTTTTCCCTTCTGCTAGATCCTCAGCCGGATTTGTACCATCCAATGAAAAAAGGTTGGTTCTAAGCTGCTCCCTCACAGTGCTTTTGATCACTCTCCTACCTCCTCAATGTGTCTGGTAGCTTCATTTTAGTTCCATACTCACCTTGATTTTCATTTTGCTGCTTTCACTTAGATCAGTCATATTGACTTTTGCTTGTTTAGGCCTAGTATCAAAGAAGCCAGCTAGTCTGAGCATCCAGTTGTGTGTGTGTTCCTCCCTGATGGGCTCACAAGGGTCTCAGAGTGCCTGGAGTGGCTCTTAGCCCTTGGGGAAGGTGACCTTAGCCAGTGTCTGCAGTGGTGCTTTGCATCTCTCCATTTGTGACACTTCTCAGATTAAACCCTGCTGTGCTGGTGGGGAATAGTCCAGAGGCTCTTCTGCCTCCTGTGGAACCTGTCCTTGATGCCCCATGACACCACAAAACACTTCAGGACAAAGGCTGTTTCCAATCTAAATGTCCCTATGGAGTGCAGCTAGTATGGGACATAAATCAGGAGATTCCTCATCCATGTTTGTGCTTTCCTCGGCATCACCTTCCCACATGTAGCATCTCTCCATACCAGCAAAGTGTGTGTGGTTTTACATTTCTCCCTTAACTCAGGATTAATTCTGCAGTAGCTCAGTGCCTGGCTATAAAGCAGCTTTAAGAGCAGCATAGAAATATTAGCATTAAATAATGTCTCTATTAGTGATATGGAATCAGGGAAGGATCAGTAGAAAAGGGAGGCTCTTGCAGAGTTTTAATCTGCCTTTGGTTCCAAATGTATTGTGTAGATCTGGTTCCAAATATATTGTGTAGATCTCAAAGGAGAGCAAAAGACTGTGCTAATAACTATTTCATGTGAGCACATGTGGTTTTGTAACACAGTGAAGACAAAATAGCTTGAAACTATTCTCGTTATCCACATTTCTCTGCAAATGTAAGTCACCTTCATCCCTGGTGTGGAACAGAGTACAGTGTGCTGACTGCTCTGGCAAGAATTGGAACAGAGTTTAGTTTGATATTTTATTTATTAAATTTTTGGACAATTGCTGCGTTGCCTTGAGCATGATAAATTTGTGCTAGTTCTCCCTGTCGGTGTAAATATAAGTCTCTGATGAACTGGGGACGGCAATTGTCCTACACTTGCTTCTCCTCTCCCTTCCCTTTTCATTGAATTGCTCAAGGGCTTTGAGGGAATATTGGGTTGGTGGGGTGGGGGGGGGATTTTGTACAGGTGTATGGTTTTGGATTTTTTCCCTGTGAGGTATATAATATAAACTGTGCCTTTGAGCTACATAGCACTGAGTCTGTTACTTGGTACTGCACACTGAGACAAATAGCAGAGCTCAGTGCAGCAGCTGAACTCTCGGCCCTGGAGACTGTGCTGGGTTGGCTCCTGAGACTGGAATAAAGCAACCAAAGGCCAAACTATAGGCCAGAAGCTGATGCAGTAGTTCTGTACAAACTATTTGTGGTTTCTCCTGAAAATCCCAATCATTGACTTCCATAATAACATAACCTGCTTTGACAGTTGAGGGAAGTCAGACTGGCAGTCTTGGCCGTGCTTCGAATCTGATTACTGCCTCTGAAGAAAAACGTGATGCACTAAAACCTGAGATGTTTCATAGTGAAATGTTATTTCTGTGGCATTTTCAGGCAATACAAACTTGTCACTGTAAAAACTTGCCTTGAAGCCAAGTAGCCTGTCCTTGCATCTCATCGAAGAAAATGTTACCAATTCCAGCAGCAGCTGACATGGTCTTGTGCACCTTGCAAGCTCAGCAGTTTGTGCAGCATGGGGGGTTTGCAGTCACCAGCAGAGCCTGAAGTGCTGTAGTAGAATTTCCCCCATGTTATTGGGAAGATCCACTGCAGGTTTGAGGCTTCACTGTCCTGCTTTTGCACTAGTGCATCACAGGTCATTACATTGTCCCCACCACCAGTGGAACACTGGTGTTCTAACATGCCACATTATGTCAGAGCAGTTTGCATCAGACTTGTACTGATCTGATCTATTTATAAATGCTTTGGATCAAAACAGTTTATGCAGAGCCTTCTGTTAATTGATATTCTTCTCTTGAGCCAGTGCTGGTTCCAGCCTGGAAATGGGGTATTAGTGTTCTGGTGCAAAGGCTGGTGTAGTTCTCTGCTCCTCCCTTGTCGTGGGATTTATTGGTTTTGGGCTTGTGCCAGGTATGGGACAACAGCTCATTACAGAGCCATGCTGGGTGACCTTGGAATTCAAATTCCCATTCTCGAGGCACTTGCTGATGTGCCTGATTCCAGCAGAATGGGCAGTGCTGGAAGTATTCCCTGTGTGCTGGCTCTTGGCAGATGGATGTGTGTCCACTCCTGTTCAGGGTCACAGAGGGGCGTTGGTGACCTGGGGTGACACTTGCAGCCCTTACTGCACTCACTGTGTGTTATGACTTGTCTGGAGCCATCTAACAGAAGCACTTAACTGTGAGGTTTGTCTGAATTGACACTTCAGCCTGATTTTGGTGATGAGTCCTGTCTGCTCCTCTCATTGCCACCTCATTTCCCCTCATTAACAGCCCTCCTAATTACTTGTCACTGTAGTTTGTGAGCTGCCATCTGACACAGCAGCATGAGGACAGGTTAATACTCAGCGGTCTGTGCAGTTAAACACACGATCCATGGCAGCTCCACGCAGAGTAGGTGACCCTTCCAAAATGTTCCGAAGGGCTGATGGACTCTCCTTGCTCTTTTGGTGCAGGTTCTGGCATGACTGAGCTGGATGGGCTGATTGGTGCTGAAGAAAAAGTGATTAACAGCAAGAACAAGGTGGATGAAAATGTGGTGAGCTCTCCACCTTTATTTTGTGAAGCTAAACCTGCTGTGGACACTAATTAATAGCAGTGGCTTGTTTCCATGTCTCGTTCCAGCTCACAGAATGTCAGTGTGTTCATTATCCATATGGTGTGGGGGAGTCAGTTTGGTGACTATTGTAGGCTCTTAATACTGATTATCATCAGAAGGGTGGGAGGGGAAGGGAAAGGAGAGAGCTTCAGATCTTTGGCAGTCTGATTCTGAAAACTCTCTAATTTAGGAATGCTTTTCCCAAGCAGAGACCTTTTGATGTCCCTTTATTTTCACTAGGTTCACTGTCTGAGCACACCAAATGCTGGTGTGTTCCATCTGTTTCCACTTTTTTTTCATGGCAAGGGAGGCCTCACCTTCCTCTGAAGGTGAGCGACCCAGCAGGAGTTGTCTCTATCTACAGTGTCAAGAATTCTTTAGATTCTAGTGACAGACATTTGAGACAGTTCCATGGGTTTAAAAAAATTAAAAAGTCAGCTTTTGAATTTCTTTTCAATACTGTTTTAAAGCCTCAGGTTAGATCTTACATAACAGAAATGCTGGGTCCAAAGTTAGCCCTTTTTTTTTCTTTTTTTTTTTTTTTTTCATTGGGGCTTTAGTCTGAGATAGTCTGGAGGTAACTAGCTGTAATACTATCTCAATATTATCTCTGGTGGCTGTATAAGAGTTGGAGAACATTCCATGCTGTTGAGAGCAAAGGGGAGATGGTAAGTGGTCGTGAGCCTTTGCTAGTGTTCATTAAAGGTCTCTTGTTTGTCTTCCTCTTCCTTCTCCTCCTTGTTTTGTGTGGATCCTTCCATAAAACACTTTTGTGGCCGTTTTTAGGTAATTGATGAAACCCTTGATGTGAAGGAGATGATTTTCAACGCAGAGCGTGTCGGAGGGCTGGTGGATGAGCCGGTACGTTTGTGGCTGCTGAATCCAGGGACTGGCAAATTCCTAATGCTGGATTTTGATTACCATTTTTACTGAATTCAGGATTTGGTGCCTGGATGCCTGGGGGCTCATGCAGAGTGAAATACAGTACAGCCCTTCTGCAAAAAGATGTAAACAGTGAACACACATTAGATATTAACTTGACTCCTACTGCAAAAGTGTTTTGTGGGCTAGGGAAGTGATGTGGGCCAGTGTCTGTCCAGAGCTACTAAGTGGGGAAAGAATTTTGCATTGGTTATCCTGTTGATGGAATATTTAGAGGTGAAATATGTGGGGGTGGAATACTTAGGGGTGATATATATACACTGTCTAGTGTATAATCAGTCATATCTCGATACCACAGATGGTCAAAGACCTTACTAGTGGCCATGGTTTAGGTTTGTGTTCAGCAGTGCATCTCCCTTATTGCTTCCTCAACCTGCTCAGTTTTCTTCCCTCCAGGATAATGACAGCTCCCTCCGTGATGACTTTGGCTTCAGCAGCAGTGCCCTTATTGGGCTGTTGGTGATTGCTGTTGCCATAGCTACTGTTATAGTCATCAGCTTGGTGATGCTGAGGAAGAGGCAGTATGGGACGATCAGCCATGGAATTGTGGAGGTGAGAAACAGCTCCATAACTGAGGATGAAAATAGTCAGTGTTGAATCACATGTGTGTGGGGGTAGAGAATGGCAGGAGCTGCCAGGCCATGGAGTGTTCTGCTTCTGCTGGGTAGGAATTAACTCTGTCCCTGCTGACACCGTCATTGCTCATTCCTCAGTGTGCAGGTGCCAGTCCCAGGTGTGCTGTGCTGGCACCTGCCACTCCAGAGTTGCATTTGCTTATCACTAGGATTTCCTTAGGCTTTCCTGGCTGGCTCAGGGTAGGATTTAGCAGTAAATGAGCTTTTCAGGCAATATCTTTAGCAGGGCAGCCAGTCAGTCAATCCATAGCAATTTGTCCTCCTGGCTAATTGACAATTAAGATGTTGTGATTGGTGAAATGCTGAAGAGCAGCTCCTTCTTCCTTGCACGTTTCTATGACAACTTAATGGAGCTCAGAGAAAGCTGCTTTTCCCTTTGCCCCACCCATGCAGGAGAACATAACCTCTTCAATGAGAGAAGTGGGTCCTTGATTTGCAGTGTTGGCTGAGCAATGACAGATTTGTGAGAACATCCCCACAGGGGATTGGGTGGGCAGGCGGCATCAGCTCCTGAACAAGTAATTCTATTAAACAAATTACCTTTTGCAGTTTACCTTTTTTTCAATTTACTGCTCACCGTGGTATTCACTCAGTGTTTATCTGTTGCCTCTTGTTTTGTGGAATCAATCCTGGAAGTGTCTCCTTGACCAGTTGATGTGTTTTTTTCAAAGGTTGACCCCATGCTCACCCCTGAGGAACGGCATCTGAGCAAGATGCAAAACCATGGCTACGAGAATCCCACGTACAAATACCTGGAGCAGATGCAGATATAAAAGAGATGAAGATGGAATAGCCCCGATGGGAAAAGGTGCGGGGCGAAGGGCCAAAGTGGTCCAGTGTTTTGGATCAACTACTGACCAACAGTTGCTTCAAGAGGACTTCATCTTACATTCAGAACTCCTGGATCATTAAGACTATAATTACTACTGTAGAGTTGCAATTTCCATTCTTTAAAATGGGTGAAGAAATGATAATATAACAATATGATATATAAATCTCCTTAAATGGGAAAAATTGATCTATTGCAGATATTTGACTTGAGATGTAGGATTTTTTTTTTAATAATCTGAAAAATACCAGTTATGTTGTACTGTTGTCTGATACAAGCTCTATATATATAAAAATGGGAAATGTTGATTTTTATTTCTGATAGACCACCTGTATATTGAGGGTTGTTTGTACCAGCCCCCCTTCAAAAAAGGAGACAGTTGTGGCTCTTTGGTCATTTGGGCTTTTGTATATAAAGCTTTTTTTTTTTCCTTTTTTTTTTTAAGTGAATTTCACTGGGAGTTGCAAAGAGATTAATTTAGGGATAAGAGCTATTACAGCATAAGCCAGGAAGCAATTGGGAATGGTAACTAACAAAATTCCTTATAATGAGACAAAAAAAAAGAAAAAGAGAAAAAAAAAAAAAAGGAAAAAACCCCCTCTTCATATGCCAGTGGTTTGCACCCTGCTGCTTAGCAGCTTGGGCTCTAGGAATCAAGACTCCCTGGAGGCAAGGAGTTAAAAGGCTTCTAGCATCTCTGTTTATAGCTATTCTAGTAGAATGTTAGAACATGGTTTGTGCATACTTGGGTCTGCACATTCCCCTTCAAGATTCAGTTCTGCTCTAGAGTTGGAAGTTCTGGTATTGAATTGAAATCCTCTGTTCTCGGCCAGTTTCCTTCAGTACTCACCTGGCATTAACAGCTCCCTCTTGCTACTACTTTCTAATTTCCCCAGCTCTCCTGCCTCACCAACATGGTAAGTAGTTAAGAGCCGCAGGTTTTTGAGCCTTTGCATCTCCAACACATTCTGATGTAATGTTGGACCAGAAATGACAAATCACTGCAATAACTGGGACCTTGGGAGCTGACAAACACAGAAAGGTCTCTTAGCTGGGGATGGAAGAGAGTGACATGTTGGGAAAGGGATGTTGCCTACTTTAAGGGAAACGGGATGCATAGGCCCCAAGAAGACCAAAAGGGGCATTGTTCCACTCACCATCATCATGTCTTTGTAATGCTTGTATAGTTGGTGTTAATGCTCACGGCTTTTTTTAATCTGGGGGTTCTGGTAACCTGTGGTGTATTTTTTCTATTTTTCCTGTGACTTTATTTTTTCTTCCCCTTTCTGTGTTTCTTCCCACTATGCACAGATTTACCTGCAAACTCCTTAGTGTGGTCTGTGGGGAATGTACAAAGTTTAAACACATCAATAAACACTTTAACTTCCAGATTGCTTCTTCTCTTTATTCATGGGCTCGCTCTAATTCCCCATCCTCCCACCCTGTCATGCCAAACTCACAAAACCTTTCTCTGACAGTGAGAAAAGACTGTACAGGTACTGATGTATAACCATGCCTGGAGTCTTTTGTGGTGTTTCCAGATCCTGATAACCTTTGTGGAGAGGAGGAGGCAGGATGCTAAACCAACAGCTGAATCCTGACTAGTGTTGAAGCAGCTGCTGGAGTGCAGGTCGGGGAGAGCTGGGCTGGGGCTGCCTCTGGCTGCTTTTGGAAGATCCTGTGGATGGTTCTCCCCATTCCCAGGATGCAGGTGGCTGCGAGCACCCCCTGTGGGAGCAAGCAGAGCCAAGGCTCTCTGCAGTGACAAGCTGTTCTGTCCACCTGCACTTCCTTGAGAGCCACAGGGACCCTCTGCTGGCTGTGTGCTCAAAGCCTGTGACATCCAAAGGCCTCAGGAATGGGGCTGAGCAGAAGAACAGCAGGAAATCTTAGAATCCCTAGATGTGAGGGCATGGAAAAAGACCTCACAGTGATGCAGTTTGTGTGGTTGCTTCTGGTGGATGGCCAGATCTGAAATAATTAGTCATAGAACCCAGGTCAGGAATCAGCTAATTGAGGTTAGCACTCACAGAATCACTGCTGCTGTTTTGTGAGGGGAAATAACTGTTTGGTTTAAGTCTCTCTTCCAGAACACCTAAACCTAACAGCCTGTAAAGCTCAAAGCTATTTCTGGTCCCATGTGTCATTCCTCTCTATTCTCCTTTGAGGTGTGACCTCAAGCACATATTCCTACTCTCTCATCTCAGTGAAATGTCCTAAGAGTCACTGTCACTTGAATGTCATTTTAGAGGTCAATAGACAGAATTAATTTTGCTCCATATTGATCTGTGCAGTTGCCAATAGTTCTGGAGGAAGAGAGGGAGAGGAGGAAACAAGAAGGTTTAGCAATTTGGAACAGGAAGCACTTGCTTGTCCTGTTTCTCCTTAAACATGGGCTCCTTGGTTCCACTGAAACCTCCATATTTTGGCTAAATTATTCAGATACCAAGTAAAGAGCAGATGCTGTCCTAAAAAATGCCGTCTGTTGGCTTGTCACAACTACTTGGGAAAGAGTTTTGATTTTAAACTAAATTTAATTTAAATGATGCCAAAGCATATCTGCAGCCCAGTGCCATTCTTGAACTGCACCCTCAGGTAGGGTGATCTGCAAGTGAAACAAATTACAGAGGCTGCAGACTGAGTTACAGAATTGAATTTGGGTATCTGATTTTTCCTTTGATAAATTCTGTTAGTCCTGCAAAATAAATGCATCAGGCTGGAATCAAAGTCTGTTAGTTCCATGCTTTGGCGCAGACTGCCAGGCACTTGGGATTGATTCTTTTGGATGGATTTTGACCACAGCTTCTGAAAAGTCATGCTGAAACTTAGCGGCTTGAAGATGGATGCTAAGGCATGTCCCAAGTGTTCCTGGTATAAGCTGTGCATGCAGAGGGGCTGATCCCAGCAAAGAGGCGGTGAGATAATTTGGGAAAATATCAGCAGTTTCATGGCAATAGGATGCTTAAATTATTCAGAGCACAGTGGAGCAGTTGGCTGGGGGAAGACTTGTAGCATGTAGAGAGCTGCATTTCAGTAGAAAAACTGATTTTAAAGAAAAAGTGCTTCAAGAGGAGCAGCGTAGCTCTCTGGTGAGGAAACAGGATGTTTGAGAAGGGTCTTTGGGAATGCTGAGCAGAGGAAGTGCTGGATCAGTTTGTCTCCCTTCTCCTGAAGCTGTTTGTAGCCTTCCTGCAAGGGCAGAGTGATGAAATTCAGTTCATCAGGGCTGTGATGTGCACAAGAACAAGTGGATGGAACATGGGTGGATTGATTTAACCAGCCCTTCTTTTCTCTGATGTGCAGAGCAACACTTGTGTGAACTGTGGTTTTGATCATTCAGCCCTGGCCTGCAGAAGACATTAAAGGTGCCCATGATGAGCTCAAGCAGGTGGTGATGCAGTGCCTGGAGCCTTTCCCTGTTGCCCCATCAAAAGGTGGCATTCACCTGATGGAGCACATAAAGCACCCTCCTAATCCTTTGACCTGGGGTGTTTCAGGTAGATGTTTGAGAGCTGTAATTCTCAAGGTGAGGTGTCCTTTTGGTCCAGCCTGAGTGGTGCTTAAAGTCGGTGCCAACACACAGGAATTTGCGTGGTCTCCAGAGCAGGTGCAACTCAGTCAGTGGCATCAGTGGCTTTGTTGTGGTGAAAAAGGCTGCCAGATAGGCACAGCAAGGGGCAACAGTGATGAGCCAGAAAAAGAGTTTTTATAGGACATAGAGTAAGGTGGGGAAAGCGAGGGTGAGTGAGCTGCTCCTGCTTTCAGGTCTCAGTGGGACCACATGCAGATCACCTGGATGTGATCCTTAGCAGCACCATGGGATGGAAGTCTCAGGGAACTGGAAAGCAGCAGGGTCAAAAGCTGTTTCTCCAGTGCAGGAGCCAGAGCATTCTTAACCTTCTGGGTGCCTCTCCACAAATTCACAGTTTGATCCCAGCAGGCACTGGTAGCTTTGCTGCAGAGGCAGGAGAAGATTCTGCTGAGCATAGCACCTGACAGAGATGAGGGTTTAATTCATGTATATGTAGTTCTGCAGGAGCAAGGGGGTTAAACAGGGGAGTATTTTGCTGTATTTACCAGTGACCTGTGTGGAGACAGTGCTTTGTAGCAGAAGTGCTTAACCCTTGGACCAGAGGCTTTCTGTGTGTGCTGCCAGGATGGGTTAATGAAAAATTTTATTTCCAGCAGCACTGGGTTCCTGAGAGCAATTTGAGAACAGGGGCTGAACGAGCTAGCTATTTAATACCATCAGTCTCTGGATGGCATCAGGGAGGTTCAGAGTCTGAACAGACTCTGGTGCTTGGAGTGTGGGGCTAAAGGTGGTGACTGGGGCTGGGGCTGAGGGAAGTGGTCCCATCTCCCCAAAACCTTGCCATGATGTGTGTCAGTAGGAGGAGGTAAAGACCCTTAAGGGGATGAGGTGATGGGACAGAGTCTGTGGAACTTAATACCTGAATTGCTGTGTCTGCTGTGAAACAGCTTGAGGGTATCCCAGTTTTCTGAATACTCCCTCATCCTCCCATGTTAGAGCTTCATGGAGCTCTGGGTCCCACAGCCTGGCTGTGCTGTGGGAAGGTAGCCTTAGCCAAAGTTCTGTTTCCATACCTTAGATTTCCCCATATGATCCCTGAATGTGAGAGCAGAAAGAGCAAGGGGAGTCAGTTTACCTGCAAATGATCCTCCTGACATCCTCAACATCCTTGCAGTCTCCAAAGCAACATCCATCCTCTGGACCTGGGCTGGAGGCCACTCTGGAGGCAGGAACTTCTCAGGGGTCTCTCACCTGTTCCATGTGGGAGCAGGGATCTCCTTCCTCCTCCTCACCTGGGAACATTCCCTGGGAACACTCCTGGGAGCATTCCCTGGCAGGGAGAACATCAATTCTCTCCTCTGTGTCCCTGCCTGCACACCAGGGACTTTTCTCTGCCTGGCTGTGCAGCAGGAAGTGAAATCCTTGCCAATGTGTTCACTCTTGGCTTTGAACTTTCTGCTCATCCCATGTGTGTGTGGCTGTGAAGAATTTCTCCCTGTAAAACATATTGCTCTGATGTTGAAGAGGCTGAGGGTGCTTCTGTTTTGGTGCTCTAGACAGTGTCAGTGAGGGGTAAGGGAGATGCAGATGGTTGATTGGGATTTAATATCCCTTCTGGATTATATCATAGCAGCTGTTTGGTGTATCCTCCTGCAAGGTCCCTGAGAGGAAGGGTTCTGTCTATGGCAAGCTCAAGAAAGAGGGAAACTGGTCTCTTGGATGGCACCAGCGTGGATTTATTTTTTTAGCTGACAGTACAGGTGCTGCAATACAGCATACAGGAACTTCAGAGAAAACACCTGCAGGGAGAAAGTGGTGTAAAGGCTTCTGAGCAGAGGGACTGGCTCCCTCAGCTGCCACCCTGGGTGGCTGCTAGAATGGGGACTTGGCACAGAGCTGCCATCCTGGAGCTGGGCTTGGTGCTTCCAGGGTGTGTTTGCGAACATCTGGCAGAGGACCTGTTCTTAGAGCAACCTTACAGAGGTCCTACAGGTTGGGCTTTTGGTGTTGCTCCCTGGGTTTGCAGGGTGTGAAAGGGAGGGGATGATCTGTTCTCCTGTGTGCTGACCAGGGCCTCTGCTTCCTGCCATGGAGAGCAGAGTGGGGGCTGGTTCTCCTGGGGCTGGCACTGCCTCACCAAATGCAGAGTGAGGAATAATTGTTTTCTCAGTGTGGTGCTCCAGCAGGGAATAATCCTACAGCTGGTGCAGGCTCATGCAGAAATGAAGGCTGGAAGGAACTTCTGGAGGGCATCTGACTGAACTCCCAGCTTGGGTCAGAGCAGGTCTCTGGGTGGTCAAATATAGCGCTGCCTTTTTCAGCAGCAGCTCTCCTGCCCGTATCCATGGGGTTTGGGGCAGGAAAAACTACGTGATTATCTGAGGCCAGGGAAGTCTAAAGGGGGATCTTTTCATTGAGAGCAGGCCACAGGGAAATATAATCCTTTTTTCCTCCTCTGGGCAAACTTATTTGTGTGCAGCCCTTTTTCTGGGGCTCAGCCCTTGCTGTGCACCTTTTGGTGTCACTCTTTTGGATGCAACAGGATCATCTGTTTTAGATTTTGCGTTATCCTATGAAGATGCAATTGTGGACATGAGTTTTCAGCAGGAAACATTCCTTATGGCCATGTGAGTATTTGGAGACTGGAAAAGAAATAAACTGCAGGTAAAGTAATGATCCAGCCATTCTCTGCTGGGGTGGAGTCCCAGTGGTTTGAGGTTAAGAGCTGAATTTTGGATTTACCCCTTGCTGGTGATACAAGTAAACTACTGGACCTCACTCCAGGTACTGAGAATCAAGAACTAGACTAGCTTGGTCACAGATCCAGCCTTCAGCTATTCCAGTTACTTCATTAATAATCCTTTTTGTACAGATTATGTGTTTAGTGTCTTTCTCTGCTCATCGTTCTGGGAATGTTGTCTGTATTGTCTTTTGCTAATTGCTTTCTCCTTGCTTTGAAGAGTGATCACCAAAACCAGCTTTTTGGGTTGAACTTGAAGACCCCCTTTGTTTTTCAGGATGATGCATTAAGAACCACAAGCCACAGATGAGAAAAGTCCTTGTAATATAATTCCAGGCCTATTTGCTCAAGTTTATTTTTAAAAAAACAGAGAACACTTGAATTTCCAATGGCCCAGTTTGTGCTCTGAATTACACACTGGGTTTAAGTGGTGCATTTATTCCTGTGCTGTCAGTTCATATTTTTCCAAGACACTGGGTATTTGATGATGTCAAGTGTTCTTTACTTTTACAGAATATACAGATATATGTGTATATATATGTATAAACTATATACAGCCTGGGATGTGTCCATCCACCACAACACTTTACTAGTATATTTGGAATATCTTGCTGAAAAAAGGAGCTTCAGCATGGAAGTCATGGTGATTTTTTTCTGATTAAGTGTTGCAACCTGAATTGCTGCTAATAAAGTCCAGGGTAAGGAAGCAAAAAGGACCTTTGCATGGTATCCACAGATGTTTAATTCAGTCGCCCAGCAAGATGTTCAGGGTCCCAGGCACCCTCCTGGGGGGGTCTCCAGTTTTCTCCTGCCCAGAGGCTGGGGCTGGACAGTGGCATTGGGGCTGTACAAAGCCAAGGGCCAATGGGGGCATAGGGAGGGAGTGGCTCAGGGACACAGGAACAGAGAAAGGAGCCAGTGGAGTCTTAACAGCTTTTTGAGGGAAGCTTCTTGTGTCTTCCTAACCAAGGGGATGCCCCCCAGGATCTCTACAATTAAGGACTCAGAATTTGGCTCATTTGAAAGAATTTTTGATATTCTGTGGTTTTGGATGTCTAATAAACCAGAGGACCACACTTCCGGGTAGTTGGTGTGTTACTTCTTTTACTGGAGGGGGCTTTTTTTTTTCTTAATGTATAAACTCTAGGGGAGGGGGCGGGGGAGGTGCAATTTTCATTTTTACAGTAGTAAACACCAGGGCAGAATCTATCTCAGTAGTTTTGATTTTGGCTGGGGTGAAACAAGTCAAAGGGAACCTGGTGGTGTTTGGATTTTTTTCTTTAATATTTTCATTTTAAAAATAAAAAGTAGAAGTCAATAATAAAATAACTGAAAATAAAAGCAAAAATAAAAAGGTGAAAATTAAAGTAAATAACATTAAGTGAAAACAAAAGTGGGCAAAGCTTAAAGCAAACATTAAAAGTAAAGCAAAAGTTACTTTATTTTTACTTTTATTTTTTAAATTATTTTAAGGGTATTGCGTTTTGCTTGAACAAAGATCCCATGCACTTGGTCTAAATCATCTTTAATTGTGAAGCTTCTCCTCTTCCAATTAAACACAAAACACAGAACAAACGTTCTCTACCCAAAGAAGAACAGGAATTTCTTTGCCCACAAAACAGTTTTGCAGTCCTGTTTACACATCTAGTGCTGTCTGAGAGGCTCCAGCTCTGCTGTTAAAGCTGATCTAAAATATAAAACTGGTTTCTACAGAAGCTCAATCAAGTAATCCATGTGCTGAAGTGATAATTAATCAATTGGTTAATTAAACTCTACAGCTCTGCCTCCAGGAGTTAAGCTGGGGACTGCATCTCCAGTTCTTATTTTGCCATTTAATCCAAATTTTACCTGGAATTTGCTACAGAACATCAGGAAACTTAGACTGTACACAGATATGTACACAGTAACTTAGTTTTCCTTCAGTCAGTAATTAAAACCAGCAGCTGAGCATCTTCCATTCCTTATTGGATCCCTAGGAAAGACAAGGATTTTGGGCCAACTCCTCTTTTCTGGTCCCACCTTCCAAAGGCTTCTGTAACAAAAATATTTGATACGTAGGTTAAAGCAGAACTACAGCACAATACAAAAACTTCTTAAACCTAAAAAAATCTCTCTTTTAAACCCCAAACCCCCTCTTTTAAACCCAACTAAAACTCTCTTTAAAGCCAAACAAACTCAAAGTCCTGGCCCTGTGTAGATCATTACACAATGTAAAACAAATACTTTGAATTTCAAGATAAATACATGTGAAACTGATACAGTTTAAGAATAAAAATTTCTCCTTTCTGTGACACCGCTGGGGCCCAAGGTATAGTTAAGACCCAGCCCTCACAGGAGCTGTGTCACAGCTTGGCCAGGTAGAATTTTTATTCTGATAAATTGCAGAATTAGGTAGGTTTTGTCCATTGTGACAATAGAGTCTCCCAGTGAGGAAGAAACAAAGGAGGAAACAAGAGCTGCATCATGTTCATCAGATGCCAGCAGCCTGCAGGGGGGAAAAAGAGCCAGCTAAACCCAGTAAGAAAGGACATTTTTTTCACCCTTTCATGGCAGTGGCAGCACTCAGCAGGTGATGGAGCAGCTGATGGAGCACTCGTAACACATTGTAGGGAAACACATCAGGTCAGCAGAACAGATGATTCACAAATATCCTGCAAATAAAAAAAAAAAATATTATTTGATAAATTCAAATAACACCTCTCTACTACACTTGCACATCAGTGCAAGAGCTACATACTTTATTTCCCAACAGCATAACCCTGAGAAACAAGGGCCAATTGAACTAACCAGTACAGGAAGGTGAACAAGAGGCAACTGCTGTTCTTTCAGAATCCTAACATCAGCTATGGAGAGCAGCTTTTCCAGGTTTTGCTGCACTATTGATGGCTTCAGCTAGGTTTCCAAGTGGCAGCTCATGGTTCAAATCCAGGTAATTAATCTTTTAATCCATGTAACTCACGCCCCCACCACAATATCACCATATGTGGGTATCTCTACCCAGCACATGCAATCAAACCAGAGGAAAGTATCGGGTAATGATATTAAGCATTAGAAAAACCTTTCTTTATCTTTACATGCAACTTTAAACTGAGGCAAGAAGGCAGAGAGAAGCCTGGCTGCTGTTGCAGTTGAAGACTCCAGAGAAGAGCTCAGGTTTGCTGAGGTGTCCTGAGAACAAAAGGTTCACCGGATTTAAATAGTTGCACCAAAAGTGTTTCCATGTTGCTTTTTGAAAATCAGTAGGATGTGCAATAACCATCTCACCAGACTCCACTGAAAAGGATGTTCCTAGTGAACTCAAAACACCTCACAGAACCAGCAGAAACGGGGCACAATGAGGCATCCTACCACCAGCCTCAGTACTCACACAATGCATGAACCTTCCTATAGCCTGCAGGGAAAAGAAATATTACTAAGGTTAATAAACAGGGCAATTTTTTTGGTGAAATATGTTGGTACACCTGGATTTTTAAATTTTACTTCTCGCCACAAAACACAGTCACTGGTATCTATTTTCAAAGCAGTGCTGGGAAAAGAAACACCTCCCGGGAATTCATAGACGTGTCAGGAAAGAGGTGAGTGATGTGAGCACTATGAGACTCCACAGATGTTACACCCGGGGGAAAACTGGTATATTTTTCAATAAGGCCACTCTAACTCTTAAGATTCATTATATTTGAGCATCTCATTATACAGACACATTCATCAAACTGTTTGCTGGTCTGAAGTTTCATGAAGTACAGTGGAAACACATTAACAATTAACAATGGGTTTATCACCCCTGTTACACTGTGTAACTCTTGCTGGAACCCAGAGCATCCTTGAAGCAGGAGCAGCCTCCTCTCCACCTCTCTCTTCATGATCACCACCCAGGCACATTCAAGAACCTCCAGCCTCCCAAGAAAACTACTCCAGCCAGAGCTGGAAAACTTCCCCCTCCTTGGCAGCACTTCTCCAGTTCTGTTCCCTTCTCTGGAGAAGCTCCAGCACCACAATGTCTTCCTTGTAGGGAGGGACCCAAACCTGAACACACTATTTGAGGTGCAGCCTCACCACAACCTTGGATGAGATCCAGGTTGTGCATCCTCAGAGGGAAATAACCATGTACTGCTGACTGTTGTTTCTTAAATCATTTGAGTTAATAGGCAAGAAACACATTAAGATTTTAAAAAAGAAAAATAGTAATGGGAAATTTTAAGTTCTGGAAGAGATAAGTGACCTAGGAAATCTGGTTGTCCTCTGAACAGCAATTGCATTAAGTTTGGAAGCTAAGTTTAATAATTAAGTACCACTAAAATCTATTCTTTCAGCTTAAAGTGTTATTTTCAACTCCTCCTAAAACCATGAATCTCCAGCAAATCTCTCAGCAATAACAATAAAAGGTTTTGCATACAGATCTGAGTACTGAGGGCTTGTAAGGCACCTCAGCTCGTCCAGCAGCACTTTTCCATACGGTCTCAAGAAGTTTCTCTTCCCTCTGGCTGAGGCAAGAGGATACCCAAATTACACCCAGCCATCCTCCAAAGGCTTCTATGGCCAGTTCCTCCAGCGTAAAAACCTGTTCCTGACATTTACCAGCAGCAGAGGATTTGTGGAAGTGGGAAAACTTACCATGACATTCTCCCAATCCTTGCTGTGAGAAAACTTGTGAATTCAATCTGGAAGTGCAAAGGTCCTTGTTCCTTCCAAAGACTTCAGCATGTGTGTTCTGGATACCTCAATCAATTCTCCAAATTTAACTGTGCAGCAGGGAGGATTTGTCATCAAAACCACCAGTCTTGGTGTTTCTGTGTGCCAGTAGGCAAGAAAAAGGGTAAAATGCAGGTAAGAATTACCTTAAATCCTGGTTTGAGCAGTATCATTTAAAGCTTAGCAATGTGTGAAACAACAAAGAGACACAGCATCGCTTTCTGGCCAAGGTATTTTTCAGGGAATCACAGCCCACAGGCCATGGCAAAAGAAAATCATCCACATCTCTGCATCTCCATGGGGACTAACAGTGCAGACAGACCAGGAGCTACACAAGGAATTGAACATTCTGTCGAAAAATAACAGGAACAGCATCTGTCAGGTCTGTGTATGATAAATAATGAGGTCCCCTGTAACTAAACTTCCACAGGCACGCATCCTAACCTGCCTTGGAGAGGCAGGGACTGCAATGAAACACGTGTCCCCCTCCCACCTATTTCAGGGTTGCCTGTGTCCACAGCACATGACTAGCAACACTTTGGGTGGACAATGGGGTCTTTACTGACCACTTGCATCTTGTCTAGTCCCAGAATGGTTTGGGCTGAAAGGGATTTTAAAGATCGTCTCATTCCAACCCCCTGCCATGGACTGACTCTCTACTCAATGAGTTTTATTCCCTTCAGGCTTCACTGGGAGAGAAGATACAGGAAATATCAATCCCACACCTAGGCTAGCTGGGAACTATTCAACAAACATCCACAGCCTCAAAAACCTCATGTCTTCTTTCAATTTTATTGACATGATGAACATTAGTCATGTATCAAATGTGGGGTAGCTCTATCACCTAACATGGTAACAGGTAATTTTGTTTAAATTTCTGCTCAAAGAAACCTTCCTGGGCTTGGAGTGTGATCCCACCGAACCTGTCAAAACACACAGCACGATGATTACTATTTGCTCTTACTTACATTTTTTCAAAGAAAGAAGAAACATCACCAAAAAACCCCAACATTTTATGCAGCAAAACCCTCAGTAAGAGATTCAGCACTGCAACGATAACATTTGGGCAGAAAAAAGTAACATCAGTTGATCAAAGGGGAAAGAGATTGTTTATCCCCTTCTTTTCAATCCAAGCCCAGTACACCAGGCTGCAACTTCTGCACTGAGCTTCCCATTAGTAGTAGCCAGTCTATAACAACTTGACACAATGACCCCACTTCTAGTCCCAGGAGGATTAACAGTGGGAGCATACCACCTCCATGGAGCACAATGGAAGCTCTCACTCCAGTACTGGAGATCCACATCAGCCCAACTTTAAAGCAACCAGGTCCTGGAGAAACCATTGCTCAGGAGGGCAGCCTGCTTCATCCTCTGTGTGTGGTTGCCAAATGTGGGAGCCCGAAGTACTGCGCTTGGTTTTCCCTGCTCCTCGAGGCTTTTTTCTGGACACAAAGCCTTGGTCTTCTTCCAGCCTTGCTCCATAACGACAAAATATAAGAATAAAGTACGAACAGCCTCCCCCCCACCCCCCTAAACAAAACAAATACCAAAAATAAAATACAAAAATAAAAATAAAATGCAAAATAAAAAATTAAATAGGCAGTACTCACTCTTCCAGGGAGTTCCCATGGGGCTGGGAATAACAACTGGCAGGAGGAATTTTTCTTTCCTCCCAGACTATGCAGCACATCAGGGATGTGTTCAGACTAAATTGGCTCTTGTATTTCTTAGGGGAATACAGTAAAGGTGTTGGAAGATAATAAAATCAATGCTGCTGGTGCTCCCCTGTTCACCCAGCCCAGCCCTCAGCCAAGGGCATGGCACAAATATTTTAGATGCTGATGATGAACTTTTAGATGATGATTAGTGATGTTCTTTCACTAATCCTCCTAGTGTTATCTTTTAAATTCAGTTTTATTCTCCATCTCCCTGCAGGAAGGATCTCCCCACACTGTTCTGCTGCAAACAAAAGGAGACTCCAACAGCAAGGCAAACACCCCTAACTGGAGGTTTTCTTCGGAAGTGACTAGCTCCAAGGAGGGAATAAAGGTGTTGGAGAAAAAAACTGCAGGGCTCTCAGAGACTTCCCAAGACCATCCACACACCCACCCCCAGCCAGCTGAAGCCATCATTTTGCTTCAAGGGTCTCTCAGCTGAGCCCCCTGCCCAGCAAACATCCTATCTCCCAGGAATACCAAATCCCTGGCTCATGTGCCCAACTCAGCTTCTGATGATAAATAAGCAGGAGAGCAGGCTACCCTCCATCCTTTCCATCCACTGGCCACCCAGTCTCCTTCCCTGGGCAGATTTATCCACATTAAATCATACACAGTCCCACCCCTCAGATATTTCATCCACTGCCTAAATCATTTTGCCTTAGCTTGCAGCATGGTGTTCAAGAGATCCATGGAGGAGAAGTGTTAAAGCATTTTATTGTTGATCACAGATAGTCTGTACATTCAGCTTAGTACAAAACCCTCTCCATTAACACCAGAGTGAACGACAGCCACCAGGAGCTTTGAACGCTGGCTTGGCTCCCTTCTGAGGAAGCAGAAGGGAAATGTTAGAAAAAATAGGCTGATTTGTCACTCCAGTTGGACTCCAACGGCAAACTAGTCCTGCAGTCTGCAGCCTGAGCTGCAGCTCAGAGAATTAGGAACTTGTGGTTACCAAAGGGATGCACAAGGAAAGACTTAGCATCTCCTGTCACGCTCTGCCTCAGGGTCCTGCCTCCTACTTCTGATGCTCCACTGTCAAATGCCGCTGTAGTTTATCAAGACTAATTAAAAACCTCATCTCAAGAGCTCTAAACCATCAGGGAAAATATTTCCATGCCCACCACAGCCTCATTTTTCATCCAAGCTGCTCTCCGGCAGCAAGGCGCCACCAGAGCTCTTCTTCCCTCTGTGGAGGCACAAGCCACAGTCCAACTCCACGTCGATGTCCCCAAATTTCAGCTGGCAGGACTCATTGCAGCTGTAGGAGAGACAGTGACAATGGTCAGGGACTTGTGGGTAGTGAGAGCCACTGGCTCACCCCACCCTGCTTGGGAAGGCTGCTCTGTGGTAGCACAGAGCCCACCCCTTCCAGCCAAGCCATGCTTGGATACACATGGACACCCACACTCCTTATCCCATGATACATTGGTGCATGGATTTGCCAGCCCACTGTTGGATCTGGGTACTGCTCTTGGCCACCCCAGCCCATGCACCGTGCCAGGACCCCCTCATACCAGCGGGATGCGGCAGCATTGGCGGCCACAATGGAGAGAGCACCCAAGTAATGCCAGCAGAAGCACATGGTGAGGAACAAGAGGTTGCTGGAGTCGCTCTGGTCCCAGCCTGGTCCTCCCCACGGAGGAGACAACACAAACCCAATCTGGTCACAGATGAAAGAGAAGTCAGACTTTAGCACATCCCTCCTGTTTTCCTCCTGATTTTAGCCCACCTGCTGTAGCTGACTGTGGACTAGAGGCACTGTAACCCCAAGTTACACCTGGGACACTGCCCTTGGCTTCCCCAGCCACTGACACAAGGGTGTCAGGAGGGGATGGATTCTCTGCAGATAATCCTTAGGGCTTGTAGTGCAAGCCCAGCATCCTGGAAAAGGGTGACATCCAAAAGGTAACATTGCCAGTCTGTGCATTTCCCCCTAGACCAAAAGCTGGGAGATTACATGAGAAATTTCCAGATGTTTCCAGTTACTTGGAACAAACAGAGGAAGAAAATGGACCTAATAAAATTAATAAAAATTCATGATTGTGGTTTCCTTCCCTTGTGGGCTCCAGTTTCCATTTTCCATTCATTTCCAGTTCTGTCCATGCTGCTACATTACACATGCACTTCACGATGGCAGCCCTGGCACTGAGCCTCATTTCCTCTTCTTATTTACAAAGACATTTGAACAGCCTAGAAATTTAACCCCAACAGATGTGCCTACAGGGGCAACCCCACTCTACTCGCCTTCCTGGGTGCAAAGGTCTGAGGAGAATGCTGGATAGACACTGACCTGCCAAAGCCAAGAGCCGTGGAGAAGGAAGGAGCTGGTCCTGAATGTCTCCAGGACGATATGGTCTTGGAGGAACACCTCTAGGAGGGCACACAGGGCTCCAGCAAAGATAGCCACGGCCAGCAGGGAGTGGAGGTGCTGGTCCAGCACAGCATCGCTGTAATCACGGAAACAGAAGAGCAAACCTGCCAAGATCCACCCTGTGTTAGCAAAGGACACTCTGGGATTTTTCTTTTAAAAATCATCTGAAAACTCACTCTTAGGCTCCAGGCCTTGCCATGATCTGCCTTGGGGGGGAAGAACCAGAGAGCCACCAGCTGCTGTCACCACCTTCCCTCTGCTATCACCAGGCAGCCCCAGCACTGGCTCGGTTCTGCTCCCGAGGAACCCCTGTACCAGTGGAAGTCTCTGAGCCCCTTTACCTGGGGAGACCCTGTGTCCCAGCCAGATCTGCAGGAGGAGCACAGAGATGGGCACCTTGAGCTCAAAAGATGGTGGGGAGCTTTGCATCTGTCCCTCTGCATCCAACCAAGGTGGAGGGGGGGGGGGGGGGGGTGACACCTTTTTGTAACTTCAGAGTGAGAGAGCTGCTGGCCACCAGGTGAAGCACAGATCCCTCAAGCATCCCCTGTGGCATCCAGCTATGGTTGGATCCATATTTAGGAGGAGCAGGGAGAGGGGTGACTGTCACAAAGCCAGTGTAATCGTGCATCCACACCTCCTCCAGGTCTGCCTTTGTGGCCCCCAGACTGCACAGGAGCTGTCACACCCATGAGCACTGCAGCAATTCCTTATTCTGTGTCTTCCCCTAGCACCAGGTACAATTCACCTTCCACAAGCAGAGCCAGGGACAGCGAGAGCCGGTCCAAGCCAGGGGGCAGCTTCAGTGGGGAGTGTGAAACCATGTCTGTGATGCCGGAGAGGAGGAAGAAGAGGCAGATGGTGGAGTAGTGCCAGTGGGTGAGGTCAGTCCAGCTGTGTGTCTTGGGGCTGTACAGCTGCAGGTGGGGACCAGTGGGGACAAACTGCTCCACCAGTATCCCTGGACAAAGACAGAAAAGGTCACTTTTCCTTATACATGGGGACATTACAAGCCTGAGGAAATGTTCCTTTGCAGGTGTGGAGCTGTAAAGTTCCTTTGCTGGTGTTTGCCCAGGAGAATGACAGCAAGCTCTTTGTCCCAGGGTGTGCCACAAGCATGTCCCTAAGCCCTCCCATACCAGATGTTTCCCACTAAAACAGGCTCAGTGTTGTGGGAGAGTTGCTCCTGTGTTGGTAGATATTGGGGCACAGACTCATCATCACCCTCTCTTACCTACTAGAGCAAAGAAAGCTTTGACTGCGCCTTCGAAGACCTCCGTGTGCCCACGGCCCAGCTGGCCCTCAGCACCCCCTTTCCTCCTGAGGTACTTCAGGGGGTACCTCACCGACCACCACAGGCCAAAGGCGAAGAAGAAAGTGCCCCGGAGGGCACTGCCCAAAAAAGTTGTTGGCATCGGGCTCATTCTCTGGACCTGCAAGGACAAACAGTGCCTGAGGACCAACCTAAAGCATCCCCAAGGGAGTTGTTGGGCTGCTCAGCATCCACCGGGATCCACATCACGACAGAGCAGGTACACATGGCTCAGATGCAAACAGGGAATACCAGAAGTGGGATATCAGCACAGGGAATCTGCCACTGTGCACCACTGTGTACATGTGTGTATATATGTAATGTGGCTGCGTGTAAAATCATCAGAACTTCATGCCAGAAAACAATACAGTAGTGCCCAAGAAAGCGTAACAGCTATTAGAAGAGAAAGCACAACAAAGTTTTTACCAATAAAAAGCAACATGACAATTATTTCCTTAGACCATAAATTTGTTCCAAACTAGGCAATTACCAGGGTGTGAATCCAGTGCTGGATTAGGAGCTCCAGCCAGTGAAGGCTTTTCTGGGCTGTGCAGGAGGAGGCAAACCAGGAACCATTAACATTTGGAAAAAGAGCCTTATGCATATTCCACACAACCTTTGTGTGGCACACAAGTGGTGATTTGACACAAGAGATTTCCTCTCCATAGGAAGAAGCATAAAGAAAGCCTTGACTAAGTCAGATCAATGCCAGAGTACCAACCAAGTAGGATGGAGAGGAGCAAAGGTACAAATTTATATCCTGCAAAGTATTTCAGCCATAACCAAATTCCTTAGAAAATCACAGTGTAGCAAGTACAGAAAGGAATAAATAATGATCAAAGTGTTTCTAGAATTGTTTTACCTGGGGATGGTCTTGCTCCCTCCAGAAAGGCCTCTAGAGCTCCTTGCTCTCTGTAAGCTTCTACCACCTAAGGAGGACTCACTTTTCTCCTCCTCATGGGCTTTCCAGTCCTTTTCTGCAACTCGGATGTGCACAGAGGAAGGCATTACTCATTCCAAAGCTTCCACACCGACCTGCCCTTGCATCACAGATCACATCCTCACTGTGTTTATAAATACCAAAGGAAATCACAAAGGCTGGATGAACAACTCCAGCACGTTCTCCAAGTCCTCCCACACTAGAAAGTAATTAGGGACTGCAAAACAAGGGTAGGATGTGGCATGGCAAGTGCCTGAGGTTAGGGAGAGCTCTGCAAGACGTTCCAGGTCAGGTTATGGCTGCAGATCTAGCATAGGTCAGACTGGCTCAGCTCTGTGTGGCAAACACAGGATTGGAATGTAGAAACCATTGTCATCCTTTGCATCTCTGGGACACAGGCAATCTGGGAAAGGTTCAAATCTATGCTAAGGTTTCCTTTCAGGATGGAAATTATAAAACGGCCTTTCAGGTAAGTGAGAAATGACCCATCCAGGAGCTGGGGATCATGGATGGCTCTCTGCTCTATTTGGGGTGCCTGCATTAGGGTGAGGTGGCTGATGCCCCAGGAGAACCCACATCTTTCTTGATTATACCCTGGGCACCCCAGCCAGGACACTTATCTTCCTTGCACAGACATCTGCATCTGAAGTGTCTAACAATAAAGCACATTTAAGCATAGCACAACCGCATGATACATAACCAAATTTTACAATTGTTCTACTTGTGACTGCAAGGGCAACAACCTGAAGTTGGAGCACATCCTGATTGAGAGACATGTCAGGAACATTAATTTGGCGTGATGAAGTGGAGGAGAGAAGGAGACCAGAGACATCCCAGAGTCCAGAAATTACAAACATGTCCCACCTGCAGCCCCAGAGGCTGCTCCAAGCTGTGCCAGCATCCAGGATTAACCTGGGGATCTGTCACCCCACGTCCACCTGCCATGCGCCCCTTGGCCTGAGTTACCAGCAGACCCAACCTGCTCTTTCAGAGCTGTCCCCGGAATCTCCTACCTTGACATCCCTCTCCCCAGCAGAGCAGCCTCACTCTTCCTTGCAGCACCAGGGACCCCCTTGCTTCACAACCCCTCTGCAGCCCAATCCAGCAAGGCTTTGGGGAGTTGTCATGAGTCTATGAGTCTCCTTTGCTTCCCAGAAACTGGACACAGCCCTTCAACAGCCACCACAGAATGGTTTGGGCCGGAAGGGACCTTAGAGTTCATCTCTTTACAACTCCCTGACATGGGCAGGGACATGCTCTACTGGACCAGGTTGCTCCAAGCCCCTTCCAACCTGGACTTGAACACTTCTAACACTTCTAAGAATCCAGCCATATCCTGGGGCATCCCTCTTGTAGCAGAGCTGTCCCAATCCACCATCAGACAAGCAGAAGTTTGCATGTAACTCACTCACCAAAAAAATAATAATAAAAAAAATCCCACCTCCTTTTATAAAACAGCCACTATTCTGCAGCAAAACCAGATGTTTCCAAGCAACAGTCCACTTGCACAGCTCACATATTTGAAGCACAGAAAAACAAACCCCACATTCACAGAGCCCCTCGACCAGCCCAACAAGCCCAACCCTGACACCCCAGGCCCACTGGCTTTCCCCACTCCAGCTTTGGAGCCCATGCTCACATAAAAGCTCATTTAGCTCCAAGGAAGTGGCAGCCAGCAAAGAGCAGAAACACCAGGTTATTTATTTGTCCTGAGAGCTGCTCTGTCAGAGCACTTGAAATATGGCTGCAGACAGAAGTTATTACCTGAGCTGCCCTTCTCCTTCCACAGCTTCCAGGCTGTGATGCTCCTGCTCAGTCAACCCCAGGAGCTGCCTGCTGTCTTTCCAGAGCCATGCCTGACTGCTCCCAGCCTCCTCAGGCTTGGCTTGGGAAGGACAGCATTCCTGCCCAACTTCAAGGCTTTCCCCTGGAGCCATTGTAGCTCCAGATCCATCACCATCCATGATTTTGACCCCACCTGCTCTAGTGGAGGGGATTGTTGCTGTCCTTCTGGTTACGCCAGCATTCCCTACAAGTGCCCATCAGCATTTCAGGACAGCCAGCTTGTGTGCAGAGGACAAGCTCAGCACCTGATCGCAGACATTTGGGAGGGTCTTCTCTTTGTGACTCCTCCTGCATCCTTAGACACTTCCAGGGATGGGGCAGCCACAGCTTCTCTGGGCACCCTGTGCCAGGGCCTCCCCACCCTCACAGGGAAGGATTTCCTCCTAGTATCCCATCTGTCCCTGCCCTCTGGCAGTGGGAAGCCATTCCCCTTGTCCTGACACTCCAGGAGTCCCTCTCCAGCTCTCTTGGGGCCCCTCTAGGTACTGGAAGGGGCTCTAAGGGCTCCCCAGAGCATTCTCTTCAGGCTGAACAACTTCCATCCTCTGCTACCACTCTGCTCCAAAACACAGTAATCCCCCCAAAAGTGGCTGAAGCTGGAGATTTCTGGCACCATCAGCACCACTTCCACCAGCCTCACCCACAGCTGTCATGACAATGAACCCTTGTCTCTCATGGATGTTCTCCCCATGTTTCTTCCTTCCAGGTTCCAGCAGCCATGGCACAGCTGCTCACCAATGTACAGATGGAAGAGCTTACCTGTGATTCCTGCTTGTCCTTCTCCCTCTCCAGATGTGTCAGCAAGGAGGTTATTACTAAGAAGAGGCAGATAAAGGGAGAAGCCACCATGGGGAGGTGCCCCTCAGACAGGATGTTTGGAGCTGAATTCCGTGGGCCAGTTCAAAGCACCCTGAGTCAACCACCTTTCACAACCTGGGTCACCTCCTGTCTGCTATTAAAAAAACAGCCAACAACTCTCCTGGAATTTGGCACAAAAATCAGAATAAGCAGCCAATTCCTGTTCCTATGGCAACCATGTGTATTCAGTTGTTAGGATGAGGCTGGGGGTGACTGGGTAAAGAGCCAAGCAGAGAGAAGGCGGCAGTGAGGTCTGACAGGGCTCTGCTGGAAGTCTGTGAACTGGGCTGCCAGGGACATGATAACCTTTTAGGGGGTCCAATCTTATAAAAGTTGCCTGAGGACAGGAAATTTTGGGCCAGAAGCTCACAAACCAGAGCAGAGCCTTTGTGAGCTTCACCTCCCAGTCCACAGCAGCTGAGAAATGTGGGCCATGGCCCCCTCTCCCCCTAAAGATGGGCAGGCACGACACAGCAGCCTGTTTCCACTCCTTTTCCTCTCTAATACAACAATGCTGCCCTTCACCAAGCAACCACAGACCCAAGCCACTTTGGAGCTGCTGCCCATCCCACTGATGGCTGCAGAGAGGAGCAGGGCAAGTGCTTCAGGCAAATAAATACCTCAGGCCACCCGAGTGTCCTCATGTCCTTCCACAACATTGAGGTGATGGTGCAGAAACATTCAGCATCACCCCAGAGCCCTGCTCAAGGGCCTGACCCTGGCACAGCCACATTCCCAAACCAGCAGTTCTCCCAGGAAGTTGAATATTTCTCTCACTTGTGTTGCCTAACCCACCCCAAGCAAGCTTGCAGAACCAGCCCTGCCCAAAGCCAGTGACCCACAGAAACCCAAGGCTGGAGCAGTACAGAAGCAAAGCAGCCTCCCCAGGCTGGTGGGCTGTGGTCCAGCACAGCCAGAAAAGCCACCAAGCCATAGCCAGGAGCCTTTTATTCCCATTATCTTCATATCAAGTGGGAGGAAGGAAGTGGCGGAAGGAAGTGGCGGAAGTGGCGGAAGTGGCGGAAGGAAGTGGCGGAAGTGGCGGAAGTGGCGGAAGTGGCGGAAGT
>JAYDZK010000091.1:235059-258412 GCA_034509185.1 Euphonia xanthogaster
GGAAGTGGCGGAAGGAAGGAAGGAAGGAAGGAAGGAAGGAAGGAAGGAAGGAAGGAAGGAAGGAAGGAAGGAAGGAAAACAAGAGGCTGTGCTGTACACCCATCACTGCTCGCTTCCAATGGTTCCTGAGAAGCAGAAGTGGAACAGGGATGAGTACACCTGCAAAAGGGTCCTGGGAAGCTCACAGTAGCAAAGGGGCTTCCACAAATGGCAGTTTCACCCAAGCCTAAGCTTAGGAACTTGGTGCAACATTAATTTCAAGCATAGGGAGAAAAACAACCCTAGTGGGAATTCTTCCTTACAGACCTGAAAATAATGCAGGACAAGAACCATGCCTTTTTGCAGCAGCACCATCTGCTGAAGGGGACCTCTTTCAGCTCAGTTTTCCTTTCTGCAACCACCTACCTCCACAAACCACTACCCCAAAGGGCAAGAAGCTGCTTCCCAAGCAGTAGGAATCAAGCCCTTGGAGAAAGTGGGGAAAGACGAAGTGCGAGTGCAGCAGCTGGAGGGAGATGGGAAGAACAAGGCCCAGCTGGAAAGTTATCTACACAGAGGATCAATGTGCCTTTTTCCATAAAGGGCCAGTAAAGAGTAAAGACCAAAGAGAAAGCCTCTTTGAAAAGGACAAGTTAACTTACAGACAGTAGAGGAAGTTTTCAGTGCCTTAAACAGTTGAGGAAAGGAGGTTTCTTTTAAACCATCCCCATGAGAAAAATGAGGATTTAACTCTGATAGGTGGTTGGGAGAAAAGATAACAAATCCCCCAAAATCCCCTGGCAGGTCACTGAAATGCCATGCATGCTAAAATCACTGTGGGCACAAATGGATGTGATTACATTTCAGTTCTTTAGGAATATACCCCTTCTTACTCCTAGGAAAAGACTGAAGTGTGTCTGACTCCCTCCAGCTCCTCAAACTAAACCCTGAATTGAATTTGATTTCATATTTTTGTTTTTTTTCTTGTTCTTTTTCTCTCAGCTGTAACTGCAAGATCTTCTCCCTGAAGGTTCATCATCAGCCTCAGTGCTAATGAAAAAATGTGATAATGTTTGTCTCCTTCCTGGGGGTGGTGGGAGGCACAATCTAATTAAAGGTTTGCCAGCACTAGCAGCTTGAGTGCTGCAGATGGATGGTTGTTTGGGAAGAGCAAAGTATTATTATTATTATTATTATTATTATGACAAATGCTAACACCAGCTTTCATAAACAGGCAACAGGAGGTAAAGCAGGTAGTAAAAGCAGAGGCAGGGCTTGTTCTGCTGCTTCATTTCAGCCTCACATAAAAGTGGCTGTGCAGGTGGCAGCAAGAGATCCTATCTCTGCCCCAGGAATGAGTGGCTTGTGGATGGGCTGTGCTGGCTCCTGATGGAGGGTTTGTCTTTCCAGCTGTAGGAAGAGAAACTGCCAGGACCTTTGGCTGCTTTGGAGGTGTTGTCTGGGCTCCTTTGTAAGAGAAGGGCAGGATCAGCAGCTTCTTCCGGTCGTGGATGAGCAGGACACCTGAGTGACAAAATCAAACATCAGACTACAGTTACACAAAAAAAAAAAACCATCCCTGAGACACCGCCTCGGGATCCCACTCTTTTTTAAATCAGTGTGGACATGGATCCAAGCACACTCCCAGCCCACTCCAGCTGTATGGCCAATGGGTCCAGTACAGAGACACTTTAACTCAATTTATAAAATTATAAAATGGTTTAGGTGGAGAAAACCTCCAAGATCATCAAGTCCAAATATTATATGCTGAAAAACATGATCCAGAACAACTGATTGATATTGATGTTGTATTAAAAGCAAGTCTTCATCTAGCACTGTCCTAAAATATCCATCACTCAAGAAATACTTGTGAGGATGGCTTAAGGTTGCACTTCTGTATAATAAATCATCTCTGTACCTTTGATCCAGACATCTTCATACTTTGTTTGGGTACCCAAACTATTTACAAACTGGTTTTAGTTGAAATGAAAATCGTTATTTCTCATGCAGAAATGAGCCCAAACTGTATTTTCTTCCTTAATCACAGGCTGGATCTCTCCTCCTTTCCTGACCTTCATACTTTGGAAAAAAATGTGCTCCAGAGCTGGAAAACAAGTTAGTGAGTGCTTTGCTGACAGTCCTGGGATGTTTGTGGGAGCAGGGAGTTAATGAGGCAAACAGATCAATTCCAGACACTGGGGCTGTGGAGGAAAAAGGTGTGTTGTTGCCATACAGCGACAGGGACCAAAGAAAGGAGAGCGGAAAGGAGACAACAACTTGATTAAGAGCTGTGAAGAATTAAATAAACCCTATCCCAATTCCAAAAGCAAAGAGTGCTTTTAAAACCAGAGTTAGCCTTCGTTTGTGCCCTGGGCTTTCATTGTGCCCTGGAATGGAAAAAACCTCTGGCTTTCGAGGGTGGGTAGGAAGAACATGACTGCATCCAGCTTGGATCCATTCCTAGTCCAGCAGCAGCTGCTGCCCTCCCCTGACTGTTTAATGGGAATAGCAATGCTTGGGTTGTTTTCTAAAAGAAAATGATTCACAAAAGACAGAAATAATTCAGAGCATCACAGAAGGCCTTTTTGCTCTTCAATGAACCTGTCCCTGTCCTGCAGCACTCCCATTAACTTTGTTTGTCCCCTTCCTCATGGGGGGGAGGGGGTCTCTGCCATTAGCAGGTGGAAACTGCAGAATGATTTGTGTCTCACCACAGCAGCCAGAGGAATTTGTGATGTTTGGAAAAGCTATTCTGCCTTGGCAGAAAAAAAGATATCTACAAAATGCTCCTCATGTTCAGTGGTTATGACTCATGAGACCCAGTCATGAGTTTATGAGATGGATTTATGGACATGTAGCTCTGCTGCTTCATTCTCATCATGCCCAGTCTGTTTGCACCTCCCAGTATCCAGCCTTGCAAAACAAACCAGCTTAGAAGTGGATATACAGGAACACTAGCATTCAAGGAAAGTTACTCTTTTTGGCATAGTTAATAAGCAATAAAATCCAGGCTGCAGTCTCTATAGTCTGTTACAGGCTCTTTGCACAAGGGGAAAAGGGTTAAAGGACAAGCTTTGCCTTCCTTTCAACCTGTGCAGTCATGAACATGAGCACAAAAATCTCTTGCAAAACCCCCACTTCACAGAAAGGAGAAGATCTCAGTGCAGAGCATCCTTCTGGCCCTGGGGTTTGAGACATAAACAATGGTAATTTACCTTGTGCTGGTGGTTATTTTATTTATTTATATATATAAATGTATATATATAATTTTTTTAATCTCCATACTAGCATATTTTCCTCCTGTCTAGGAGATGACATTTCCAGTCACTTTTTGCAAGAAATTAGCTAGTAAAGGCAGCCTAAAACAAACCATGGGCTTGTTTCATCTTGCTTTCCAAGCTGAGAGGGTTTATTTTCAATGGAAAACTGGGACATTTCATGAATCCCTGCTGCATGACTATGTATCTTACAATCCTTTAGGCTTTGCAGGTCTGAGGGATGGAAGCTAAGCTAAGCTATTATTACACATTCTATAAGTTATCAGTCTTAAATTTAAGGATATCAGCTCAGTGAGGATTTTTATTTCACATTTATTTACCCTCTTAGCCTTTAAGTGAACATGCAAATGATTAACAAAACCCCTCTTTAGTTCAAAGCTTCAGTAATAACATTTGTATTGTGTGCAATCAAGCCCTGGTGTTACAAAAATTGCCATAGTCTCACATTCAACACTCTAACTTGTCCTTCTTGGGGTGATGCCTTGCTCCAGAGATGCATGACCTCAGCCTGGAGATTTCCCTGACTTCAGCCACAACAGGTCAAAGCCTTCAGGCTCTTGGAAAAGTCAGCTGGCCAAAAGATGCCCTCCACCCCTATGGGAGCATAAAAGGGAGCCCACAGGATGAAGTAATCTTGTCACGCTGAATTTCCATGCTTTGTTTTTCTGCTAAAAATCACTTCAAAGCTGTGGCCATGTCTGAGCCAGATATATTTGGGTATGGATGGAGGGCAGCCAGCCCTGTGTGCTCAGCCTTCCTCCCAGCAGCACCATGGGGGCACCTCTCTTCCAAAACAAAAATATTTAATTTGATTTGTTTCTTCTGGAAAAGTGACTGTTCATGTATTTGGAGCAGGAGCTTGCACCCTCTTCACTCTTCATCGGAGCCATTCAAGAAGGCAGCTTGGGAGCTGCTGTCACACTTCTGCTGCCAGACCCCCAGGCTGATGTAGGGCTCTCCACTGCCTCTCTGGAGCCTCTGGAGACAGCTGCAGCACAGGAGCAATAAATCATTATTAGAAAAAAACCCAACCTAATGCCACTCACCAGAACACTTATTCTAGAGGTCCTAAATTGCTATTGATGGGGGATTGAGTGGTTTTTGTTCTGTATAAAGTCTATTTGATGGTATGGACTGAACTATCCATTCTGTAGCTTACACAGCATCCCTCAGAGCATCCCTTAAAGTGGGATAATCTTCTCATCCCCTTGGAAAAGCCAAACTGGGGGCTGGTAATGTCCTAGTTTTTGTACCTCTAAGAATTCAGTGACCTTCAACCACTTTGAAGTTCTCACAAGGCAGAGGATGAAGTGTCAGGGGGTCGTGGTAATGCTTTGATGTCTCTGTCAAACTAAAGTTTGACTTCAGCACTCATTGCAGAGGAAAAGAAGCAGTGTGACTTCCAGGAGCACCTCTAGGGACTCAGTTGTTTGACTTCCCATTTAATGCCTGTGCCTCTTGCTGACACTGTTTTGCATTCTGTGCACTCAACAAATATCATGCCCTTAAACCTGCAGTACTCTGGGACTGCTTGTTCAGCTGTGATTTTGTGCTGCAGGAAGCACTGGGTTACATCTGTCTTGCTACAGACATCCCACCCTGCCTGCCTACCCCAGCCCTGTCCCAGCCCCTGTCCCAGCCCCTGTCCCAGCCCCTGTCCCAGCCCCTGTCCCAGCCATACCAGTGAGCGAGGCTGTAGTTCACAGCCAGGATGGCCACAGCAGCTGCCCAGTGCCAGAAGAAGCACATCGTGAGGAACATGATGTTGCTGTGGTCATTCTCATCCCACACGGGACCTCCCCATGGCTGGAACAGCACAACACCGATCTGGGCGGAACAAGAAGTTGGTGGAACAACTACGTTGGGAAAAAAATTATGGAATCCCAGAATGCCAGAATTGTTTGGGTTGGAAAGGACCTTAAATAACCTCAGAGCCAGAGGCCTCATCATCCTCACAGTGTTACCTTTACTCATGTGGTGACCGAGGAACTTGAGCCCTGACCAGGATGGAGGTTTTTGCTGAGAGTGGAGTTCATCCTTGCAATGAGAGGCCACACAAAGTAAATCTGTGCCAAAGATAACTCTTTTTCTGTTCAATATCCAGAACAATTGTCCCTCAGGATTCCAAACCCCAAGCCATCCTTTAAAAACTCCAGATTTTGTATTTTACAAGCTGAGCCAAGTTTTTTACCTCTGAATAAAGGCTGGTTTGAGCTAGTACAGCCTTGAAAAAGAGAAGGGAAAGTGGTTTGGTTTTGGGGTGGTTATTTTGGTTCTTTTTTTGTTGGTTTAGTTTTGGTTGGTTGGTTTGGTTTGGTTTCTTTTTTTGTTTGTTTGGGGCTTCTTTTGATAGCTTAGTTTTGAGAGCAATTATCTCCAACTGATTTCTTTGCTTTTCCAACTCCTACCAAAGTAAGCAGCTGGCTGTATTTTAACTCAGCTGTTTTATTGCTGGTGAGGTTTGTATCTTTTCACTAAACCAGAGGGAGGGCTGTAGGGAGCATTAGACACATTAAGCAATTAGTACTTGGTTGTTAGGTACTGTAAAATGCTGCTCACTTGCTTTTCTCTTCCCCCTGGAGAAGCAATAAGCCAAAACAAACAGCTCTTGCAGCAGAAGCAGCCATCAGAGATGACCTGTGATAAATAAATTTTCATTCTGGGTTATGAGCCATTTATGAAGTGAGCGTGGCAAAATAATCCTTGGGAGATGTGTGATTGATATGTGATGTATAACTTGTTCCCCTCTTTTCTCTTTGCTTCGTTGCTCTGTGAAGGCAGAACAGACCTGCCAGAACCACGTTCCCTGGACGATGGTGATGTGGGCTCGGAACATCTCCAGGACAATGTTGTCACGCAGGAAAACCTCCAGCAGGATGCTGCCAGCCCCAGCAAAGATGGTGATGAGCAGCAGGGAGTGGATGTGCTGATCCAACACGGGGCGGTGAAGGACGTGGTAATAGAAGAGACAACCTGCCAAAACATGAGTCCTGCTTAGAGCAGCATTAACAACAACAGCCATGGCCACCAAGCTGAGTAAATCACCTGCCTGCATGGCAAATTGAGACAGGCCATCATGGAAGGAGGGGACTCCACATAGCACCATCCCCTAGGCCTCCTGGCATCCCAGCATCCAGGAAGGATGAGATGCTCAACCTTGGGGCAGGAGGATCCGAGCAATACAATGACCAAGGACAGAGTAGTTTTCCTCCTGCATCTGTGCCGTCACCTCTTCAGATGACCCTTCCCTTCTAGCCAGGCTTCTGCTGTGTCCTTCCTTCTTATTGCCAAACTTCACCATTTTTTGGGAGCTGTAAATGATAGATTTCCTGGTCTTACATGCTAAACTGTGCATTTGGAGCTGCCCCTGCTGCTGCTGCCTCAAAAACTGCTGTGACTGGGAAAGGAAAATTAACAGGAGGTGTGCCTTCATTAAGGAGGGTTCTATATAAACAAGACCTTCTTTTCCCATAGAGTGTTGGAACTAGATGATCCTTAAGCTTCCTTCCAAGCCAAGTCTTTACATGATTCTGTGATCCAAAAGGGGTCTGGAATCCCGGCTGGCAACTTGCAAGGCAGCCTGAGGACAGAATGATATTCGTGATGTGCTGAAGCCGAAATAAATCACTTCAAATTGCCACGTGCTATGCAAGGAGATGAGGCTAATGATGCCTGCAGTGAAATTAATGGCTCTTGGGGGAACATGGGGCAGGGGAACAGCCTGTGGATGGCAGAGGAATGCAGAGTTCACCAGCCATTTATCATAACAAGGAACCTCATTCTGCTGCTTTGCACTGCAGTAGCCTCAGAAATCCCAAACCAGAACCTATCTGTGACTGTATTTCTCACCTAATTCCATCCCAGCCTGCCATAATATATCCCCTACAATGTGTCCTATCTCCAGAGGCATCTGGAGCCATATCTCCGTCAGGCAAATTTTAGCTCTTCTCTGACTTGGTCCCCAGTATCCCTCCCCAAATTAAACACCACCTTCTACCAACCTTCAACGAACACAGCCATGGCCAACATAAGGCGATCCAGACCCTGCGGCACCACCTGGGAGACGAAGGTGAAGACATCTACCACCCCGGAGAGGCCGTAGAAGAGGTACATGGTTGTGTGCTGCCAGTTCATCAGCTTCACCCAGTCGTGCTTCTCCCCGCTGTACAGGTACAAGTGGGGACCATCGGGGACAAACTGCTCTGCCAGCATCCCTGCAGGACACCAACAGCATGGAGTTTCTGGGGCTTTATTTGCAATGGTTGAGACTGCTCCTTGGTGCTGGGGTTCTGAAGCAGGAACTGGTGAGTTTGCATTAGGGAGAAAAGACTGGATGGAAAAATCAGGCCTGTGTTTAATGGCAGCTCAGCTTTGGGAAGGGGTATGAGACTTGCTTTTCCTCATCAAACTATATCAGAGGTCAAGTCAAGATGGACATCAAGGATGCATCCAGGCTGCCCAGAGGAGTGCTGGAATCACCATACTGGGAAGTATTCAAAAATATGTGGATAGGGTGCTCAGGTTCATGGTTTAATGGGGGATGTGGCAGTGGTTAGTGGTTGGACTTAATGATCTAAGAGGTCTTTTCCAGCCTTAAAGATTCTCTGATCCTTCCATATCTGGGCCAGTTTCTATGGAGTCAGGGCTCCTGTAGTCATCAGTGCAGGCTAGGTGAATACTGGCATAGCAAGTGAAATATAACCCTTACCTATTAGAGAAAAGAGGATTTTGATTCCCCCTTCAATGGCATCCACACGCTGGAAACAGTAAGCCCTGTGGGATTTTTTATTAACTTTCTGGCTGAGATACTGCAGTGGGTATTTCACAGACCACCAGAGTCCAAAGAGCAGGAAGAAGCTGCCTGGAAGCGCGTGACCCTTAAAATTTGCCATCCTGTCAAGCTCTTCTGACTACAAGGCAAAGAAAAACAATGTAATTAATCAATTTACACAAGTTATTTGGCATATCACTGGGAAAAAAATAGGATTTCCCTTTCAGGGAGGACTGGAGTAGGCTTGACCAAGCACATGGGAATAGGAAGGAGCACAGGGAACCCCTGGGACCTCTCTGAGGTCCTTGCCCCAAGATTAGGAAATGTCAAAAAAAGCCACAGTTGTTTCCAAAAAGCCCCAAATCTGCTGCAATATCTGATACATCCCAGCCTGAACCTTTAATTCCAAGGATCTCTCTCAGCAGCAGGTCCTGCTTTTCTTGCAGGACCTTTTCTTATTAACATAAGGATCTGCTGCTGACCAGGGCTTTTCAGGACCAGGTAGGAGAGATAATACACAGGGAAAACAGAAATGTCTAGGAGTAAACAGCAGAGTGTTTCTTTAGCTCCATGAACAGCCACGGAAGTAGTGTGCAAAGTCCAACATTTTTTTAAATCTCTGGAATTATTTCAGGCCATTGAGGGGGTGAAAACATGCTGCATCCATTCCACAAACCAAAGCATTTTGTTAAAAATATACCTTAAAAAATACCTCAAAAGCTGCTGGAAACAAAACATTGTGGGTTTAAGCAAAGAAATCAAGTCGTTCCCTGCATCCTGACCTGCTCACACTCCTTCTTCCCTCTCCTGAGCATCCCTAAACTAGGACTTGCACCAAGCTGCTGGAGCCTCTGTGCCGGAGTGCACACATGCATGGTTTGCAGGATGCTGGGGGACCCATTTCCTGGGAGAATTACAGTAATTAAGCCCAGCCAGCTCCTGTTTGCTGTTTGCTTAATTAGGTTGAGAACTGATCAGCTCTTTCATGTGGGCTCAACCATATGTTTGAGGGCCGCCTTGGTGTCAGACTGAGCAATTAGGAATGTTTTAATTGATAACAAGGCTGTGCTGCTGGTGCCTAGGACTTCCTTCTCTGTTTAGTAACTTCTCTGTACCAATCCACACTTAACCGTGGGCAGAAACTGCATAGCAGAAGTTGCATAGTTTGGAGCTGATCTGACCTCCTCATCCCAGACATCCTGATTATCCTGGAACTGCCTTCCCCAGCAGTATTTTGGGCTTCAGTTCCCACTTGCTCAAAATATAAACCAAAAATATTCTTATTGTGCTGTTGCACAAGGGATAATTTGTGTGTGGGGTTAAACAGGAGTTGTTGCTGTCAGCCTTGGAGAAAGGGAGTTGTTTCTTTGGATTTATTACTATCTGATTTCAGGATGGTTTCTCCCAGGGACACCTTGTTTCATCCCTGGAAGTCCATGGCTGGTGCAGATACCATCTCCCAGAGGAGTCTGTCCCCACGCAGAAAAATCCACAGGGTTAAAATTAATCTCCTAAATCCCTGCAACCAACCTGCCTGATATGAGCTGGTTTAACCAAACAGGTAGTCCAACAGCTCTAGCAAAGCAAACATTGGCTCCATGTGCAAACATCACCCTGGTAGATGCAGCCACACAGGGCAGCACAGAGGGCTGATGTTCCTGCTGTGCCACCAAGCTGGTTTCCATCCTGTCTTCACCAAGCACCTCTGAACTATCCCAGTGGGTTCATGAAGATGAATTTAGGGGGGATTTAATCCAAGAGTGGAAAAGCTGTGCATGGAAAGGGCATGGTATGAGCTGGCAGCTTTGCAGGTCACTATTAGCACTGCAGGGTTCTGCCTTATTTCATGACTTAAAAGGAAAGATTTATTGACAAAGGGTGCTTTGGGTAATTAAACAGAAAATCAAACCAAGATGCTGTTTACCAGCAGGGCTAGCACAGTCCAGTGGGTTAATACAATCATTTCTGCAGTCCTTTGAAAGGGGCAATTGGGAAATGGGAGCATCCAACTGTTTCCCTGTGATTAAGGGAGCAGCATTCCCAAGCCATGGAGAGGGCTGAAAAAAATCTATATTTTCTGGGTAAGTAGAGAATCTCATCATATACACGAAATGGGGGTAATGGCTTTAAACTGAAAGAGGAGAAATTTAGATCAGAAACAAGGAGGGATGGTGAAATATCATTGTAATAACTGGAAGCAGAACCAAACCCATCCCAGAATACCACAACAAGAAGGATTGCTGCCATATCCTGCTGTATTAATGCTACAATTATAACATGACCATAGCAATATATACTCAAATATATAACTGATGTAGGTCTTGCAGTTACATATTAAAGGCTGATATAAATTGGGGCCTGATGGTTTTCCAGCTGAGATCGATGCAGTCAAACTGGGATGACCTGAAGGATACACCAATCAATCACAATTAAATGATCAGCTAAGTGGGGTATGCACAGCCACCTTACAGTGCTTATGTGATCTGGGCTGAGCTCAGGGGGTTGTGGGGATTCTTTTGTGGTTGCCGGTCTCCATTCCTGCCTTATAGCAGGGAGCACATGGCTCAGCTGGGACACGTGACCCACAAAACTATTTCTCCTGCTTCTCTTCCTCCTCTGAAAAACATGCAATGGGTAAGCACAGGGAAAAAACCAACCACAGTTATGTTGTGCCCTGAGGCAAACAGCTCTTGTTTATCCCTGTAGCTCCAAAGGAAGTGAGACATGCTTACAATCAGCAGGGAAAAGAGCAAGCTGAAGGTCCAGTGGGTGCTGGTGTTGGTGGCCACAGCCACCATCCCAGGGCATCCCTGCTGAATGTGACTTGGTCCCTTCCCTCATCACCCAGCCATGTTTGGCAACACCCCCGTGTCCTTGCTGGCTCGTTGTTCATGGTCGTTGTCCCCTGTTTATTATGGTGCCCTACACTGTATCTGCTTAATGATTTACTGTTTCATCTGCTCTTATCACCTCCCAGAGGAGCTGGTTTTTCTTGGTTTATAGCTAATGCACCCAACCACTGGGGGAGGCATCTGGAGGATGGTAAGGAGTCTGAGAGCCTGATTAGGCTTTCACCTCCTTCTTCTCAGACTACTCTGGCAGCTACAAACTCTCTTTTTAGCCACAACCTGGGCCATTTTACTATTCCAAATATCTCATTTGGTTTCCTGAGGGATTTTTTTTTTTGTTTTGGTTTGGGTTTTTTTTTTGTTTTTTTTTTTTTTTTGTTTTCAGTCCATTGATAGTGTCTCAGTCAAGGCATCACTTCCATTTTCCCCAGCTAGGAAATCACAGTCTAAAGTTCACTAGTGGGCAGAGCTGACAGCCATCACCCCTACAATTAACTTTGCCCTTCAACCTGTGTGAATCAGGCAGTTCAGACACACCAGAGCTGGTTTGCTCACTGTACCTGTACTTGGCTCTCAGAGCATCTGTGGGTAACAGGGATGGTCCCCAGGGAAAGGCTGACTCAGGGAAGAGGAGAAATGTCTTGACTTGTGAAAAAACCACCCAAGCTGAGCTCAGGCTGAGGTGAGGAATGCCACTGAGATGTGTATCTGGAAATAATGAAGCTATTTTCAGCCTTCCAGAGGGGCTCTTGTGTTGAATCTGCAGCTGCAGGAGCGCATCAAATCCAGACCTACAGACTGACAGCAGCTGAGGTGTTGTGCTGAAAAAACCATCCTGAGTCAGCCCCTTCCCTATCCTGCATGTCCTCTGTGTGTCTCCCTGAATACAACATAACCCACTGCCCAAACCTAATGGGGATGGCAGGGAGTGAGCTATCTCTGACTCAGGAGTGAACTACCTCTGCCTCTGAGGACAGAGAGATGGCAGGAGACACCTGAAAGGTATCAGGAGAGGCATCACTGACAGTGATAAGCTCTCCTGTACCCTGTGCTGCCTCACTCATTACCAGCACTGTCTTATTTGTCTGCAGAGGCACTTATAATCATAGCAGCACTTCCATTAGCTCCCACAGGAGCTGGATCCCTAATGCATTAATGTCAGGCTAAAACCCTACTCTGAACCATTTCATCTCATTATCGCCGGGCTCTCTTTTCCCTCTCTGTCCACACCAGGGAGTGTTAACAGTGACACTGAACAATCATCTTCCTCATACTGGTAAGCTCCACTGCTGCTGCTGGAAAAGCAGGAAAGCAACATTTCTGCCTCTAAAGGATCCTTGAGGCATTTGGACTTTGGTTAAAAAATTATCCTCATCATTGGACAATATTAGGTTCAATTGCCAGGAAGTATCTGAAGGACCATCAGGTACTGCAGGAGCTTATGCAGTGGCTGCAGACAGAGAACACAAACTGAGATAATCCATTCTCCTGAAATGAGAAAGTTCAACGTGAAAGTTCAAACAGGGATGAAAGCTTTAAATTCAGGATGCTGGGCTAGACGTCTATTTAATGGACACAATGGATCCACCTGGAAAGAGACACTGAGGGAGAGAGCTACAAAAACTAGTGATGGATAGGTTATATGGCTCTCTGCTTCCTCTTCCTTATGCTGCCTCCATTTGTCTCCTGTTTTATAGGCCACTGGTTTGGATTCTCCACCCCTATCCTTGCTCTGAGCCCTGTCATCAGGGAAGCAGCAAAAAACTACATCCCAGCAAAGAAAGATGAGAAATAAAATAAATTAGTTAAAGCCTAATTACAGAGGCTCAGAACCTGCACTGCCATTCCTTTGTGACCTGCATTTGTTTATTTGTGGTTTTAAGACAGTGAGGTCTGACTTTAAAAACTATCTGTTGGGGGAAATGCACTTTACCATCTCCAAAGCCATTTTTCTTTGCCTCTATGTGATGGTAAAAATATTAAAGTGCTTTCTAAAGGAGTGGATGCCATCTGCGCCCTGAACTGCCTCCCTTGCTCCATGATGTGTGATGGGGCAGCCCTGATTCCAATAGCCCCTCATAGATACCAGCCCAAAATAAACTCAAACACAGCATTATCACCATCAAAAATGCCGCAAAAAACCAGTATTTATAGAATCCTAGAATCACAGAACAGTTTAGGTTGGGGAGAATTTCAAGATAATACTGTTCCACCCCCCACCATGGGCAGAGACACCTTTTACTAGCCGAGGTTGCTCCAAGTCCCATCCAAGCTGGCCTTGAACTCTTCCAGGGGTGGGAGAGCCTCAGTTTTGCAGGATTCCACAACTTCTCTGGGCATTTTCCAAAGAGGAGATGAATACTCATCCTCAAATTGTCCCAATTGCCCCAGAATGTGACACAGGTTAAGCACCTTGTGTCTTCAACATCCCTCAAGGAAAACTATCCAAGACAAAGGATTAAAACCATTTCCGTTGCAATATATACCCAAAATATACACAAAACACATAACCCTAAGCTTGCTGAGTACCACAGTTTGTCCCTGGCTACCCCAGAGCTGTGGTCCCGAACATCCCCTCCACAAGCATCTGGAGCCTCGCCATCACACCCTGAACTGCCAAGGTGAGGGGCTGGTAATTTTTTAATGATAAGCTGGTAGGAAGAATGGAAGAAAGAAGAAAAAAACCCTTTCTCTGCAGCACAGGTGGCCCTGTCCACAGCAAGGGAGATGGCATGAGATGAGCTTTAAGGTCCCTTCCAACCCAAACCATTCTGGAACTCTGCAAATCTAAACGGTGATGTTTTAGGCACTGGAAGTGACTTTTCTAGGCATTGCTGTGGGTAGAGGAGTTTTTGATGGGGAGGGGGTAGGGAGGGAGTTTTTGGTTCAGTGCATGCAGCAGCAATTTCAGTTTGGCTGCGAGGCAGAGGGTTTGCATTTAATTTGGCTGGGAGTGGAGCAGGGAGCCAGCAAAGGGCTCCTTACAGAGTGACAAGGGGGTTTTGGGGCCCTGCTGGCCCCAGGCTGCCTCGCTCTTACCTCTGCCTGCTTTGGGGCCCCACGTATCATGTTTATTTTTCAACTTCCTCCTTGGAAAAAGTTGCTGCAGGTTTGCTGGGCTGTCCCATTGCCTCCCAGCCCAGCAGGGACAGCAGCCAATCCCCTATGAGCCCCTCCATGGGGACCTCAGAGCAGGGCAACTCCCTGGTGGGCTGAGAACACTTAAATCTCTCCCAAATTTGCTTTCCTAAGAGAAGTGGTGGTTCACCCACCCTGACCCCTCTCTTCCCTCCCCATGGAGCTTGGATGCCAAATTGAGGGGTCCATAAAGGGCAGGCACGGGCTCCCTTCCTATCCCACGGTGTGGGGTGACCTCCCCCCTCCCCATGCCAGCCCTTGCCGGCAGAGCCTTACCTTATCCCGGTGATCCTGGTGCTGCACCTGCTCCCAGGTGATCTGTGCTCCTCCCCTGCCTGTGGCACCCGCCTCACCTGCCTCCTCCCTGCCTCCCAAACCACAGCTGGGAGGGAAAGGTTACCCTGGACACAGAAGTCCCCCACTCCTGGGCACACCAGGTGCTTTAATTTGCAGTTTTCTCTCACAAAAGTAATCCATGACTTGCTGAATTCTGGCTGTCTCAAGGCCTTTCCTCTCCAGACCTTAATTTTCTCAGATTTTGTACAATGATTAAATTTCCTTCAGTCAGAGCTCCCCATTACCCAACCTCATGCAGGGTGGGATACAGGGGAGCTGTGTGGGGTATTACCCCCCCAGTCCCAGGTGCCTGAACCCCTCATCCCCAAAACACTGCATTAATTATTAACTGGATTAACTCCTTCAAAGCACTTCATTTTCCATTTTCCCTGGTTCCCAGGTTTGATGGATGCCCCTCCTAGGATACCCACTCCTAACCCATATTTCAACTTCAAATGCAATTTTCTGACCAGGCCTCCAATAAAGCTGAGTTTATCCTTAATAATACTTTCCACTTTCCTCTCCGGTCCTGCAAGTGCTTTACAAATGTTAAATAATTAACCCTCATGACACCCTTGGGAGGGAGAGAAGCATTATTATGGCTATTTGTAAAGGAAGATCTGACAGGGCCTTCTGTGCTCCAGCCCTGGGTTTTACTCACTTTTAGGGAGCAGTGCAGCTACTTACAGCACTGAGAGCAACTATACCTGCCACAGGGAATTTGTAGTAAGAAAGACAGATTTTAATGTTTTAAATATATCCACCCTGATTTATAAATGACTTGAGGTTGAGCTGTCTGCCAACCCTGTCTTTTTCTTTTATTATTATATTACTATTTTGATTTATTGACATAAAATCTATTCCCTCTCCTTGACCCACATGTTGTTTAAACAGATGAGTTCTTAAATAATAAATAATTATAAATTAATCCATCCTTTTTCACCTCCTATAGAGATATGCTTCTGGAAGGGAGGAAGCATCCCACAGTCATCCTCTCCTTTATCAGTGGTGGGGTTGTATGCCCAAACCCTCTGTGTTTTTCAGGTGGGAGAATTCAAATTTTCTAGAGGCAAAAGCCAAGCTGCAGGTATTTCTTATATCTACATTAAATTGTTTCACAAATGTCCCAGGAGCCTGATGACATTTTGTGTCCCACAAACCCTGGAATAAATCAGAATTAACTGAGAGGTTTACACTCACCTTGCTCCAGGCACATAGAAGAATTTACCAGAAATTTACCAGATTTACCCAGAAAACTACCCCCAAAACTGAAGATAAGGAATAAATGGAAGGAAAACAACTGTTGAGATGGAGGGCCTGGGAAAAGTGAAGAATTATTTAGCCTGGGAATTGCTACAAGTTCATGAAAAAAAACCCAAGAAATGTCCAAAAATGCCAATGAGACCCAAAAAATGCCACAGAAAAGTCTTGGTCATGAGTGATGAAGTTGCTGTAGCTGTTACATAAGACTGAATTTAGCTAAAAATGAAACCTTTAGTTAAACATGATTCTGAAATGGGAGCTTGTTCCCACCCAAAGCTCTGCTGAGTCATGTTGGTGTTTCTTGTCTACCAGGAAATTTGCACTTTCAAATATTTGCAGAACAAAATCATGGGGTGTGTAGGGAGGTAGATCTTACTCTAAGGAAACAAATAACCTCTCTGGGAGTATTTATTGTAGTAAAGACCCTCCCTGATCTGGGGTTACACAGAACGTCTCATTTCCAAGTAGTCCTGAACAATTATTTCCTGAGAAGACACCTCAAAACCTGACGTCATCTCCACCTTATATCCATAACTTCCTAGAGCTCAGACACTCTTAAAACCTTCTCAGTTCCTTAGACAGCCTTGAAACCACATGTAAAGGCTGTAAATTCTTCAGACACGTGTCCAGTTCAGGCTCTCACTATCCACAGGCACTGGACTACCACTGGAGGTGGGATTTCTGGCCAGCACAGCACATCCAGCCTAAAAAGCCACTCCTGATCAGCAACTTTTCTCAAACTTGCCTTCCCATGAAATCAGTCCTGAAAAAATTCTCAGAACTCCTATTCTAGGAATTTTTGAGGACTCAAAAAAGCTCTTCTGTGTCCTTCCCATCTCTAACTTTCCACCTCCTAATGTCTATTTTCTCCCTGCTTATCTCATGCAGAGCTGCAGCTCCTAAACATATCCACAGGAGATCTGGCAGCAAAGAACACCCTGGCAGTCTCTTCACATCAACATGCAAAGCTAGGAATGACCAAGAAAACAGGAGTTTGCTTCTCTGGGAATCATCTCAGTATGCTGTCTGGTTAGACAATACCTGCAGTCTCCATGGATGCAGCTTGGGATGCAGGCTGGCACATGCTGTGGGAGTGATGCTCAGAGATCTCAGAATTAACAGCTCAGAGAAATAGGGGAAATTATGGTGTGTCAGAGCCAGGAAATTAGTTCCTGCGTTTTCCTGTGTTGGCAGAGGGGACGGGTGAAAGAGTCGTTTGCCACGTGGCCACATATCCGGAGAGAGGAGCTATGTAGGCGGCCTGCAATTTTAAAAGGCAGGAAAATGGGAAAGCAAGCTGGCACAATGGCCAAACATAGATATTTGTCTGGTCCCCTGCTGGAACAGCGATGTGTTTTCCAACCAAAATGATGATCTCTTGTTTTCTTTTGCTTTCTTCTGCACAAATCTTGCCTGTGTAATGCAGGCAAAAGCTTTTGTACTTAGGTGCTCCCATTTCTAAGTGAGCCACCTCCTGGTGGCACTTCCCTAAGCCTTCCTGGTACCCAGGGAATGATCCCTTACAGCATCCTCCCTCTCAGTGTTGTTTGTCACCTGAGTGCTCACCCATCGTGTGCAACCCAGATTTCCAGTGATGCTGAAGTACCTTGGAACAGGGGATGGGGCAGAGACCTGCAGCTGCTCCACAGTACCATCACCTAAATTTATTCCTCTCTGTGGGCCAATTCAGTCCCCACATAGAGAAAAATGTGGAGTGTAAAGTGCCCTGGGAAGATGGGACCCACCAGACTCTGCCCAAAATGTGACCTAATTCTTGCAAATGCCCTGTTCTCAAGCAAAGAGGTTGAGGAAGGAGTTTGTCAGATGGCACAAGGAGGAGGTGAATAAATCCAATATGGCACGACTGCAGCTGTGGAGATGCACAGCCAGGGGGAAAAGGGACTGCTTTGGGGCAGAATGGAGCAAGAAAAGGTGATGGAAGCAAAGATAACCCCCAGAAATATCTCTGTTACAGCCCTGTGAAAAGATCCAAGAGCCCAGCTAGGTAAGAACAGGAAAGTATGAAATAAAAGCAGGGAGGGCTCAGCCCTGATGTGACTCCAACTGCATCAGCCGCAGCTGGATGCCAGAACTGAAGCATGCCTGGACATGGCAAAAGCATTAATAAGGCCCAGAAAAGGAAATTTGTGTAGCCAGCTGAAAGAAGAAGATGAGAAAGAGAAGGCAGAGCATGAGAAAACAGTGACAGGCAACAGGGAGGGATGTTCAGGGAGAGGTGGTGAAGGTTAAAGATGAAAACCACGGCACCTAAAAGGAAGCACGAAGTGGCCAACCTGTGGGAAATTTTAGCAGGATAAAAAAATAACTCACAGCTGATGAGCAGTTAAAAAAAATTAATGGGACACAAGGAAATGTGCCCTTAAACCACCTCACTCAGATGGAGAGTGACCCATCCAGGAGAGGTGCAGGGGAGCTGGGAAATCCTCAGGGCTGTGCCATCAACATTGTCCCTGGGAGCCAGACAAAATCAAATATTCACTTCCTGGAAGGTCTGAGTTGGGGATTTTTCCCCTCCATCCAGCTGCCATTCAGCAATGATGGAGCAAGGGCACATCTCGGTGGCAGAGGGAGGAATATCACCTCCCCAGGCAGGCTCGGCCATGCTACTCATAGCCAGATCACCTAATAAAGCAAGAGGAATTTGGGCGGAGGAATTCTTTCATCTTCAACACCTGGAGCTGGAAGAAATGTCTCCGATTGACGATGAGATTACTGGGGACATAAAGCTGTGAGGAGCCAGTAGGTTCAGATGTGGTGGGTAATTTCATCTGAAAAGAGAGAAAATCAGTTCATCATTTTGACATGACTGAGCCCTTTGCTTTTGAAATTAGAATTGGGAAGTGTCATCCATATTGATATTTCATTGTTTTTCTTCCTTGTAGTCATCATCTTTACAATCTTCCCCCCTCTTATCCTCCTCTCCAGCACTCCTGCTCCAACTGTATTTCCCAAGTAAACATTTATCATTTCTGCTATGTTTCATTTAATTTTCAATCCTAAAAGTTGAATTACCATAAAAAAATACCACAGAAAACTAAACCTAGGGTCAGGGAAGAAAAGCAAGTTCAAAACCCAGCAACTCTGATAGGATGCAAACTAGCATCTCCCCCACTCTCTGCAGAAGCAACTTTGGATGCCAAAGCAATCTAGCCTTCTTTGTAAATTCATCCTCATAGAGGAGGATGCTTTGGGAAGCAGGTGCTGAAGTTTCTGGGAGCAGCCTTCATACCCGAGAGCTTGCATTGGGGATTTGTATTGTTAAACGCCTGAAGAAAGTGGGAATTGGGGACTGGAAGGGTTCCTTGAGGATGGAGGGATGTGGGATGCCTCCCCAGCCTCGGGGACCGCTACCTCACGGTGACCAGATGTGTCCCGGATGTGCAGAACGGAACCCCGGGAATATTTGGGAACACTAGGTGGTGCTGAGGGCTCACGGGAAGGATCCCGTTCTATCACAGAGGGATGCTCCGGGGTGCGACGGTGAAGGCCTGGGGAGGGAGGGTGCAGAGGCTGCAACCCCATTTGGGAGTTGGCTGGGAGCCCAGGTGTGAGAAGCTCCTTGTGTCACTTTGTCACATTCCTCCCTCTCCAAAGGCACTTGTCCAGCAGCTGGAGGGCTGCCCTGGTTCCAGGAAGACCAGCTCTGTCCCAGTTCATTCTCCCACTTTCCCGGGGTTATACCCGACATCACATCCCTGGTTTGCCATTGCGAAAACTGAGGCAAAAGGAGAGGCATTACCCAAGGAAATTCCCAACCCACCCGGCGGCATCTCTTTTCCAGAAAGGAGGTAGAATTGCCTTTTGGGGAGCCCTGAAACAAATGTAAAGGGTTCAAACCGCCCTTTTAAAAATAAGGATTGTGACAAAATGCCATTTTTCACCAAGGATCTCTTTGCTGCTGCAGATTTTATGTGCATAGATGAGTTTTGAAGCACCCGGTGAGAAACAAGGGGGCTGTTAATTAGGGTGAAACCCACTTAGGTCTGCCGCCTTCTCCCCCTTCACCTCCATTCCTCCTCCGCGGGTTCCGGTTACGCCGCGGGTCCATAAACAGCGTCTGAAATAATTGTGCAGTTGTCACAGCCGGGCAGGGGAGGGGGACTATTTTAAAACGCCAGGCTTAGCCCAAAGGGCCGAGGGGATTGTGGCACGGCCCAGCTGTCCCCGCCGAGCGCGGGCGGGGACTTCTAAGTGCCAGGCGGGATGTGTCAGCGCCAGCCTGTCCTGGCCACCCGGCAGGGGAAAGGAGCCAGGCTGGCCCAGGACTGGCTAATGGTGTTTTGACATGTTTCAAAAGCAATTGCTGGGATTCGGGAGATGTGGGGAGCAGCTGGAAGAGACCTGGGGGTGATGGAGGGAGAAGGGGTGGGAGGTGGGGGAGGCAAGAGGGGGGTGGGTAGGGGGCTGCAGACGTGGTGAGGTTGAACATTTCGCCTGACTTCAGAAACTGGGGCGGGGAGGAAGCAAAGCAGGGAGTGCTGCAGTGCCTGTGCCTTGGTGCTGCAAGTCCCAAATGGAGGAAACAGAGAAATACACGCTTCAAACTGAAAGAGAGAAGGTTAGATTGCCTATTAGGAAGAAATTTTTCCCTGTGAGGGTGGTGAGGCCATGGCACAGGTTGCCCAGAGGAGCTGTGGCTACTCCATCCCCGGAAGTGTCCAAGGCCAGGTTGGACAGGGCTTGGAGCGCCCTGGGATACTGGTGGAAGGATGCAAGTGTCCCTGCTGGTCAAAGATGTCCCTGCCCAGGGAAGGCAGATGGAACATGATCTCTAAGATCCCTTCCAACCCAAACTATTCATTTTAGGATTCTACTCATAAAAATATTTCTTCTTGTCCTGTACCATTTCTGACAGTGTCACAGGTGACACCTCTGCTCACCAGGGCAGAGCTCAGAGTCTGGAAGAAGAGAGGAACACTAACAACTCGCAATCCCACAGGATAACCAAGCTTTGGCCATGCCGTGGCCATCCAGGCAGAGCTTCTCCATAGCTCCAGGAGAAGGGATAAAACTTTGATGTTGCCTCTAATATAAGAGCTGATGATTAGAGTATTATCAGGGCCCAACCTGCCATTCCCTCTGGTTAGTGAAGGGCTGGATGGCTGAGAAGACAAGGATTCTGTTGTCATCTTGGCCTCTTCTTGTTCTGCTGCTCTGCCTTCATGTGAGCGGGACTATCTTCCCAGGGTCAGCATGGTCACTGAGAGCTCAAACACAGGACCAGAGAATGGTTTGGTTTGGAAGGGGCCTTAAAGATCATCTAATATCTAATTCCCCGTGCCCTGCTCTGGACAGAGACACCTTCCACTAGACCAGGTTGCTCAAGGCCATATCTAAACTTGGGCACTTCCAGGGATGGGGCATCAGCCTGCTGAAAAGGGGGACGGTCAGCTGGGGCAACTCTTCCAGATCTATGACCCAGCTCCCTATTTTCCATAACTTGCCTGCATGCCTCCTACATTTAGCTTTCCAGAGATTGTCAGCAGCATATCCATCCCAGTGACCTTCCTGTTTACTGTGTGGTACCACTGCCTTGGCCATCGTGGTGAATTTACCCTCCAAGTCAGCCACCCCAGGAGCTGATGTAGAACAGCTCTTCTTGTCCATGTGCTTCTTGTGCCTCCAAATACTCCATGCATGGGCAGATGTATGGGATGCCTTCAGCCTTGTACCCACCACGAATGGCTTCCCAAAGCCATCTTCTGTCCTTTCATTAATAATCAACTATTTCAGGTCTCATCTAAAGACCATTTTTTCTGTATGTCCTGTACATCCAGAATTTCTGGATAACTGTGATGTGCTGTCCTAACCATCTGGTTAAATAGGTAGAAGTTTGGCAAACTGAAATGGGGCTTTTCCTGGAGCCAGGACAAACCACTTAGGAACTTCATGACATCTCAGACAGGCTGAAGACTCAGATCCCCTGCAATGTGAACTCTGAGGATTCCCAGAGCCAGGCAAGAGCCAACTTCAGCAGTTGTGATCCATTTATAAGGTGGGTTTGAACACTTCTGACTTGGGGGATGGAGGCAGAGGGGGCAGACAAAGGTGGGGAAAAGATGGTGTTAATTATCAGTCCATTTGTATGACGTGAAGCTGCCCCGGTCCGTTGTCTCATACCCGCGAGCTGCGGTTTGCCAGGTTTTAGGCTTTCATTCCGGATCCCAGCGGGACCCTCGTTTCTCCGCATCGCCGTGGGGACGGCAGCTGCCGCCGATCTCCTGTTAGAAGGGACCGCCGGCGCTCCAGAAACCATTTGGGCAGCATTTGTCACAACAGCCTCTGCTAATCTACTCTCTTTCATTTGTAATTATTTTCTCACTGCGGCGCTCCGACACCGGAGCCGCCCTTGCAGCCGGGCCGGGAGCAGCGCCGGCCGCTCTCGGGGATGGCTGGGCGAGATGAAAAGGGACGCGGGGGCGGCAGCGGAGACGCTCCTGCGAGCGGGATGGGGCGCTTCAAACGGGCTGGGGCTCCTCCGGACGCGATTGAAGTGGGCCGAGGGCTGGAGCCGGCATCTTTGAGGCAGCCTGGGCCAGCACGACCAAGAATAATTGAGCAAATAGTTCATCTGGTGACCCAACAGCTGTAGGTAACAGGCGATTTCCAGAGGATTAGGGGGGAGCTGTGAAAGGGAGGTCCCATGGGAAGCCTAAAACCCTCATCTTGAATTTAGGCAGCCAAGAACACGTTGGAGCCTTTGACTTACTTTTTACACAAATTTCTTCCCTCATCCCACCTCCTTTTTATCCAAACTATTCCACAAATCTAGACATTTAAGTTGTTGAAGCACAAGGCAGGAAAAATGGGGTCCATGGCAACAAGATGAATTAACAAGTGGTAGTTGATTCCTAAATGGGGTTTTCCTATTTTATTTTGATCTAATCGTGGCAGTAGCATTATAATTTTTGACCAGAATTTCCACTTACAGTGTTCATAGCAGCCACCAGCAAAGTGAGATGATTTGTCAAACCAAGCTGAGCCCTGATGTGAAGCTGGATTGTGCTTTACCTCGAAGCCACTTCACATTGAAGCCTTCTCTTTCTCTGCCGTGGCACAAACACCCAAAACAAACACTCTACACCCAGCTGTTGCTTCCCCCAGGGTAAGTCTGAGCAGGTTTAATCCCTAACCCCTCTGCTTTTGATTGCATGTGAATAGATACAGTGAGAGATGAAGGCACGCTGGGAATTGGGAGTGGGTTGCAGCTCAGCTATGGAAACTGCTTCTATGTCCTGTCCCACGGAGTGCTCCAACCACAACCTGAAGGATCATGTCTGGGAGAGATAATTCCAACTGTACCTCACATTACCCTCTCCAAAGGCAGAAGCTTCATTGGCTCTGAACCAGACCCTCCTAAACCTGTCTGAAAGACTTCTGTTTCTGACTTGGACCAAGATTATGGATTTTTCAGGCACAGTTTGCGAGGTCAGAAGCCTTCAGTAGTCAGGTCTCACACTGCTCAGAGGTCAAGTGACAGAGATGTTGCTGTACAATTGGGGATTGCCCAGGGAAAGCCTCCAGCACACATTGTGCCCACTCTCAATCCACCTGCAGACCACCTCAAAACATCTGAATCCACTGCAAACCCATCTCAATCCACCAGCAGACACCCAGAGGAGTGAAACCCACAGAGCATCACCAAGGATGAGCTCACCATAGTCAGACAGACCCAGGGTGTGCTGCTGGCTTAACCTCTCTCTCTCTCTCTTCCCCCC
>JAYDZK010000091.1:280504-292771 GCA_034509185.1 Euphonia xanthogaster
GTATGCCCATCCTCACAGGGAACACTTTCTCCCCTATATCCCACCTAACCCTGCCCTCTGGTAATTTAAATGCAACACCCCAAGTCCTGCTGCCTTTGAGTCAAACTGGCAGCTTGCAGGAGGTTTAACATCCCTTCTTGAGGAGAAAGGAAACACCACCAGGTCTGATTTATTTTGCTGCTTTGCTGGCAGGGGATGTGGAGCAAACAAGACAAAAAAAGACAGGAAAAGAGCAGAAAAATGGAGGAGAACATAAATGAGAGTAGAGATTCCAGCATAACATTTCTGCTGCAGAATCACCTGCATTTCTGCAGTGATGCTGCCATAACTTGTGACAACATTGCTTTGCTCATGACAGAAAGGGGTTCTCCTCATACCCCAGTTCTTGGAGCCACATAACCATTAGTAGCACTGAGTTATGGTATTTCTTGTGGAACCCATAAAGCTTTAGAGACTCTCTATGCCAAGCACTGAGAAAACACAAACCCAAACAAGCAAATCCCTCTTCAGAGGAGGAGCACACAGGGAGCAGACAGCCTTCACATGTGCAAGGAGAGAGAATGAAAGGAGAAAACCAGCTATTGCTCACAATTGTTATCCACTCTTTGGTGCCCATGGGAAAAAAATCAGAAAATCTGCCTGGAACAGCACAAGGACCAGTGGAAATGCAGGAAACAACCTGAAAGTTATTTCTCTAAACCCTGTATTATCTGTCCTCAATATTAGGATGTGTCTCAATCAACACCTCCTAATTACAACATCCAGCTGCGGCATCAAAATCAAGGTGAGCAGTGAACCTGAGAGAATAGCTCTTCAAACATTGAAACTCTCTGCCAGCCTCCCCAAGCACCCCTGAGAGTGGTTTGGGTTGAAAGGGGCCTTAAAGCCTATCCAGTTCCATCCCCTGCCATGGGCAGGGACACCTTCTACTAGACCAGGTTACGCCAAGATCTGTCCAACCTGGCCTGCAGAAGCATTTCAAAAGCCAGAGGATTGTTCACCTTTTCCTCACCCAAGGACACTGAAAGAATAAGCAAACAAAAAAGTCAAGGGAAGAGTGAAATGCTTCAAGACCCCTTGGTAAGACAAGCAGTAAGTGTGCATCAGGCTTGTACAACAAACACATCAAGAAACAAAAATACAGTGTAAGAGAGGAAGGAGAAAATATTTATTTGCCTTTTTTTCTAGAGTCCTTTTCCCTTTCAGGCAAATAATATTTATGCCATGGGATTTTGACAGTCCTCTGGAAGGCACACAAAGCCTTTTTGTTCCCACTTGCCTCCCAGGTGGGAGGACTGGTTGAGCAGCTCTGAGGAATGAGGGTGAAAACCAACGACCCAGAGCTGCTGTTTAAAGAGAGAAGAGGAAAAGGAGTGAGGATCAGGGCAGGAGGGCCAAAGCTCTGTAAGGGAGGGAAGCAGAGAGTTCCAGAGCCAGGATTCCTGGACATGTCCCTTCCAAAACAGTCTACTCTAATTTGGAACAGCATCGCATCCCTCCTGACTCCAAAGGACATGCATTGCCTCAAAACCCACTCCTGAGCCACCAACTAGAATTTATCTACAAACATCACTGGGTCAGGATTTCACTTGCACAACAAATTCCTGGGAATTTTTAGTGGTGGACTTTAAGCCCTGTTAAATCACAGGGATCTGCAGGAAATCTTGAGTGACGACATTGGTTCTTTCCCACCAGGCATTTGGGACACGATAAATTTGGTCTGAACTTCAGCTTCCTCCCACGGGGAGCTCAGCAAGCCAAAAAGCACTTCTAAGACAAATTCAGAGTGATGTAATGGATATGTGACTAAAGTAGTGGGGTTTAGGTAAACCTTAATCCTTAATAAATTACAGATAATTTGTATGTAAGGGGTTATAAAGACTATCTGGATACTTCTAATAACTAAATGACTGAGTGAGAAGAGGAAAGAAGAGATGAGGAAATCAATTAGATGTAAATTTAAATAGGAGACCAGCTTAACAGCCCCTAGAAATGCTCATTATTTTGGGAAATGCTGGCCTGATGGAATTAAAATGCTCTGTGGGAAGAGGACAGGTTTTTCAAGCATGGGAGAGTTTGGAGGTAGACAGAAGGAAACGAGTAGTTGGCTTACAGATGATTTTTTTTCCTTTTGTAGGGAAAACAAGGAGATCATAATATGAAAGTTAAGCATTTCAAAGGGCTCAGTTTGATCCCTTTTCAACATTTGAGGCTTTTTCTACATGAGTGGCTTTAAAGAAAGTTATAGCTAAGGGCTTTATCAAGAAAACACTGACTTATCAATAAGGATTTCTGCTTGAAAAAGGAAGCTTTTGGTGAAAAATCAGGGCTGTTAACATTGAGCATTCATTTTATTTTAAAAGGACGTTTCAATTTTTTTTTCCATCTTGATTGCTCCATAATTCTCAAATGCAGCATAATTCAATTATCCCAGATTCCCAGCATTCCTGTACCAAGTGGGGTGTCTAGACCATAAATGGTCACAGGCTGTTTGCCCCAGCAAACACCCACTAAGGAAAGGTTTTCCACTCATTAATCCACCCCAAAGTCCCTATGCACAGCAGGGGATTTACTGTAACCTGGGCAGGACATCACAAAGGAGTTTGCAGGATTTGGGATGTGCCACTCAATATTTGACTTTCACCCTTGGCATCCCTGGCACCCATCTGGGCCCTGGAGTATCTCCACTGCCACTGAACCTTCTTGGTCACCCCATCATTCTGCAGGAAAGTTGCTCCGAGCCACTGACCCATCTGAGACTGGAAGGAAAATAAGCACAGGATTTTCAAAAGCACCAGAGTTTGTCTTCTGAACACAGTATCACACTCAAAATTCTGGAATAGTTAGTACTGGAAGGGATCTTAAATCTCATTCAGTGCCACCCCCTGCCATGGGGAGGGACACCTTGCACTGTCCCAGGCTGCTCCAAGCTCTGTCCAGCCTGGCCTTGGACACTCCCAGGGATGGGGAAGCCACAGCTTCTCTGGGCACCCTCTGCCTCACCACCCTCACAGGGAAGAATTTCTCCCCAGTATCCCATCTAACCCCGCCTTCTGTCAGTGTGAAGCCATTCCCCCTTGTCCTGTCTCTCCAGGCACTTGTCCAAAGTCTGTCTCCATCTCTCTTGGATCCCCTTCAGGCCTTGGAAGGGGCTCTCTAAATTTTCCCTGGAGCTTTCTCTTCTCCAGGCTGGACAATCCTTGCTCCAGCAGCTCCACATGCCCCTGCTTTTTGGGGTCAGCAGAGCTGAATTCAGCTTTGCAGGAGGGGTCTCCCCAGAGCAGATGGGCAGAATCTCCCCTTCATGTGCTTCCCATGCTGTGGGATGAGTTCAAGTCATGGTCCGATTCCTGAGGTCACGTGAAGTCTCTCACTCACCAGCACCCTACTCCTTCATGTTGCTTTCAAAATCTGCCCCTTTCTTTACATGTTATAAATAATCTTTTTTCTTCCATTCTGCCCCTCCTGCCACTCCCAGGGCTGGGAAACCCACCACCAACACAGACATCAACACTGTGAGGAAGGGCAGAGCCAGCGCCCCTTCCCTCCCTCCTTCCCTCCTTTCCTCTCTCCCTCCCTCCCAAGACTAATCTCTCATGACCTGCTACTACGTTTTAGCAGGTGATGGATCTGGGGGCAGATAATTCTGCTTTCTGTTTAATTAATCCAGCGTTACAAGAGCAATGAGAGTCTAATGCCTAGTCTTAATCCTGCTGCAATAACATTGCATTCCTCCTTCCAAGGCAGGGCCACTTGTTGGGGTGCAGCTAGGGCATTTGGGATCACAGAGGCTACTGGTTCCTAGTGCCATTCCTACTGCTCATGCTTTATTAGCCATAATTTGATATGTTACCCACCCTGTACACCCGATCTAAGCCCAAAATATTGTTTTACAACATTAATTAAAAAGCATTGACACTGAATGCTTGGTTCACATGCTCCAATGTGATTTAGGAGTTGTGTTTAATTACCTGACAACTGTGATTTACCACATCTACCTGGTAGGTACCATGTGGATTTAAATCAATTAATGTTTGGTGGCTTTAGTGTACCTTGCTGGAAAAGGAGGGAGCACTCATGAGCACTAAGCTCCAGACATGAAAGAAAAAAAAAAAAAGATATTTCAGGCATCTAAACTGCAAACAAGATAATGTGACCTGGGCAGAGTTCCACAGCAGCTGTTTGTGGAGCATTGCTTCATTAAGGATCTTGGTGACTTTTCATGGAAGGTTTAACTAATTAGTTGAGTAGGCCCTCAATAAACAAGACACCAAGTTATGTTTAGCTTTAATTACACAGAGCCCTGTTCAGTTGCTCAAAGTCAGACATGTGCTTAAGTGTTTTGCTGAATTAGGGTCAGTGTGAATACACAACTCCTGTAAGCATCTAGGAAGCTGTGCTGACATTGATTTAATGAATGCAGATTTGCAGCTGGGGAAAAAAATATCCCAAAAAATAATGAAGAAAGAAAGCAGCTGGAGCCTTGGCTGAGAAGGGGCACTGTGAGAGGCACCTCCTATTTTTGATCGCAGTCACTTTAGCAGGAAAACATTCACATTTGGGGAGAGGGGCAGCTCGCTCTGGCATATGCCCTGGTGCAGTAAGATTTCCTGTTCCAAGAAGAAAAGGTTATTGCAGAGGGCCTCGAGGGATGGAGAATTTTGCCAGGTGTCCTCTTACTAGCTTTGTCCCATCACGGTCCTCCTCTTTGTCCCTGTCCTTTCCCCTTTCTCCCCTTTCCCCACCACAGGCTCTGTGTTCTCACACTCACATTCTCTCCTGCTCCTATTTCCATCTCCAGTCCAGCCCCCTCCTTCCAGCACAGCAATTTTAAGTGCAGAGCTCTCTCACCCCAAACTCCATCTACTCCCTCCAGTGTAGCCTCCTCTATCCCACATTGCAAATAGCAATTTGCCCCTTCTGATTTTCACCCACCACTTTCCTTCCCTGGAAGCTCGTCAGACACAACCAGCCTCCTAACTCTGTCCTTTCTACATCCAGCTGCAGGGATACCCTGTATCCTTCTCTTTTATACAGGTAGTGTCCTAAATCCAGCCAGGACAGAGGGAATGGGTTTCCCTCAGCACTGCAGATGAATCTTCTCTTCCTTGTCACTACTCCACCCACTGTCTCCAAAGGACCTCTGTGCTGAACTAATCCATTCCCCCCTCCAGCACAAAATCCAGAACCCATTCCCAGTTCCTCTCATATTTATTCTCATGTTCCATTCTTTTGACCCATATCTATCCTCGATTTTCCTTTTAGGTGACCTTTCCAGCTCCTCACCTTACTTTTACCTTTAGTGTCTCTCACTTACCTTCTCTGCTTGATTTTTCCCAATTATTCCACCCCAGCCCAAGCATACCCTAATTTATATCCCTTGTCCTTCCCAGCTCCCACCCACCCCCAGTTCCTTCTCATTAAAAACCGCCTTAAACACACCTTTGGCAATTGCTGCCCCAGCTCCTCTCTTCCCTCCTCTGCCATTTACCCTCCTCTTCATGACACAAAGTATTTCGAACCCATTAAATCAACATTTCCCAAAACAAAGAGGGACAGTATTCAGGTGGAAAATTGCTTTAAAAAATAAACATCTTTGCTGTCCGGATGAATACGTGTTACACAATTGTTTCCCAGGTACTCTGTTTAGGTAACCTTGAAGCTATTTTGTACAATCCTTTAGTTCTGACAACTCAAGATTTGTTATGAACTAATATTTTAAAGTCAAAATAACTCACAGGTACAAGAGATTGTTACAGATCTCTCAGACATTCTATACAGGGAGAAGCATCATTTATAATTGTATTTTTTTAAGAGGAAAGGCTTTTCCTGGGTTACCTTCTCTTCAACTCTTCAGTAAAGCAGACCTACTCCCTTTCCAATTTGACGGTCTTTAGGAAGTTGAAAATATACACATGGATACACACGTAGTCTTTCTACCTGGCATTTCTGTGTGAATAAAAGGCTTTGAGCCAAAACCAGCCAGATAAAATCTTTCAGGAACTTTTACAATGTCACATACTTGTGCAAATCGCCAGCCATGTTTATAGCAACAGGCACCACAACAGAGCTCTGTGCTCAGTCGGAGCAGGCAAACTCCTCCATCTGTTCTGTGCCTGTATTTACATGAGGCACTGGGCGAGACATCACCTGGCACAGCCCAGAGGAACTCAGAGGGGTGGGGAAATCATTGCTCTTCACTTACCCCCCACTCTGAGACCCCAAACAGGCCGTGGACACATCTGCAGGAACAGATGGAGCGTGCGGCTGTCACACAAACCAAACATGGTGGTTTAGGACAAGAGGAAACGGCCTCAAGTTGTGCCAGGAGAGGTTCTGGTAACATAGTAGGAAACGTTTCTTTCCCAGAAGGGCTGTCCTGCACTGGTACAGCTGCCCAGGGCAGTGGTGGACTTACCATCCTTGGAGTGAATTAAAGCTGTGTGGATGCAGCATTTGGGGGACATCATTTAATGGTGGGATTGGCAGTGCTGGGGAATGGTTGAGCTTGATGATCCCAGAGATTTTTCCAACTAAATAATTCCATGATTCTATGCTTTTGGGTTCTCTTGTAGCAAACCACTGGGCTGCTGCATCAATTTTTCCTTCTCTCTATGAAGGAGAGCAAACAAGACTTAATCATGTCACTGAAGGTGCTGTGAACTGTCAAAGACCTGGAAATCTTGCAGCATAAGATCCAGCCCCAGAAGGAAATATTACTACGCATGATGGTGTGTAACTGCCTTGGTGAGGAGTTGCCCAGTGCTGGTATGGAGAAATTGTCTTTCAGGTTGTGTTAAGATAAAGGAGAAAAAGACACTTCTTTTAGAATGCAAATGTTCCTACCAAAGTAATTATTCCAGAATAGCTAATCTGATAAATAACCAAAACCCGGCAACTTCTGTGTCCTGGAAGGATGGAGTTTCATGATTTTTGGGGATTCCCAGGCATGTTGTTGGCTGTTTTGCCAGACACCACCTAAAGTGGTGGTTTTCCACCAAGCTGGGCCAGACAGAAACATAAATAACATTTGTGAGTATGATATGGAAGTGATTAATTTGAATTCTCTTTCACAGAAAATGGGGTGGAAGGATAAAGCCAAAACATTTTAACCATAAACACCTTCCTACCAACAGTGGGAATTTTACTCAATACATCAATTTCTTCAAGGAATAAATGACATGCTTTAATGTTTCTATTTGTCAGTGGAAATTACTTTCCAAGAAGCTGAGTAGAGTCTATTTTTTTTCTCAAAGGACAAGTCCTTTCCCTTTTGCACCTTTCAGTGAGGCAGAAGGTAGAACCTTCACCTGCCAGGGGTGAGTGCTGCCAATGCAGATGTCTATCAACAGGTAAAATGAGTCCCTAGGCAGTGCAGGCTGATGGGAGCTCAGCTCCAGGCTTTAAAATGGGATGGAAAAGCGTCCAGATTGCATGGGGGAGCCTGGGAAAGACAAGCGTGATTTATTGCATTAAATCACACAAATAAAGGTAAGTGAGTGACTCAGGCATGTGCTTGCCTTCACAGGGGTCAGCACAGCAGAGAGGCACATCCCTCTTCCCACCTGGTGGAAAACTGCCCCAGGGGATCCTCCCAGGATCCAGTTGCTGATCTGGGGAACATCACTTTAAGCCAATGTATTTCACTTCCAGTCCCCTTGGATTCCAGATGAGCCATCAAAGGGTGAAAAGGCAAGCTCCACCCAAGTTTGTATTTTACAGGATCAGGCACAGTATGAGCTGACAGTGGAACTGCCCGAGGTGCAGTGAGGGCAGATACAGAGCCCACATGAGCCCTGAGTTTTGATTAATTACCCCAACAGAATTTTCTTTCTCTTGCCATTGAATTAACTGCATGCACTTGATGGAAGAGATGCTCCTGGCCAAGAGGGAAGATGAGAAAGAATCCTCCCCCTGTCCCCCCAGCCTTCAAACTCCTCTCCTACTTGAAAACCTTTTGCAAAAAATAATTTTTGAAGGGTTTTACCAAATGGGTTTTAAGCACTAATTGGCTGGGGATGGGCTATGAAGATGCCGAAGTGCCATTAAAAGGAGAAATGATTCACTCCACCACCTCTGGGAGCAATGCTGTCCCAGTGTAGGAGGAGAGGAGAAAGCACCAAGAGCCCACTTGCCAAACGCCGCTCTCCTTACTCAGAGGAAATTTTTAAATTGCCACCCACACAAATTCAACCCCCTGTGACTCATTGCCACAGAAAATGAGATCAGCTTTAAAGCAACCAGAACTTGAACACAATAAAGGTTCTCTCCTAAGTTCTTCATTCATAGATGGTGCCTTTTCCAGATTTTCCCACCTTCTGCAAGAGGTAGAAATGTTCTGATTTATTTGCTTCTTCACTTCTCCCAGGAAACAGGGCTCTCAGGAGATCCCATGGCTCTTAGAGTCAGAGATTTCTGGATGAACACCTATTCTCAACATACAGCAAAAAGAATCCCAGAACTGGCAGAGGCCTTATGTCATGTTGTGGGACCATTGCTGAGTGGGAACAAGAGCTCTGGGCTATGATCAGCTCCAGCTCGGGATGCTTTACTTGTTCCTGGCTCTCCTCCCATTGCTCCATTCCCAGCTCAAACCCGATGGTGGAGGACAGAGAAAGGACTTAACACCTGAATCAACCTCCTACCAGCTGCTGTTGTAGAGCAGGATCAGGCTATTAATCATGGACCCCTCTGAATTTTGGACTAGAAAATAATTCCCAGAGGGATTCTGAAGCTCAGCTTCGAGCTTAGGGTCTCTCAATCCCTGTGTTGTTTGTTGCGTTGCAGGTTTGGGGGGTTTTTTTTACATTGTCCCTTTTGGCTCAGGGTTCTAATTGCTTTTCATTCCTTTTTTCTTTAATAATGATATTTGAGTGACAGATCTTTTATTAAAACATTGTTATCAGAAAGCATCCGGGAGTGGGCAGGGCTAGAGCTCCACTCAGGGTTTCCATGCCTCAGGGAAGCTCTTCCTGGCTCTCACATGGCCTCTGAAGAACAGAGGTTTGGTGTGCAGGTTTGGGGAACGAGACAGAAAGACATGGTTGTCCCAAAATTTTTTAGGAAAATGAATGTCCATCACACCAGAGAGGGAGGTGGTGAGGCAAAGGAAGGATCCTTCAACAGCTTCTCCCCATCCCTTCTCCTTGGCAGGAGAGCTGTGATCAAGAAGGACATGCTGGTGCTGTATTCACCTTATTCCTTGTCCACAGCAAAGAGCTGTGTCCTCTCCTCCTGATCCCATGCTCCAGGCACCTGACTAAAACTGGGAGTGGTCATGTCTTGGAGCCTTCTTTTGGCGCATGACTTTGCAGGAGTCATTTTCCTATGCTTCCTTCTCTCCTCCTGCTTTATCTACTGAGACCATGAGTTCCCTAGGACAAGAAACCTGCAGTGGTCCATCACTCCTGGTACCAAGTTAATGCCATCATGGCATCTTCTGACACAGACACTGCACAGAAAATTCTGTGGAATATATTCCATGGGAGGTCAAATCAGAAGCAAAATGAAGTTTTACCCATCAATCTGGTTTTTTTCCTCCTCCCTAAATGCATAATTCTTCAATTTTTCTTTAAAGATCATTCTGACATGAGACTTGAAACACTGGGACTAGAACCTGAAATAACAACCTGAGGTTGTTGGGTTATTGGGTTGCTGCATGTCTTCTCCACCTCTCCCATCTTCCACGGCACATTCTGGCTGCAATTTCCAAGTAACTGTGCAAGAACGATCCATCCACTGTTCCCAGCTGGCCTTGCCCAGGGGTTTTGGGATGGTGTGATCAAGTGCCCAACACCAACTGCTCTGTGCCAGAGTACACACTTGACATGGCTCCACTTTCCAGCCCTCTCAAACTGATGTGGTTTCTGCCCAGATAAGCCGATGTACACCCAATACCTGTGGGAAAAGGTGAAAAAAACCCTAATTTGCTCTCTCTTGCCTATTCATGAAGCAATTCCAATTATTTAATGGATTAAATGAGCCTGAAAGCCACAAGGAGCCGCTGTGAAAGGAGAGGAGATATCACTTCACAGCTGGAGTGATATTTGGTGGGTCAGATTTTTGGCAGAGGGGCATCACCAGCATCCAAAGTTGGCTGTGCCATCCCTCTACTTCCCTTCTGATGGAGTGGAAGAAGGTTGAAAAGAGGGGAACTTCTGATTTTTTGTTTCTGCTGCTGTGTCTCACTTTTCCTGAAAGTGGATGCAGGGTCTGGTTGAGGCAAGCCCCTTTCCTAAAGGCCACCTATCTTGCAAGAGATCATTTTTTTGGTAAGCCAGTGTACATCCTCAGTGATGAAAGATACAAGCAGAAAAATTCCACCTGACCTGCAGGGACCTTGCCACAGTCCTGAGGCCATGTCTGCTCCCAGGAGCTGCCAACCATCAGCTCCATCCCACTTTCTTACTCTTCAGCATGTGTTTTCAAATAGTTTTTTCCAAAACAAAAACTATTATCAGGGCTTTTTCTTCCTTCATTTTGCTTGTCTGGGTCACCTCTGTTTATTGCTCTGTTGAATGAGCAATAGGTCATTCCCATGTTTATCTCTGCTCCCAAGCATCTGGGGACAGGCTCTGTGAGTGGGGAGTTCTGGACAGGCAGGATGCGGCACTGCTTCTCAAGACCCCAGATGGTGGGAAAAATTCAGCGAAAACATCCAATTTCCTGTGAAGTTCTTTATTATCATTATTGTCATTACTACTAGTATTAATATTACTTTTATTAATACTGTTGTTACCTTGTCCTGAAATACCCACTTCAGGGTTTTTTTCCCAACAGAATTACTATGTCTATTTTTGAGGAGAACCTGTGGACTCAGCAAGCAATGGGGCAAAACCACTTAAAAATTTCAGAGTGGGGTGAAGCAGTTGGATGGGAAGGAGCCAGGGAAGAAGCTGGGAGCAAGGTGGTACAAAGGTGCTTAGGTTGGAGGCTTTGAACTTGAATGAGAGATGTCAGGGGAAAAACACAAATTGAGAGGGAGAGAAAAAAAATGAGAAGTACTTTTCCTGCACCCTTGTTAGCCCATAAAACCAGAAAAGAAGAGTCATGTACACCACATGTGCCAAGGGAAAGGGGAGGAGAGAAAAATTGACAGCATCACTGGCTTGACGAGATCTTCAGTAAAAAAACAAATGACCTTTTGTGCTGTCTGGGGAGAAACCCTTCCATCATCTTTATGAATTTCCACCTTTGGCAATAGCTAAATAGCCTTGCGTATCTACCATCAAGACACTAACAGCCGTGCCATAAATCTTAACCCCAAACTATCATTATTTGCTGGAGAAAATGAATGGTTTGCTCTGCACAAGAAAAAAAGATCAAGGCTTCTGAAAGAGGAGACCCTTTCAGGCCGAGTGTTCTCCTAGGGCTCTCTCCTACTTGTTGGTGGGATGAACGATTCTTGCATGCTTAGCTCTTAGAAATATCCGTGGAAATGTGCTATTTTCTATCCCTTAAAACTGTTATTATCTTGATATTATCTGTTGCTTGCAACAGTGAGTCAGTTTGGGAAACATTGGGCCGTCAAGTCTCAGCCATTCATCTGCAAAATGGAGGTAAGGAATAAACATTGGAGATTCTTGGGGTCCCATCAATTATAATAATTGGGGTTAAAAAATTTGATACAGTCAGAAAAAGTGCCCAGAGCTTTTGCCTTCCCCCTCTGCCCCATGGAAGACACAGCCCAGGTAGAGGTGGGAGCCAGTCCCCAGTGCTGGCTCTGGGGCAACTGGAATGTGATTTAATTCCTCCCCTCTCATTACCACTTTCTGAGCCTGGGTGCCTTCAAGCCCTGAGGGACAGCAAGAGATGAGGGGAAACATTAGTTTCTTAACAAATTCTTGTGTCATCTTCTTGACAGCAACTTTAAGTGCTGGATGACACTCAGGAATGATGTGGCTTAACCTCCAGGGTTCAAGTGAGGGAGCATTTCCCTTTGCCAAGGAGCAGCAGTAATCGCTGGAGAAGAAATCCATTCCAGCTCTTCCTGCCAGCAGCCAACGAGTACTTCACCCACATGGCAGGGACAAGTCTGGGGCTCCTGTGCCACTTGCCTTGGGTAGCTGTGCTACCTCTGGAGTACCACTGATGTCAGAAGAGTGTCAGGATGATTGATCTCCGTGAGCTTTTCCAACCTTAATGACTCCCTGATTCTCTGTGTGTGGATGAAGGGGATATCATACATTCCCCAAAGTTAGTATCTTTCCATGGAGGTGATGTGATGGACTGTGGGCACTCCCTTAAGCTGCTGCAAACGGGAAAGGA
>JAYDZK010000091.1:292871-325822 GCA_034509185.1 Euphonia xanthogaster
ACGGGAAAGGAAAGGGGTTAAAGCACAAGGAAGGTGAGCTTAAGTGGAGGGACTCTGGAGAACCAACATTCCAGGGGGATGAAGGCTAGCACTCTGGAGGAGTTGGATGCAAAGGTTTTTCCCAGCACTCCCTTTACACACTTATTATCTGGAGATGAATAAAAAGCCACAATATTATTAAAGCCCACAGATTAAAAGTTTAACATGACCAAGAAGAAGAAGAAGAAGCTTGGAGAGAGTTAATTAATGTTTATATGTGGTTTCTATATTCTCTTCCCTTTTTCTTTCACCCTTTGGCTGCCTCAAAAGATAATAGATGGGAACAGCTTCTTCTGCCAAGGCCACACTTCACCAGTTAAGACTCTTCTTTTTCCACTCCAAAATATATGTAACAATTCAATTCATAGACTCATGAATCATGGAGTCTGCAATTACAGGTCCCATTGTTCCCCAGCACCAGACTTTCTTGTAGTTTATATTCTCCACACAATGATTTCCAGCCCTGCCCCTTAGCCTGGGAAACCCATGGCATCACTGCCTCCACTGCTGGAGCACTCTCTTCTCCCTCTCCAAAACAGAAAGATAAAGAACTTCCCATGGATGTGGCATCAAGAGCTGCAAATTCCCATCCTTGGTGGCACTTCAGGAGCTGCTGTGTGTGACCCTGACATTTCTTGGGAACATCTCCAGGTCAAGGCTATTCCTTGTTCATGGGATGAGCCTCTTTCAGGGAGGACAGAAGGTGACAGGTAATCCCTTCTGAGACAGATACTCAGAAGGTATAAATGTTTCCCCACTGATTTATGTCAACTGAAAATACAACTTGATCACATCTCTTGGTTCCTGTACAGTCCTGCGCTGTGCTGCTCTTGAATCCAAGAATTCTAGCTAAGCAAAAATTTCAAGTTACTACAACAGGTGAAAAGAATGTGGGGATGTTCCCTTCTCCTGCCCCAATGGAATGAAGATTACCAACTTAATTTAAAAAAACCCAAACAAGGAAGAAAGAAACAACCCTGCCCTTAGATATACATTTCCTATCAGACCTACACTTGGATAAGCATTCCTGGTTCCTGAAGAAATTCGAAACACAGAAAATTCTGAGTTGGAAGGAGGCCCACAAGGATCATCAAATCCAACTCTTAAGCAAAAAGCCCATACTGGGGTTGAACCTGCAGCCTTGGCATTATTAGCACCGTGCTCTGACCAGCTAGGCTAATGAATTTCATAAATCTACCAATGTTTCATTTGTAAACTCCAGGCCTTGGGTGCTGGGAATGCTGGAAACTGGGTGTTGCAAGATAATAAAATGATAAATTAATCTGGTTTTTTTCTGGAAACCTCAATATGGGGCATAGATGGATGGTAGATACAAACCCCAATAATAATAAATGCTGCCTTCTCTGCATTTTCCATCATTCCAGTCTGCCCTACCTACAGAAGTCTGTCCATTCCCTCTTTTCCTCCTGCTGTTGATCCCAAAAACCTGATGGAGATGTGCCATGCTGGGGCTGAAGATGAGAGGAGCACTGTGCCATCCATTCCTCATGCTTGGAGGATTCACATATGGTGGCACCATGTCACAGGCCCAAAACACTCCTTGCCTGTGATTTTGGCAATCCTGCTGCCTCTATATATAAAGCAAGATTGCCAGGGAGGCATGCCTGAAACAGCGCAATGCCAAGACAGGATTAAGCCTCTCTCATTGCAGCAATTCTAGGCTATTCTGCAGGAAAAAGGAATTGTGGATCCCCTACCACATGCAGCCGGGGGCTTGGGACTGGCCATAGACCCAGCTGAGAGCATCCATCAGCTCCTGGGAGTTATCCCATCCTTTTCCTAAAGAGTTGTTCTTATCCCAGCACTGCCAGGCTGGGAGGCAATGTAACACCATGAGGGGGAACCAGTGTGATTCCCTCTTTTCATCTTCCTTAGAATACAAGTACAGAATTAATTTTAACTGAAGGAATTCTCTTAAGAAGAGAAGTTTACCCTGGATATCAATATTTCCAGTAATGGAAGCTCCACCATACCCTGGGCACACTCTCCATGCTCAATTAGCCACACTGTTAAAACGTCTCCCCTGATGTCTCTATTATCCCTCCTTTCCATTAGGGAAAATCTAGTAGATTTAAAAATTGGATGCATATAATTTCAGATTTTAATGAAAAAAAAGAAGAAAAGTATAATGTTCATTAGGAAGAAACCCAGTCCTCAAAGACACAATTCTCCAGAGGCTGCAATTGCAGCTCTTTTTTTCTGACTGGAGCCCAAGAGCTGACAAACTCCCTGACAGAACAAGTGCCCTTCTTGGAGGGGAGTTGGCACAGCCCAGCCCTGTGATAAAAGGTTTTGTACAGCCCCAACCATGTTCACACTGCCTCCATTCACACCCCCTGAGCCTGAGCATGGGGGAGTATTTCCAAATGGAATGGCTCTAAGAGCCATTACCTCAGTGATTATTACCTCAGTAAGCAACCTTGACTTCTCTGCTCTTTCCCCAAGTTAAAAACAAAGGCTGAGCACAACATCACCACTCACAGCCTGCTCAGTGAGATCACCCATTTTTACTGTGACATCTGTCAATACAATAAAGTACTATTAATAACTAAGAGCTCCTGAAAAGAAAAACTGGATAAAAATATGAAAATTGATTTTTATTAATTATAAACCCTATCAATTACAGAGATGATGGGTTCCTCTCACCCACTGACAGCACAAGGACACAGTACCAGGTGAGGGAAGGAGGGCAGGACTGTGACCTGGAGGCACATGAGGAGTTGCCCAGGGCACACCCTTGTCCCCATCCTCGATGAGCAAGAAGAAGATCAGCACAGGACGGAGAAGGGAGGGTGCACTGAGAGCCTAATGAGGCTGCAGGACTCCCTGCCAAATGATACTTCTGAAACCCAAGAACCAAAGTAATTTCTGTGGAAGATATCTAGGGTCGTTCCAGCCAGGAGTAAGGAGCATTTGGAAGGCAGATACAGTGTCACGTCCCGGGGTTAAGCCAGATGCTGGAGGTCAAGAGAAGGAGGAAAGATTGCTCTCCATCTGTCTGAACTGCTCCTCATATTCCCCTTGGCAGCCAGTGTGATGCAGGCTGGACACGTAGGAGTCAGCCACTTTTCTAAACCATTCCATATTCTCCATTTCCACAGGACAGTCTGGGTTGGGAGGGACCTTAAAACCCTCTCATTGAATCCCCTCCCATGGGCAGGCACACCTTCCCCTAGACCATTCCATTAGTCTTCAGCTAAAAAAACCTCGGAGACATCTGCTTTTGCTAAAAATGCCCAGTGATCATCAATTTCTGTGCAAATCGAGGTCTGGTGTCTTCAGCTGTTACCATGAAACATGAAGGAGATTAGGGAAAAGATCTCTCTGTGTACAGTTAGTGATGTCTCCAGAGAATGACTCCCCTCTGCAGGAGACAGTATAAATTGTCTGATTTTTCACACTGGCCACAGATGGAAGAAGATAGTCAGCTCAGACTTAACAGCAAACTTTAAGATGGTCAAAGTCAGGTGGGATGAAGCCCATACAAAGGAAGAAATGTTTCAAGCTGCTGTTGTGTCGTGTTGCCCAACAGACTATCAACATGATAATAAAAATATCTGCTCGAATTTAAAAAATAAAAGTGGAAAGAAAGTGCATTTCCTCACCTTTGATTTGTCAGTCCTGAAAGGGCTAATTTTTTGCATACCACAAAAACAACAAGGATTTGACAAAGTGAACCAACTGCCAACCAAAACTGGAGGAGAAACAAAATTGTGTAAATCATTAGCAACTTCCATCAAGAAATCCATTAAATCCTGGTGAAATCCACTGGTGTTGGCTCATTGGGCTCAAGAACATGACTGACAAGGTGATCTGGAGGCGAGTTACAGCAACACAGTGGTGGCACCTGCAGTGTCTGAAGTGGCTCAGACCCAAATTGGACAGCAAAGCCAATCAAGGCTTCACTGGGGATGGAGATCTAACTTCAGACATTAAGAGCTGGTGTCTTCAACCTGAACCTCACCAGCCTTGAAGAACAGCCCCACAGGAGCACTTGGGTGATCTTATTGATGCTCAGCTTTGGGTGCCTTCCCCAGCTCACCCCTGACAGCAAACTCCACTCTACTGTGGGGTGTCATGATCCAGCTCCAGACCTGAATTCTTCAGTTTGCTCCCATCCTGCACCTGCTGAATTGCAGGTTGTAAAAATAAAGTCTTCTAAAATATTTCCCAGTGCACCAACAGCACACAAATATGGGGGAATTTAAGAGAATCTCCAGTCAAAGCCTCTGAAAGGAATTAAGATACATTTCTTATGAGCAGCTGAACTCATGTCCCTACTCTTACTGCTCTCAGAGAGGACCCCTGGCGTTGGCACTCCTGCCATTTTTGTCTTTGTTATTTCGAGAACTGTGTTTCATCTCTTTGTACCTTTAGCTTCCATATGTGTAATATGGGCACTTCCCCTAACACAGAAGTTCTGCATTAACCAAAGTTGTCAAAGCATTAAAATCATAGCCATGGAGTTCTTGTTTTCTTGATTTCACCCTGTAAAGAGAATAAAATCAAAGCAGATTGTTCAAAAAAGAGGTCTTTGTGTCTCATCTTCCTCCACAGATAGGGTTTCTAAGGTATGTTAAGAAACAAAACCCCATAGGGGTTAGTGGTGTCCATTTAAATCTCTCAAATACATACATGCAAATATTCCAAGTCCAGGAGGATTAACTCCAAATCTGAGCAGATTAGTCAAAAAGCTTCACAGCAATGTGGAACTGCTAGAGAAAAATAAATAAAATTGTCACTTTTGTCAGCTTTACAGTACAACTTGATCCCCCCATGTATAATGGGCTGTAAGTCTGGCAATATCCTGGAATCAGGTGGAGAGGAAAATTTCACTTAGGAACAAAGCAGTGGAATTCAGAGGGTTGGGAGACCTGAGGCCACCTTGGTCCCTTACTCAACACCCCACAGTCCTCCCTGGGTGCACTCCTGGAGCTTGGCCAGCCCCTCTGCAAACTTATAGTCACACACACACACACACACACACACACACACACACACACACATATACACACACACATAAATATATATTTACAAACTCCAAGTAGTTAAAGACATCTCCTAAAGATTAGGATGTGAAGGACATGATAAACACATGAAATCACATAGGCAAACAAACAACATTGCACCATTGTTTGAAGGTTATATACATTACAAAGCTAAAAAAAAAAAAAGGGAGAGAATTCCCTTGCAAGAGGAACAAGGAAAATGCAGCAAGTACAGCTTCCTGCAGGACTTCCCTGGGCTAGAAGACTAAAGGAGGGGAGAGATAACTACTAGTAACCACCATTCTGACACAGAATTAATACCAGGCTCCATGGGTGGAACAGGAGATTAAGGGAAAAGTCCCGCTCTGATACAGAATCCCAGAATGGTTTGTCTTGGAAGGGAATTAAAGCTCATTTCACCCCCCTGCTCTGGGCAGGGACACTATCCCAGGTGGCTTTGAGCCCTGTCCAGCCTGGGCTTGGGCACTGCCAGGGATCCAGTGGCAGCCACAGCTGCTCTGGGCACCCTGTGCCAGGACCAGCCTGTTGGAATGTTGGGGGACACAAGACAGATGATGGACTTTGAACCCGGTTAAAATAAGAGATTTGATAACAAGATGTCTTGGCAAAAGCAAATGGAACTTTGAAAATGAACTAGATAGCAAGAAGATTTAATTAGACAGGTTTACCAGAAAAAGAAAATCCTATTAAACTCTGCAAGCAAGAGATGTTGTTATATGCATAAGTTTGTGTATGTGATTTCAACCTAATCATTGCAGTACACATTACCAGTCTCCCTGAAATAGTACATAAGTGTTTGTATCCCACAATAAAATCGGATTCTGATCACCGAGTCAGTCTCCCCCTCTCTCTCCATCGCCAACACCTGCCCACCCTGGCAGGGAGGAATTCTTGGGAATCTACTGGCTGAAGAAAGAACACACCACTCTGCACTTGTGGCAGCTCTGGATCAGAAATATTAAAATATAGTAAGAATTTTTTTTAAGATTATGAAGGGACACCTACTCCCAGGCTCCCACATACAGGATTACATTTGATCCACAGAACTCTCCTCACTTTTTTTTGAAAAAACTTTCCTGACTGGAATTGGTTGTCAGTGCCTGCATGACTGGTCACAGCTTATCCATAGCCTAAATTAGCAGGTGTGTGGCTGCCTGTTTAGCTATATTTTTACATCTCTGGGCTCTTGCAAGCTGTCGGAATGAAAAAGGCATTATTTTAGGAAAAGTAGCACTGCAAAACAGAGTGACAGCCCATTTGACATGTGAGGATAAATTAAGGATGAGAATACATTAAAGAAAATTCTGAGCACCTTCATCATATTCCTGTATTCAAGGAGAAACACAGCTGAGTTTCAGTTGATCTTGGCTTCTTCATTGACCTGGAGCAATAAATTTTCCCCCCTTTTAGTGTTTAAATAGTTTGTCAGTGAAAGATCCCATTCATAAAGTGCTGGCGATGACAGTTCTGCAAAGCTAAATGGCACTTAACTGTGTACCTAATAAATCTGCAACAAAAATAAACAGAGAGGATGAGAGGGGGAAAAAAGATTAACAATGGCAGAGAGCTAAAAAGAAAAAAAATTTAAAACCCCACTGGCAGGTATGAAAGGCCATTGTCATTAAAACTGTTTGGAATGGTATTGAGCAGCATTGCTCCCATTGCCCTCCCCTGTTTGCCTGACCTTTGAATTCTCAGAAGAAACAGGGCTGGGCTGATGTCTGGGTACTCTGTATCTGGTAAGACAAACTTGCTGTGAATGGTGCAGATCCATCTCTCCATGCAGGTGGCCCCGTCCACTGGCACCTCCTGGGTAAGACGAAGGACATCTCCATACTCGTGGAAAGCAAGATTTGCATTTATGAAATGAGTGACTCCATATAGGAAAAACGAATGCAAATCCTCAAATTGTTGAAAGCAGGACTCAGGGAGGGAAATTCAGGCAGAAAATTTGGAACAATGACAATTCTGTAAGAAGTTAATCTCATGTCACAAACAAGAAAATTTATCACAGAAACCCCAGGGCAAAGGTTATAATAAATCAACTTAGCATGAAAAATTGTCACCTGTATTTAAGAATTGGGAAGAAAATTTGATAAAATAGATTTTAACAGCTTAGGAAAATAAAGCAGAAGAGATACAGTGAAATGGGATAATGTGAAAAGATTTTGCTGTGGCTAACTTCCTTTCAATAAGGTAATGGATTTTCTAGACAAGGGAAATGTCATCCACCAGCAATTTGTATGAATTCTCCAATTCTGCAAGGAGAAGTAGTATCTTCACTAACAAAAGCAGGGCTGGTACGAGAGGGTCCAGAGGTGGTTGGACATAATAGGAAAAGAGAGATAGAGGGGCAAGTGGGCTCAAGGAAGTTTATTAACATAGTTGTTCAGGATTCCAACTGAGATTAATTTTACATAAGTCTTTAATTAAAACCTGGGCAGTAAAAGCAGAGTTGAGCCATCAAAGTTGGCTAATGACAAAAAGCTGAGTCATATTGCCATTACCAAAGGAATTGTACAACCTGCACAGAAACAGGAGATTGAGAAATGAGATATGGCAGAAGCAAACCATGTGGTAATCACTGAATGATTAAATGAGGTCTCTGGCTACCAAAATCAGGTGGCCCACCTAAAAAAAACCCACCATTTTAACTCCAAAATGAGCCAGATGAGATATCTGGGGTAGAGGAGGTGCTGCTGTAAGACCTTCACTACAACAGTGTGTATGGTTTTCATCACCTGTGTTCAAGAAAGATAAATCCAGCCTGGAACAGAAACAGCAAAAGGATATGGGAGTGATCCTGGGAAGGAGATTATCTCATGGGACAAGCCTCCAAGAGCCTGACAGGATGAAGATTGCATGGAGATCTGATCCCCAGCTTTAAATACCCGAGGAGAAAAGCAGTGGAGAGGGAGATCTGCTTGTGGACAACACCAGGGAAAAATAAAGGCCATGAAATGGGACACACAGAGGCCTAGACAGAAAATTTAATGAAGGGCTGCCACAGGAACTGGCCTCTGCAACAGCTTTCCAAAAGGAGTAGAAAACTAAAACCCCTTCCATTTATTTTTAAACAGAGACAGAAATATTTATGAAAGTATGAACAGCATGGAATTGCAACAACCTGGTCTTGTAACCCAAGCAACCCTGCTAATCCTGACTTTTATTTCCTGCCATGATACCAGCTTGAGAAGGTTCCCCCAGCGCTACCTGCACAGAACCTGCACAGGTAAAAGGGAATATTCGTGTTCTATTTCACACGCATCCATTTCCTGCTCTGTTGTTATTGTAACTACACCAAGTTTAATCAATGTAAGCTGTTAGGAAGAACAGGCAGGAAATGAAACTGATCAAAATAGAATCCTCCAAAGAAGACACCTGGCTCTGGGAAGCACTTGAGGAGCATCAATGGTTCGGCAATAATCCTCTGTTCACCTGCTCCAGATGTATTGCACACAACTAGAACTGTTTCTTTGCTAAGAGCAGATCTTGAAAAAGAGCTAAAATGTAAAAAGCTTTGGGTTTCTGAAAGAAAGAAAAACATTCTGCTTTTGCAGGCCAGGGGCTGGATGTGCAGTAACTCCTGATTTTGGGAGACCAGGGCTGCAAGGAGAAGTGTGTGACACCCTCCAAGGAGCTCAGTTCCTTCAGAAGGAGCATTATCTTCTGCTTCAAAATCAGTATATTCTCCCAAAATGTCTCAAATTCAGACTTTAAATCCTTATCTTGGCCCTTGTTCCAGGCCCATGTCCCACATAAGGTGCCCCGGGTGCTGAGTAAATAATGAAACTCTCATTTTGCTGCCCCAGGCTCCCAGATTGCTGCTGGAGCAGATGGGCTCCGTGCTGTGCCCAAAGGTCAGCACACTCGGCCTAATCCAGCCAGGGCTGAGCGCCAGGGAGCTGAGCATTCCTCAGGAAGGGGTGTAGGGAGACTGTTCCACAGCTTCCAGGCAGTTCCTGTCAAGGGGAGGATCAAGTTCAGGGCTTTTGCTCATCCCAGGGTGGTAACATGGCACAAAGAGAGGGGCAGGACCTGGGGAAGGGGAACAATGAACCTCAGATTTAGCAGGTAAAGGGCTGGCTGATGCTTCAGAAATGAGCTGTTCCCTCTCTCCTGGCAAGAGCTTGGAACAAATGCCAAGCCATCCTGCGCTCTCTGACATCTTCATCTCTCTGTGCAAGATGGTGACTTTTCACTGAAGGAACAGATCTAATTATTACCTCAGGGATAAATATTCACTGAGGCACATGGAGAATAAGGCAGGTAACTCCCAGTCTGGGCTTTTAATCCCCTTATCAGGGATTATTATCAGAATCATTATCCTACATAATACAAAATTAAATACAGAGGGAAAATGCCATTGTCTTTCCACTAATGAAAAGCATGGACAAGAGAGAAAATAGTTTCTCTGAGTCATGGTCCCCACCCAAATAATAGAAATATCTCCGTGTGGAGGAGCAGGTGACGTTATGGATTAGCTGCTGTCAATTTTCACCATGAAACAGCTTCTTTGGGCAAATCCCAGCATGGAAAGCTCCTCTCCCTCCTTAGGTGGCCCAGACTCTAGAGCTTTGTTCTCTTGGAGGTTTGCAGAGAGCTGATGCTCTGCATCCCTTGTTTGGCAGGGATCAATCCTCTGAGACTGCAGGCACGTTCCTCTGATCCTCCCACACCAATCCAGGGATGGGCACAGCACAGGAAAAAGAGAACAATTGTTTTGATGTGGAAAGCAGCCCTGGTGTGGAAAACAGCCTGTGGTTTGAGAGCACACTCAGGTGTCTTCTAAAAATCCCAGCAGCATTGGTGGACCACAACTCTGGGAGTCCTAGGAGGTGCAATTCCCCAGCTGCCAAAGCCCAAAGGACCTCCTGTGGGAGCAACATTGATCAAGAAGTGTCCAAGGTAGGAAGGTTGGGAAGGGTGGCAGAATTACAGGCAATCCCAAGGTCCATAAGAAGATGGAAATTCCCATCCCTCCTGGCAGGACCTTGAGCCCAAAGCACCAAGGCTTGTATGTACACTGACATGCCAAAGTCAGGGATGGATGATGGAAGAGAAGAGTCTCCACACTGATCTGGTGCCACCATTTCTCAGCAGAATCCCTGTGAGCAAGAACTTCCTGCCTGTTATCTACTTGTGCATTTATCACTTTTAATCCACCACTTTCAGCTTGTTTGCTCCTCACTGAGCTACTAGTCCTATAGGATAATTTAAATTTTCCAGAGGCAGCAGGAAAGCGCCTCAGGGAGCTATGTGACCTAGCTTTACAAATAACCCCCCTTCCTCCATGCTGGCTTGCTAAAAAGTTCTTGAAAGCCACAAAAATCTGTATGGTTTGTACCCAGCAGCCTCAAAGATGGAACCCTGCTGTTTTCATGGCAGTTTACTCCTCTTTTTTCCCATTACTTTTATAAGAGTAAGTAAGAGCACTACTATAGCACTGTAATTACAAGGTGACACTGCTGGAACAGCCACCCAAGCTGGTACAGGTAGGGATGCTCCTGAAAGCTTTTTCACAGTGAGCTCCTTCTAGCAGAAATAGCAGGGCCTGACTGACTTCAGACAGTTCTCAGACCTGCTTTAACTTAATCCCCTTTCTGCGACAGCCTCTGTGTCACCTTTCAGGGTTTCAGGATCCCTTGTACTCTTTGTCCTCACCAAACCTGCCTGAACTCATCATGGTCTGCAAGGATCAGCACCAGAATTGGGCATTGCAGCTCTGATACAACTAATGAAGATTTTACTTCAGCTTAAGTGAGAGCTGGCTTTGGGTCTGGTGAGAAGGGTGAAGTCTGCAGTGTCCAGGAAATTCGAACCTTCTCCACCCGACAGGCCTGGCTCCTGCTTGGGAAGGGCATTAATGGTCCATGTGGGAAGCAAAGAAGGCCTGAAATATTTCACTATTGTTTTCTCTACAAGGGTTTGGTTCCTTTGGTTTATGCAAATATTAGAAGCATTTGCCCAAGGGGTGCCATCACTTCTGCTGCTTTTGTTAGTGCTTGACAGCCTTTGCCACCTTCTACCCCAGGAAATTTTGGCTCCTGAAATTTTACCTTGATAAATTTATTCCTTAGTTATCTCTGGAGGGAAAATCCCCACTCCCACCTGCATGAAGGAAGGCAGGCCATCAATGATTTCAGGAACTTCTCCTAGTGAGTAACACTTTCTATTACCCTCAGCTGTTTGACAAAACAAGAGCTCCAGTGTTTCTAGCAGTGAAGGGACCTGTCAGAGCAGCCTGGAGAGGTTCTCTGTCCATTGGCAGCTGCCCACACTTCTCCCTTTGGGAGAGGAGCATTTTACCCATGGATCCCAGCAGATCCAGAGGCTTCCCTTTGAGCAGTGACTATAATTCCACTGCACTGGGACACCGTGTTCAAGGAGGTTTATAATACAGGAAGGGACTGGAATTAGTGGAGAAAGCCTAGGAACAACAGGGTGTCTGGTTTAAACAAAAACAACAACCAGACAATCTATTTCTGCCAGGGAAAAATATATTTAGATTTTAGGGTTCAAATCCCTGCATCAGAAATCACCCTCATGGACTTTAACTCCAGGACTTCAAGGTGTAAACTTGTATCCAGTTATGGATTCCTAGACACAGAACAAGGGACAAGTTGAGGGTTTTTTTGACAGTTTTTAGATAGTAATTTAAACCAAATATCACCAATTTAAGAGATTTAAATTGCAGCTACAATATAACAATGGAAAGCTACTGTGCTCCAAAGATTGATGCCCCAAACCACTTCAGTTTACAATAAAACCTGATAAATCCTACCTGGCAGTACCAGACCTTGGGAAGAAAAAGGAGTGAGGTTCTTATAGGATATTCACGCCCAACATCTAAGATTCTACAGGATCTAGACTTCACCAAACCTCTGCCTTTGTTGACATGTGGGCCCAAATCCTGTATCGTAGTTGAAGTCTAATCCAAGAACTGTTCCTTATCCAGCTATATTTTAATTTATAGTGCATAAAAGGAAATACAAAACATGAAAAACATTCATCATCCTTGCACATATAGCTAAACCACTGAAAAATATGTCTCTACAGAACTAGTGCTTCATCTGTCCAAAAAATAGAGGTTGACTTTTTTACCATGATTATTTTTCTTTCTAGTTTTATTTTTCATGTAGGTTGATGCAGTTAAGCTCTTCCCCTTTGTTTTTTCTTTCAACTACTTCTCTCCTCTTTTTCCCAGTCCATTCTTGTGTACTGTCTTTTTCCATTTTGCTGAGAGAAGGAAAACTGAAAACCCTCTCAAACACCAAATTTCTTTGTACTGGCCTGAAGTTAAATGAATAAAGATTTTTTTCTTTCCTTATTTATCCTTGCTGGGACCTGGGGAAACCATCCTGCAGGATGAGCTCAGTGCTTTGCAATATTATCTCAGGAGTGGGTACAATAAAAGGTGGGTCCCAGCCAGAACTCCGGATATGAGCACTTCCCATCCCTGTAGGGGAGTTGGGATTTTGACATCGGGGCTTGTTCCTTTCTGTCAGGACTGGAAGCCAAATACCCCTGAACATCATCAGGGCTCAATCCCAAGGGCTCTTGTCTCGGGTCAGATTTCTGGGATAAGCAACCAGCAGTCCTGGGACAGCAGATCCTGACAGTCAAGAGGCTCATTCATTTCATTTAAAGGAATGAAACCACCTCCAGGGCTGGCCCAAAGGCTCCCAGGCAGCCCTTGGCTGTCACTGGGGGTGAGGATGAGACTGTGCAGATTGCCTCAGAGAGCTGCTCCCTGTGTTTCTCCTCAGGTGCCTAAAATCAGGCTTCTGCTGGTTTTCCGGGGTCTTTGGAGCAGAAGGCAAACACAACTCTCAGCCCACAGCCCCTGTTAAGGGCTAAATCCCAGCCCAGCCTTCAAACCCAACTCAGCTCAGCCCAAAGCCAGTGGAAGAGTCACTCAATTCTTGGCATTTCAGTGACCAGACCAAAAATAAGCCCAAAGTAGAAAAAACTTTAAAGCAAGAGGAAAAGGAGCACTTGCCTCCCAACAGCAGCTGGGATCCCTATGTTTAGTTCTACTAGAATTTGTAATTTTACTCCAGTTGCAGATGTAAATGGGTTTCCCCATTTCTTCCATGCTGTTTTCCCTCCATCCAAACACATTCTGAATGCACTTTCCATGATCAGTCAAGGGATTATCAGCGAAAGTAATTCAGTGTGAGCAGCAGCAGAGACCATTTCAAGAGCTAATTCTGGACTTAAATAATCATGTTGAAAAATAAGATGTTAAGATTGCTACTCAGCCACAGGAGGAAAAAAACCATCTTCAGTGTCTTGTGGACTCATGAAAAACTAGCCCAGACAGCAACAGAATTGCATTTTTACCCAGACTGACTCATAAATTATTAGAATGGGATTAATGAGGGGGAAAAAAAAAATAAAAATCACTGGAGCTGTTCCCACTGTAAAATGAGGCTGAGTCAGAAAAAATTATTTTCATCTGGGAAGTGGGAAATGCCATTATGTAAAACTTCCTTTACCCTTTGTTAGAAAATGGCCAACTTTGCTTTCTTTGGGACTTAGAAACCTAGCATTAAAATTTTTGTAAATTTTGTATTCTCATATTTATCAGTTTCATTGGACAGCAGAGAAACCCCACACACCACTTCCTATCTCAGGGCAAGAAAGTGATATTTTTTCCTGTTTCTACATTTATTTCCCCATCCTGTTATGTAAATCTTTCCAAATTCTTCAAATTGGACAAACCCAGTGGGTACCAACTGCAAAAACCCCAGCAAATCCATTATCCGTTTTATGAAAAACCTTTTGGTTGAAGAAAACACTGCAGTTTCCATATGCTGTGTTTACAGTACATCTCTGATTGTTTTTTTTTTTTAAGTTAAAAAGTCCCAGGATGGTTTGGGTTGGAAAGGGCCCTAGACCGCATCCAGTCTCACCCCCTGCCATGAGAAGGGACATCTTCCACAATCCCAGGTTGCTCCAAGCCTTGTCCAGTGTGGCCTGGAAGATAACAGATTCATTACAAAATATTTCACTTTGACTCCGACAAGCTGAAATATCTTTGATGCCTTCCCTGACAGTCAGCTTTTTGTTTCTAGAATCATCTGCACACAAAATTCAATTTAATCAGATGTTCAGGCTTACAAATCAATTGAGTAGAAACTCTTGCAGAGTTTTTTTGCAACTTGATGGTGAAGCTCATTATTAGACAAATGATTTCCATTCAGTTGCTCTCTTCACTCTCCCTGAGTACTGCGGCATTTGAGACTTGTGGAAACATTTTCTGTGGAGATAGGAGTGCTGATGCCACTATCCAAGAACAATAGAGGCTGATTACAGATTTCATAGACCATGTAATCTAATTCCTGTATAAACAGGCCATAGGCCTTTTTAAATTAAATGTTATTTCTAGTCCAATAGATACGGTTGAACTACAGCACAATTCTGGAAAGAAGAGGGAAAAAAAGACATCCACAGATAAAGAACATGCAACAACTCAGACATTGCATCATAGCTCCAGCAAAATCCTGCCTCACCACCTTTGCCTCTCACCGGGGCTGTCATGAGCACATCCGGGCTCTGTGAAAGGAAAACGTTCAAAGACAACTAAATTTTGATGCATTTAATGGCAGAGGAAACACTCAACACTCTGCAGTTCACACCTTGTGTTTGCAACAGAGCAGGCAAGAGGGAAATGTTTCATCCCATTTCTAGTTCACTGTGACACAGAAAAAAAGGAGCTAAAAAGTAACAATCCCAGGTATTTTCTAAGCTACTTGCAAACTAGTGTTGCCCAGTTCTGGGAAATTTGGCTTAGGTTTAGGTGCGAACCTGTTGATGCACTTACACCAGTGGCTGCCTTTTCCAAGCTGATTATTGTGTACTGGACATGTGGGGAGTGGAGCATGTCCCTGGCTTGGCTAAAGCTGGAGTTTCACCACATGAAAGTGTAATCTCTGTCTCACACACTGTAAATACACACAGTGAGCAGCACAGAGGATTACCTGGAAAGTATTTCTCTATTAAGCCATTTCAGAAATCAGTTCCCAAGCAGGATTATACAGATTCATTTCTTCAAGGAAAGAAGAAACCCACATTTTTTAACATTAGCACTGTTCTAGGACAGGATGTCCCACAAACACCACTGTTGCTTATATGACATTTATTTTTACCTTTCTGAAAGCTGTTTTCAAGTTTTAAAGGACATCTTCAGTTACTGGCTGGATGGAGAACAAACAACAGCAAGGGTTGGATGCATGGCAGCCGTGGAAAAGCCTTGCCAAGCTGAGACACTCAACTATGAATATAAACTGCAAAAATCCTTTACCAAATACCTATTTTATGTTACCCAATGCAACACAGAGCTAATGCAGAGCTGGAATCAAACACTTCCAAACACCACTGAGCAAAAACTGGGTAAAAAGAATCCCTTTTTCCCCACTCAACACTGCTTGGATAAACCCTTTGAGATCTGTGTGTGAATCCTTGCCATCCCAAAAAAGGGATATTCAGAAATCATCTTCACAGGGCCACAAAGAGCCACTAAATATGTGTTCAAAACTGAAGGAGGTGACAGAAAATAGTGCCCTTGTTCTGACACATTCACCCAGTGACAAGGTGGCATTTACAACACCCTCACCTCTCTTAAGAAGTGCTACAAATAATTTACACAAAGCCTGTTGTGCAGTGATGTTAAGGAAAATCTGATGATTTCCATTTCCTCCAGATTTTGTTGGAATAGAAAAGCATATTCCAGAAAAACCTTTGCCTGATATTCTGAAATGAGAATCTCTGGAAGAGAAACAACAGCAACAACTGTTTGATTTATGTATTTTAGTTTTAATTAAAAAATAAATGTTATCTTAATACATCTCTTGCAGCCTTTGGGCAAAATGCACTCTTAACAAGACCCTATGAAACATGATGCACATCTTTTCTTGGCACACATCTTAAACAAATGCCAGCTTCTTGCAGCAACTTTGGAAATCCACCATTTTCCCCAAACCCTGAAAACATTTAACAGTTCATTTAAAAAATCCCTACAAAAATTAGAAGTGGGCTCAAAGCAAAAGTCCCAGATCCAAGCACCCAAAAGCTTTTGGAGCAGACTTATATCCAAATGCTCATGTCATTCCAAGTTTTATCCCACATCACTGCAAATTCACAGACACAGCACCCAAACCACCCAAGGAGAGGCAATTGGAGCTGGCCCAGGTATGGATCTCCCTTCGGAAGCTTTGATCTTAACTGGGCCAAAGAAAACCTGGGGGTCTGAACCGTTTCCTAAAATTGTTTAAGTCAGGCCCATCCCTAACAGAATTAAGTGCTGGTTACAAAAGGAAATGGTGCTGTCAGAGCTCCCATTCCTTGGCTATCCCTGATCTGAGCCCAGGCCAAGCTTTTTGTCCATTGGCACCACACAAGGCAAGAATAAAGCCAAGGGAACACAGTGACCCTCCAACACAGCCATACACCTGCCTCCCACTGCCTGGGAGAGCCCCAGGCTTCTCAAGGAGCTGTCTTGGCGTGGTTTTCCCTGGAAATGTCCTGGCCCCAGCCCTCTCTGCAGGAAAGCTCAGGCCCATGCCAGAGGAACAGGCTGGCATCACTCCCATGGGATGTCTTTGTTCCACCTGGCCCATGATGGCTGATTCCCAAAGGCACAACGTGACCAATCTTTAGACTTATGCACAAGGTCTACCTACATATATATATATATATATATTTATATATATATGTACACTCACACCACTACATACATATTTAAATATATATATATACATATATATATTTGGTTTTGATTTTTCTCTTTGATCTTTTTCTTTTTTTCCTCTTCTTTTCCCTTTCTTTCTCTCCCTTTTAACTTAATGGTGCAGTCTCCTCTGAGGAAGGCTCTGGTATATGTTCTGGAGACTTCTCTGTCTCCAACAGGACTTCTTCTGGGTTCTCCTCTGTTAGTTTTGGCTCCTCAGAGGCTTGGGATGCCTCCTGTGGCTGACTCTGAGCCTGGCTGTTCATTTTCTCCTCTGCTTCGATCTCCTCCGAGGTGGGAATGGAGTTTTTCTTTGGACGGCCTTTGGGCTTTGTTGGAGCTTCCTGTCCACCCTTCAACACCTGGAGCAAAGAGATGAACCATCAGGATTCTGAACTCTGCTGGTCTCAGACATCCTGTTCCTATGTCTAACTCCCTCTCTCTTCACATCATTTCTTCAGCAACAAGACACTCCAGCCAAGCATCTATATCCAAGGTAATGCCAAATTTGTTAAAAGTGACAGTAACTTCTGCAGGTGCCACATGCATCCAAAGGAACAGCCTAGAACTGCATCTCATCTCCCAAATCAGAAAACAGACACCTCCACTGGACAATGTCACAGCATCACGCTCCAACCAGCATTTATTGAGTGGTTGTCCTTCATAAAAAAAGCATTTTAACTGGAAAAGGACTATGAAGATGAGAAAAAGTGAAAGGTGAAACAAAGATATGAGAAGTAAAAATTAATATCAACACTCAGAACTGCTCTGTTTCCATAGAGCAACACAGTCTTTTTTTTTCTACACACAAAACCAATCCCAGAAGCACTGAGATCACACAAATGCAGAAAAATGCAGAAAGAGATATTTTGGTTCTTCCCTCACTTCTATTCTCATTTCTTTCACCTCTTTGCTTTGTCCTCCTCCTACTGCCTTTAGTCCCCTCTAACCCACCACATATACTGCAGTATGAACACTTTAAAAAAAGAGACCATCTCTGTGAAAAATGATCAGGAATAAAACAAAATTTGGTATAAATAGACACAAGTCACTCCACTATGCTCAGCTTCCAAATCTGTTTTTTGCAATCAGTTTTTAAGAGCCATGGAGAAATGACAAGCACCCACTCACCATTTTCTTCCACTTCATCCTACGGTTCTGGTACCACGTCTTCACCTGGAGCTGAGTCAGCCCCAAGGACTGGGCTAAGTCGAGCCTGGGAGACAAACCAGACAACAAAACGAGTTTACTGAAGCCAAGAGCTCAGGTGCCAGGTCTAGGCAGTACAACACTGTTAGAGCATTCAGCAGTGTCTCTCTGATCAGCTGACTCGAGAATAGTCAAACAAAAGTGGTAAAACCCATGAATTTAGGATGCAAAGACAGATGCTCCTATGGAAGATGCAGGTGTTTGCAAGCTCTTTTTTCTAGACATGGCAGGGTTTTTCTACCCTCTGAGACATGAACCTGCTGCACTCCAGCTGCTGATGCTCCATGTTTGTCCATGAATTAGGAACTACTGATACATCACATCCCTGAAAAACAGGTCACTGGTGTCTGAAGCAAACAGGTAGGAACAGACACACAGCATCAGCTACCCTTTGTATCATATTTCTCCTTCACTGCCTTCGGAAGAGGGATCATGGTACTTGCCCATTTCTCATGGAGTAGTAGTACATCTAAATCTATAATTTAATATACATTCTGTTATTGAGGCAATTTAAGCTTCTAAGTGAATTTATTTTTTTGTATGTTTAACTGCAGGTATGTGTGGCAGACAGCCCATAATCCTGATTCATCCTTCACAAATCTCCAACCCATGCAAGTTTGTGTGAACCCATTCATTATTTTTACATTAAAGCATAGGATATGAAGCAAATGTGGCTCAGAGGAGCTCCTGATCCTTCCCCACAGGTGATAGCACCATGCATCTGGTGGTTTTGTAATAGAGCTGCACAAGGGATGGAGCTGGAAATCCTCAGCCATGTCAGGAAAGTGCCCCTCAGAGTCATGCAAGTCCTGCAGGTGGGACAGGTCCAACTCACAGCCACATTCCACAGTATTCTGCATTCTATGACTTTTTGGCAAATATCTCCTTGCCTTTGGATGCCAAGTTTTTCATAATAAAAGCTTTGTTACAGCTGGGCTCCTTGGACAACCAGATTTACATTTGTAAACACCCACATACCCCACCCCAACTCTCTGTGCTCCACCTCACACTCAAGGATTCATGCTTCTCCCCCACTCCAGATTCACTCTGGACCTGCAGGCTTGGCCTGCCACTATGTCACATCTGAAGCCATTAATCTAAGACACCTTTACTGTTAAGAGTAGAACATGTCAGGGTCATTACCCTGATGTACTGCCCTCCCTCACTATGGATAAACCAGGGGTTTCAGGTGCCCTCCCAGGGCTACAATCTCCTATCCAGGCCAAAAGCTGCAGAAGTGAGCACAGATCACAATTTACTGCTTTGCCGGGTTTTCAGCCATGAGTTGACAGAGAGAAGCTTGGCTTAGCCAACCCGTCGTGCCTTAGTGCTCATGTCTGGTAACACCTGGTTTACTTGCAACCAGCTGCCATCTCTTGCCACATACCTTAGCACAACCAGCACTGCCTGGAAACCCAAGGAAACAAACACAGGGGAAGTGGTACATGGGCAGGAATTGCTCATCGGCCTCAATGAAGCCAAGGAACAGTCATATGAGATTATTAATTACCAGCCTTGAGTGCTTCAGTAAAGTGTCAACCATCTGGTGATGTGAAGCTGTGAGGAGTCAGTGCAGGCATAGCAGGAACTCTGAAACTCCATGAGGCAGGTTGGCTATGGCCAGGAATTTTTGCCTTGCAGCAACTTGGTGACAGGCAGTAGGAGAAGAAAATGCCATCTTCAGAATCAATTTAAATATTGGGACACTGCCCTCTGTGGAGTGCAGGGACTGATACCCTTCAAACTTTCTCCAGGTTTACAAACTTCCTAGGAATTCGATGGGTCATTTTTCCATATTTTAAATTTCCAGAGTAGGATTCAAAGCCCTTAAAAAAACTAAAATCTCTCTTAGTTTGGCTTGCCCATGTGGTACCAAGCAGTACCTAAGAACTTGCCTGTGCCTTTGCAAGGCACCTTTCAATTCCAGGCTCTGCTTTCCAAGCTTATGAACAGGCCACCACCCTCCCACTGAATTGCTGCCCAAGGTGCTGGATAAAAGCCAGCTCAGGAGCAGCTGAAGATACCATGAACACACAGCCATGAACCAGCAGATCGTGGAGGGAGTCAGGCTCCATCATTTTTCAAGTGTGCAGCAGGAGTCAGAAAGGCAGAGATCCTTCTTCTCTGAGGAGATCTCTGAGCCTGGAGAACTGCTCCCAGCCATGTGTACCATCATCTGACATTTCCACTGATATTATCTATTTGTGTCACCTTTGATCCCAGGAAAAGTAGCCTTGAATTTGAATCAGGTTGCCTGCCATGGCTGCAGCCAATGGCAGAGGCAACCCGGTGGAGCCAGAGGCAGCACCCCCAGCCAGGGAATGTTCAGTGTGGAACAGCTGAGCAGGGCTGGAGCATCCCTCTTGCTCATCCCTATTCCTGGTGTGAGCAACCAACCTACCTGTCGGGGGTGGAGAGGTACTTCTGCTTCTGGAATTTCTTCTCCAGGCCCATGAGTTGGATCTCGGTGAAGATCGTCCTACTCCGGCGCGGCTTCTTTGAGCGTGGTGGGGGCTGCTCTGCCTCCGACTCACTGCTGCCCTGGGCCTCGCTGGGGGGAATCTCTGTGCCCACGGTGCCCACGCAAGGCTGGGCTGGCAGCACCTGGGAGCTGCCGGCGGCCGGGAGCAGCGGGGCCAGCACGGGCGGCTGCCGGGTGATGACGGAGAGGAGGGGATAGGCCCGGAGAGAAGGGGAGCCTGGCAGGGAGGAAGCACAGGCAGATGAAGGTCAGATCAGAGCTGATGTGTTTGAGCAATGGGAGTGCAGGAGAGGAGGGAGACAGGAAGGGCTTTCCTGGCTTTGCTATTTGCTTGTTAAAGGACAAGCAAGACTATTCCCCTCTTTGGATCTGTTCTTCTCCCAGATTGCACAGCTTTTCTTGGGCTGGGGAACCCTAACCTTAACCCTAACCCTAACCCTAACCCTAACCCTAACCCTAAGACAGGGAAAGGAAGGACTGCCTTTCCACTCCTTTTTTAGGAGATATTATAACCATTGAAATCATCTGTCTAATTACTGCAAGAGATTAAACTCCAAGCAAAGGATGAAATATATCCCCATTCTGTTCCCAACTTTGTTTCCCTGAGGAAACAAAGGAAACTAGGACAGGGTTCACTTGAGACGGTCCCCCTTCCCCTTGCAGGTAATATACAACAGAGTCTAGTTCACAGCTCATTCCATCCCCTAATAGGCAACTGCATCAGAACCACCCTCGCCCTCCACTGCCCACACTGATCCCACTGACCATGCAGGAAGATGAGGATGAATAGATCCCAAGAGTTCTTCACTGACTGAACTCTGCATCTTACACCACCCAGTTGATACCAGCCCTAAAAACAAACCAGTTCTGCTCCAATCTTTTCAGATCAGGGCTGTGTGGCAGACAGGGCTGTTCTGGGATGACAATTCCAAACATTCCCAAACGGAAGTTCTGATCTACATCAGGCCTTCTGATTTACAGCTACAGCAAACTTCTGCTCAGCCTTAGCCCCAAGAAATTGAATGTTCCTTTAAAGTTTGGGCAGGGAAATTGAGCTACATACGGGAAACGTAAACTCACTGTAAGACATACAACCTGCAGAGCCTTGGGCAACTCACTTTCTTGCTCCATACCTCATTTTACCTCATTTGCAGGATGGAAACAATCCTCCTTACCTATATCACTGGTGGTAAAACATGGATTAAAATTTAATGTACACAAAGTATTTGGAGATCTTTAGATAAATGGGACTGTGGAAAGGAACATATTACACCAGCAGGCCTGATTGTGAAACCCTTCACATGAATCACCACTAATGAAAATAATGATCTCTAGACCTCAATGAGTGTGTTGGGGTGAGTAACTCCACACTGTGGAAGAAAGGAGTTCCCAGCCTGGCCTGCTGATTCCTCAGCCCTCTCCCCAGGTGTAGGGTTGTGATCACAGGAACCAGGTCCTAGGTAATCTGGATACATCAAAGAACATCATAGACTGTTGATCGTTGCTTCTCTCCTCAACCACAGCAAATAGTGCAAAATCCAGCCACTTAAAAAGCAAGCTGGGGAAACTATTGGCAAAAACCTAAATAGCTGTGACTACAGGCTGGGGTCTAGGCAGACTAGGGCTTCAGTCTTGCTTTCTCCTCCACACCTCTGCAACACTAAAAATCAAAGTATTTCCATTAAATGTAAAGCTTTCCACTTAAACCACCAAGGAAGCATTTGAGAGATGAGATCAGGTTTGCCAAGCCGACCTTTACCTTGTGTCAAGCCTTATCTACCTTTTATTTCTGAGTATTTTTTCCGGCTGAAGACTGTGCTGATCTACAGCACCACTGAGTAACCTGGTGGAAATTTTGCCTTGATTTACAACTTCAGTGGCTGTTCAAAGAGCATAAATTAGGACAGAGTGTGCTGTCCTTTGCTTTACACCTCTGTCCTTTGCTTTACACACTAAATCTATGCTGGTATTTATGCCCCCTCTGACACCACCCAGCTAGACAGAAGGTAAAGCAGATGCTGCTCCCATAGCCTATGTCCTTTTTGTCAACCCACCACTATTAATTTCTGACACTGTGGGATAACAAAAAATTTGGTGGCCCACCCATAGAACAGATGACTTCTCTTTCAGCCAAATGTGCCCAAAAGTCATCTTTGCCTCCTTGAAGGGTCTCTCAATTTCTAGAGTCCTATGAAGGAACACTGAGGCCACCTCCACTATGAGAGGTGTTCCTGGGTGTGCCATGAGATTCATGAGGACATCGTGTGTGGATGTCTTCATTTGCAGCAATCCTGGGACTCAACCCCAGGACACAACTGCTCTTGGTCACTCAGGCTCCAACAGACCTCTTGGATGCCAGTTCTACCCTGTTCTGGATAAGGAGACTTAAGCTTAAGCTTACTCCAGAAAGGAGTGGGTCCAGTCTTATTACATCCCCTTATCCACTGCTATGGGGTCCTGGTTCAACCCTGCCCATCACAGAGCTCCTGCTCCTCTACAGGTTCATCCTCCAAACCTTACCCCACAGCCCATTCCTGTTCTCGCTCATGGGTAGCTTTTGGCACCAGATCGCTGATTAATCAATACTTTTGTACCTCCATATATTTCCAGCAGGGCTCTCCATAAAGCACAAAATTATTCATTAATAATAAATCACCAAAGCTCAGAAACCCCTGCAAGGCTCCAAGTGACTGACACCTCTGGATGAAAGGATTTTTACAAGAAACTCTCTTCAAAGGAGGTCAGCAAAGTTATTTGAAATCAGAGCAACCAGGGATATTTTCTTTTCTGTATGGCATGACAGCAGCATGTGGAGTGCTTGAAGGGAGGGGAGGACGGTTACAATCGTCCCAGAGCATAAGATCTGCCTTCATCAAACAGAGAAAAGTCTCTTCATGTTATTTTTCTAATAGTCAGGTAAGATTAGGATTACAAGAACTGCTTTTCACAATCAGCAGCAAGGCCTTGGCTATTTTTGCAGGGTACAACAGTGGTTATTAGAGAAGCAGATGACACCGGAGTTGTTTGCGTCTGGGTTTTCAAGTGCTGAGCACCTGAATGAAGGGATACATTTTCCAAAATTCTCGGCAGTCAGCAGCTGTGCCCTGGTCAAACAATTAGAAAAGCTCAGCACATGCTTATTTTTGGAGCCCACGTCAGGACACAAATTTATTTATGGCCCTTCTGTAACCACGGTGCTGCTTCTGCGCAAGTCGTGGTTTACAACCGCCAAGCTGATCCAAGTTCCAGGTGCTGAAGAGATTTGTGAGGCTGTTGACACTAAGTGTCATGTATTCGTTTATCATTTGTGCTTGTAAGAGTAACCTTTGCTTATGGTTTGACACCAACAGTTGTGACAGTGCTTTTAGAAACCACCCTAAATAATGAAAGCATCATGATCAGCCCAGTTTATACAAGACTGCTCAGCTTTGTGCCCTCAGCCTGGTGAGGACACAGGATGAATGTGGCACAGAGTAAGAAATAAGGATGGCATCTAGGAAAGACATGGGCTTCAAGGCTGCAGATATTTTTGGGAGAAAGCTACAGGTCAGAAAGGGGGCAACGCTTTAGCAGCCTCTTGCACACAGAGCAAACCAGAAATAACTGACCTCTACATTGCACGAGGCAGCTTTCAGTTCCCAGAGAAAGAAGCCCAAGTTCAGTGTCCTGCTCTGGATCAAGTTATCCCAAAGTTCAAAGCAGCTGAAGGTGAGCCAGTCCATAGTCTCTAGGTACACTGTTAACATGACTCCCCTTAAACCATCTGTACAGTTCTCACCCTGATCAAGCCTTGCCTTCCAAATGCCACAAAATCTGAGGCGAGATCTAAACTTCACATCCCCCAGAGTTCAAAGGTACTTCCAGACTGACACGGTATTGTAAGAATGGAATAATTTCCTAATCCTCAACAAATTAAATGCTGGCAGGCAGCTCTTGTCTGCTCAGCACTGTTGTGACACGCTCTGTCTCCTGAACTGGGATGAATGGAAGTGAAGAGCTCTTTCTTTCCATACCTGCCTTTCACAATGGTTCCACTGAACACGTTCTCACCTGCACTGTTGTGTGAGCACTTTTTCTGACCCACTGCTCTTATGTACATGAAAACCCAAAAGATGCCCATATAAACCAGAAAATGACGAACTTGCTACCCTAGAAACACACCTAAAGCATTTTAATATTTCCATCCAAAACTGTAAAGAGGCCCCACACTTCAGTGGTGAAACCACCAGTGGTTTAGGACTCAGGAGGTCTCACTGCTCTTCATAGGAACAACGGTCTCTTACTATGTGGTTTTCTATAGAAAAATCCCAGTTTTATCTGCTAGAATAATCTTAATTACCCCAAAGTCTTGGGTATTCTTGGGCTCACTCTGCTGCTGAATACTTCTCAAATATTTGGGAAAAATAAGTATAATCCCATACTTCATACCATGCACTACTGAAGGAGCACTGCCTAAACAACAGATTTTTTCCCTGTAGTTCTTTTTTAAGGATTTGAATGATCTCAGTTTCAAGCACCAAGAACACTCTTATTTCTGTCCACCCCACAAAGCAAACATCTGGCCACTCTGGCTAAAACTAACCAAGGACTAAAAATAAAAAAGACATTGGATCTGCAGAGCATTTTCTATGATCTGAAAACATTTTGCTCCACTATTTAAATCTGCATTGGCAGACACTGTACAGTGAATAACAGATCTGTAGTTAGTACTGCCCACATCACCTTGGCAAGAACTGGCATACTCAAGCCACATACAGGATAACCCTGGACTCCTGTTTCCTAATTATATGTCGGATATTTCTGCAAAAAAACGATCATGGTTTCATGTATCCAAAGATTTTTTTTTTGTCATTTGTTTTTCTTTTCAGCAGCAACAAGAGGATGATGTTACATCAAGAAGACCAACCTGAAACCATCTCCACTCACCTTCTAATAAACTTACTTTAAACTTCTTCTGACCACTACCTAAGACACAGCGGATACACCACCACTGCACAGATCATCTTGCAGAAGTTGTAATTAAAAATAAATACTTGAAACCAGACTTTTCCCCTTATTTACCCCATCCTCCCCTCCTTCCTGGCTTAATTTCAACCCCAGCAGACACAGAATAGAAGGAAGAGAAAACGGAAAGCACTAATTAGTTGCACGGTTTGACTGCCGGCAATGGAAGAACAGTTTTCCTCCCAGGCAAACTCAGTTTCCAAATGTTGTTTTGGAAAGCAAGAAAGAAAAAGGAAGGAAAGATTTATGGATCAGCTCCTCTTGGCAGGTCAGCCCTGCTCAGAGGCAGAATGAATCTCACTCAGAATGGGCTGAAGGTAAATAATAAAAGAAAATGAATTTACGACTTAGGAAGGTCTATAAATCTCTCACCTCCTGAATGTCAAAACAAAGGGAACCAAGAAGGAGTTGAGTTCATTTAGGAAAGAACTGGATTTTGCTGAAGGAGCAGGCAGTCTCCAGACAGGAATAAGCGATCCCTGAGTGAAGTAAGGAAAACAAAAGAAGCACAGAAATGTTGAGAATTAGTTGAACCACACACGGTTTCTTTAGTGGGGAGGGAGAGCATTACATTGACTTTTTCCACCATAGATCCCAAAAAGCAAAGATTTTCCAACAATACCAATTCCATGGATCTCAGCTAGACTTTACCACCTCATCCAGAGCTGAGCAGGGACCTGGTACAATCCGGGAACTCAATCTGGCCCAGGAACAAAGTGCTTAAAGACAGCAGCCAGGTACCCAGTGTGTGCTGCAGGACACATGACATCCCCTCAGTCAGAGTGGGACTTTGTCTTATGGTTGCCAGACCTGCCAAAGGCTGACCAGAGAGAAAACCTGACCCTTGAACAAGGGCTCTGCTCCTCTGCTGAGCTTCCTCAGGCAGCACATGGCCCTGCAGCACCTCTCTGGTCCATTAGGAGCCCCACTGAGGGCAGGAAAGCAATTCTGGCACTCAGGTTAGACCTTATTTAATCTATTTTTGATGACATCAAATTTAAACCTTCTCTGCTCCCTCTATACCAGGCTTAGGCACCAATAAGTTCCCCAGACATGGGAGACTCTTTCTTATTAACTATTAGAAGGCATCAGGTTCTTCCCAAGACCAACGCTGTGCTCCACCAAGCACCCTGATTCAGACACGAAAGGCAAGAGGAAAAGAAAGAACAGCAAAAGGCTGTGCCAGGTCTCTCAGACTTCCTTGATCCAGCCATTTCCAAGGTGCCTGGCCCACTGAGCACTGTCATGAAAACTTGAATACCAAGTTTAAAAAATGACCTGGGTGATGTTTCTGCTATGCAGCATGGTGGAAACAGATCCCTCTGCTATCTCCAGAATGGGAAGCAGCAGAGCCATGCCAGGAGATGGCTGCTCCTGAGCCAGTTATGGCCTGAGCAGAGGTGGGCTAATGAGGCTGCGATCACAGTGCTGACAGCTTGGCACTTCCCAGCTGTGAGTCCATGTATTTGCATGGAGCAGCCCTTGGTACACACTGGCACACACAGTCCTTCAGAGCTGAAGTCCAGGCACAGCAACAAAGCCTCCTTAAGCTGCCCCTGAGCAAGGCAATTGAGCTTAGAGGTGGTAGCTAGGTATGGAATTGAAAGTTTTTAGCACCCCTCTCAAACAAAGTTTAGCTAGAAAGGTGGAGACGAGTAATTTGTCAGAATTCCTTTTTATCAACTAGTTCAGGCACTGATTCTCTTCTCATCCTTTCCAGTCTTTCTGAAAGACAACCCTCAGATACTCTTTTAGATTTCCTATACGTACCTCTCTTAGTATTAGAAGAGCTGGAAAACCTGCAGATAATCCTCTGAGCCTTTACAAGTGCCATAGCTCAGCTCTATAAGCAGATTTTTCTGTGACTATTACATATTAAATGGGAATCCTGGAACTGGGAGTGTTTGAAAAGGCTCTTTGTTGCCATTCCTCTTCTCCAGCACCTCAAAGCTCAGTGACAGACTTAGCCTTGTTTCGGGAGAGGAGAATTGCCTGTGGTTTGGTTTCTTTTTCTACTTGCTCTCCTTCTTTGGATATGTGTGGAAAATGGTGGTAGCTAAGCTAGACTTAAAGTCTTTGCACAAGAGCAGAGGTGAAGGGCACTTCTGGGACATTTTGAGAGCTTCCAAAAATAGTCTTAAGACTCAGCCAAAATGCAGAGAGACAAAATTTCCATAGGAATTGTGTCACGGAAGCTACAGGAAGGCAGAGCAATCAACCCTGAAAACTTAAGCGCAGAACTGGAACACAAATAGACACCACTGACATTCTAAAATAGCACCAGTGAGGTTCCTTGGAGTAAAGTTTAACTGCTCCTCAACCAAAGACTGCAGGTACATTAACACTACATTCTTTTGCCACTTCAATGAACCCTATCAATCTGGCAAGGACCACTCAGCAACACAGCAAAAAAATGTAGCAAATGGCTTCTCTTCATTGTGGAAAAATCCAGACCTAACTGATGTCCATGGCAAAATACCCATCAGCTTCAGTGGAGCCAGGATTTCATATGCATGTGCCCACAGAAAGAAAACAGAAGACAAAACAAAACAAAGGAAATTAGTGCAGCTAATTTTAGCACAGGCAAAATGATCCTTTTTTTAGGCATTCTGGCTGAAAGCCAGTTCTTCAGGAGTCTACACCTCTGTATGAGCCAAGTGGGAATGGGAGAAAAAATGGGCATCTAATCAAATGGCAATTTTTTACCTCAGATTTTCAGGTGGGAGAAAACCTGGGCTCAACCACGAGTCGTGTTTAACCTTCCCTTAAGAGAACAATCCCTTTTCTCTTCATTCACTCTTTTTGGGGGGAATCAGGTTTTTAGCTAAATCTGTTGCAAACAAAACCACTGATGTTGGTGGAGGTTGACTTAAAAGATGCTCCTCCCCAAAGCGTCTCGCACTCTTCAAATCCCAGTACAACTTCCCAGGGATGACTGGGGCTGGACACAACTCCAGCTTCTGCTCCCTGTGGTCTGGGACACTTCGAGCTGTGGCTGAGTTCACCCCAATTTCAAAGCCACATGGGAAATTTTCTCAGCTCTGTAGGATCCAGATTTTCCATTATAAGTCTGTCTCCATTAGCAATTTATCAACAAATTGCTGTATTTCTTCTCAATAATAACAGCAATGAGGAAGTTTGAATTATGCAAGGCGTGCATGCTGCAGGCCTCCACAAAAAACAACAGAAAAATAACTAATCCTTACTTATTAATTACATTTGAAATTCATATTGTACTTTTTGGTGTGTTTAAGGCCCTGCACACAGTAAGTAATTGGCCTTGAACAGCTGAGAGGCCTGAGAGCCTCCCTGAACAATACTTGTCTCATTCCCTGCTGGCACAGGCACCTTGCCTTGGACAGGGCTGGATGTGAGGCAATTATCCATCTTAAAAACACAATCCAAAACTCACCTACAGCAGCAGTGCCTCCAAGGATGCCAGGTCCCTGAAGGGTGGCACCAGGGATCTTCTGGCAGAGCTGGTGATCACCATTCTGACAAACTGGCTTTGTTCAGGGCCATAACGGGGGGAGAGGATGGTAATGCACCTTTTGAAGCTGGAGTGGAAAGGCCTGGCTGTGTCATCCTGGAGCAGTCCCTGGGATATCCTGGGATAACAGTGCTCAGCCACCGAGTTTATTCCCAAATGCTGGTAAGACACAAGCCAGCAGCACCTGGTGCTAAAGGCTGCTGTCCCTGCACAGAGCAGCCTTTCTTCCAGGCTGTCAGTCAAGCAGAGGAGTGTGCCAGGACCTTGTCAGATCCTCAGTCAAGAGGAAAATTTATTTATAAAGAAGATTTATTTTGTTTTAAAGAAGCATTTAAAGAATCTATTAGGCTAGCACTCAAGTAATCCTTTGTGGCAAATGTAATGGTACTGTGGCTTCATCAGCGGAGAATGAATCAGAACAGACACCACTTCTGTACTTTGAATTATTCTGCTTCATGTACCCAAATGACAACCTGCCTTTTGAATGGGGGCCCCCTTGACTCAAACCTGCCCCCTCCAGCCAACCTGACCTCTGAGAGGTCCTGCTCATTGTCTAAGGCTACACAAAAGGGTCTCTGTCTGGGATTCCACATCTTTAGCTGATGAGTCCTTTAAATTCTACTCAGTGGGAAAGGAGGTGCCCTGAACACAAGCAGATCTGCCTTAATATTTATTGGCTGCATGGGCCCAAGGCCATCGTGACTTCGAAAGCTCCCAAGGGAAGGCAGGCTTGGAAGTGAACCTCCATTCCAGACCCTTATTGCTTGGACTTGGAGGGAGTTCTAAGTCTGGGCTACATCAATCCCAGAGAAATAAACACAAGCACATCTCCATAAATAACAACACTCAGGCAGTGCAGGGGAGTTCTGGGATACAATCTGCCAGCTCCCTGCCCAGATCTGCACCAAGGGACACTTTGGGTCCACTAAGCCAATTTCATGTTAAATACTTCAGTCAAGAGTTCCCTCCATCACTGAAGAGAAGGCTTAGCACTAGAATTCATCATCCATTGACCCACACTTCACATGTGGAGCAGCCAAAGGATGAGAGAATGGAACAGCTCTAAGGGGTGGATTTACAGGAAGTTTCTGGTCTTGGGTATTGAGGATGGAGGGGGAACACAGCACCAGAACTCTCAGGGTGTCTCATCTTAAGCTGCAACAATTTACCAATGACAGACATGACCAGACATCATGGGACACTGGGAGAGGCCAAATCGATTCCTCTGTCCAGGTGGTGTCACTGGTCAAGGGATAAGATTTGGACTTTGATGGTGAAGCTCGTCCTACCTGAGGGGGTGGAATTTGATAGAAGGGTAAGTCCTGTCCTGTGCTCTGTTCTGCTCCCCAAGCATCTCTTCCTGGCCACTGCCCAGGCTTTGAGTCTATATAGCTCTTGGGCCAACACATTATAGCCATTCTTACATCCTCACACAACCAACAAACGACTCTGCCTTCTCTGAGGATTTCAGTTTCTAGCCAAGTTCAAACACACAATGCCATGGACACATGAATCAATCAGTCCCTCGCTTCCTGCTCTGTTAATTATTATCACAGCATCCATAAGCAAACACCAGCCCTGGCCAGCTGACTGGCCATGCACACAAAAGCACTCTTCAGGTTTCTCAAGCCCACCCTTGTGTAAGCTCCAGCAGAAAGCTGGCCATAAATATCACTACCTCTTCCTGCCCCAAGGCTCTAAAACACACTGCTGAGAGTGACACATGGGTAGAAAGAGAGTGCAATTGTTTCTCAATTCCAGACTGTGTAAATTTTGCCTGATGGGCCTTTTGGAAAACACTTTTTCCTTCTCGGGAGAATAGTGGATCAGTGTTTAAAATACACAGACATCCCGCTCTTTTCCTCCCCACTGAAATGAAAGGGGGACTTCAGCAAGTGCCAGTGTTAACCTGAAATGGACCTGTCACATCTTGGCAAAGCTTCTCCTCTTATAGGTGTGGCTTATAATCTCAAGGGTTGGTTTATTAATAATTTTGCCCCCATCAGGACACATTTAGGAGAGAGCTTGGTCTCTTTGAGCTGCATATATGATTCTTTGATTTTGCATCTGCCCTAACACAGAGAAAACCCATCTCTGTTTCCTCTATGGACAAAAATAAACTCTGCAGACAATTTGGCTGGACAGCTGCACAAACAATGCAATTTAGAAGGATGCAAATGATACACGAGCAGGTTTTGTTCACAGCCTGCCTGTCCTTTGTGGCTGACAATTAGATCAGTGTTCTTAACCCAGCTCTGGTGGCTGGGGTAAGGAGGAGAGACACGCACAGGGAACAAAGCTGAGCATAATGGACATCCCAGCATTATTCCAAGAAGCTGAAACCCTGTTAACGGAATCTAGAGCACCCTGGAAGAGGATTTCCTCCAAACCTGATCTTTTCCTTTGAGTAAGCTGACTATGTCACAGCTTCCATAAGCACAGGGCATGGCTATTTTTATCTCTTCACATCAAATAACAGCACACCCATGTTACCTTACAGATCCAATCTTAACCAAAAGAGAATGAATTTAGGACAACTAAGCTTTCACATTTTGGATAGGGGAAAATACACAGCTGGATTTCCAGGTTACAGAAACTTTTCACTGCCAACGATTCTACAGCATAAAAATCAGTCCAGGCAACTTCATTCGTGAAGCAGCTTCCTTGACTTCAGGACTCTCTGTATTACATAAAGTCAGTCATGAGCTGAGGATGTTGCAAGAACCATCAGTCATGGTTCCATCTCCACCTCTGCCTGCAGACATCAATCCCCCATATGGACATGGGGAGGTGGATGCTCCTACCAGTAATACCCCAGTCTCCCAGCAAACTGATTGATGGGAGCCAAGACCCATCGTGTTCATTCCAGAGTCAGTGGCATATTGAGGTTTTTCAGCTGAAACACAAAGCAAGTTTCACTCTTACAGAAATTCATCTAATCTCAAAAAATAATCTGAAAATGTCTCAAGGATGGGCAGTCCCCAAATGGACACATGCAGAACAAGCAGTTCCATGAGAAAAATGTCAGCCTCAGAGTTGGAAAGCGCTTTGGCTGGATGAAAGCAGGTATGTGCCAGAAAAGTGATAAGATTTTCCCAGCATCCACACCACAGCCCTGACAGAAGGATGTGCCAGAGATTCCAGCTGGTGAGCTCCAGCTGTCCTGACCTCTGCCTGATAGAGGAGCTGAGTGTCCAAAGCCAGGCTGGATGGTGTTTGGAGCAACCTGGGATAGTGGAAGGTGTCCCTGCCCATGGCTGGAACTGGATAAGATTCCAACCCAAACCATTCTGGAATTCCATGATCTGATGATCTCCAAATGCAAGCCCTCACTCATGTCCAACATCTGTCTGTGTGATTTTTTTTCTGTTCTGATAGGAAGAAACACTGTTTTCACATCTCCAGACAAATATAGATTGGACTTCAGGTGGAGATAAGGCCCTAATTAATCATAATGGATGGAATTAGGTTTCTACAGTGCTCAAATTCAGCCTTAAATGTTAAATAATGCCCTTACGTGCAGAAATGTTAGAAGGACAACTGTTGCAAACAGCTTCAATCCAGAACTACAAACATGCCCCTGGGAATGCACTGATTTAGGGATCAAGGTGGGAAATTTAGGGATCCAAATGGAAAACCCTCCCTCAGTCTAAGATTTGAAGTCAAACCTTTGGTTATCAACCACCTCTGGTTTCATCACTCATGCGTTGCTGTGTTCCACAGGGATGTTGGGGATTCATAATCTCATTCCAATGCCAGTTATAAAATAGGCAAAAAACAACACAGCCCTTTCTTCCCTTCATGTGTAGGTGGGTGTATAATTCCCACTGCATAACAGCTCCGGGCTAATGGGGATATTGTCACATTCCCACCAATGAACAGAACTTTATGTTAGTTTGGTTCTTTTATGGGACTTTAATCTGTCCCATAAAAGAACCAAACTAACATAAAGTTCTGTTCACT
>JAYDZK010000091.1:325922-341767 GCA_034509185.1 Euphonia xanthogaster
TTTAATCTGTCCCATAAAAGAACCAAACTAACATAAAGTTCTGTTCACTTGGATGTAAATTTTGGGATAAGAGGACCTCAGGCACAATATTTCCATCCCTGGCACTGCCTTAATGGTCAGACTCGGCCAACTCCCTGAATCCCACTGGACTTAGGTTTTCCCCACGTGCAAAACAAGCGCAATAACACCAACCACACCAGTGATACAGTCTGGGAAGGACTCAACAGCAGCCATGAGAGGAGGCAGAGGTGTTGCTAACTCCCAGCTCACTTCAGACAATGCCCATTAATACATTGCATGAATGCTGTGTTGAGAACTCTCTTTTGTGTCACACAATTATGAAATTCCTTAATATGCCATTAATATGTATGTTAATTTTAAAGCAATGCACGTGTCCTGTTCTTGTGCAAGCAGTAATGTTTCCAGGGGAACTCCTCCAATAACAGGCACAGATACAGTGTATGGCTTTTCCAACAAAAATAGCTTTTTTAAGCTCAATTTTAAAAAAAGTTCTCTTCATCCAAGAAAGACATTCTGCCCAGGATCAGCCATTCCTGCCAATTTTAATGTGATGATGATCTAAATAATTCTGCAGGGAATATTTTATGCATCTCCCAAATCTCACCACTACCAGACTCTGATTTGGCTCTGCTGGGATGAAACACGTATTAGATCTGGCATTTCCACATGCAAACAGGCAAAATCTTTACACTGACAGTGATTTCATTAAGCTCTGAAATAGGGGCTGTATCCCACATGGAATGTTATTAAGCTGTCCAGAGAATTTAGGCAACTATTGGCATTTACTGCTCTGTGATGAAAACACCCAACACTGCTGACCCATCATGGGAATTGGTATGCTCTGCTCAGCAATGGTGTGATAGTTCTGAGGGAGCTTTTAAATTCTGAGACTCAAAAGAGCCTTTAATTCACATTTGGTGAAACTCATATGAAAAAGTTTCAATTTTAATTTTTTTTTTAAATCCTATTTTTCCTCTCTATTGAAGTATTGATGCGTTGCCACAGCTGTCCCTGTTTCCATCCCAGGAGATCTGATGGGAAGGAGATCCAAGGGCTTTCATTTTATTTAGAGCTTTCGAGAGATTTGCTTGGACGCTGCATCCCGTTTCACTGCCTTGAAACAGATTTTCTCCAATTAATTAAAAAGTACTTTTAAAAGTCTTTTTCCTCCTTACTTAAAGCCATTCTACAGAAGGTAAAGACTTGACATTAGATGGATGCAATGCTGAATCCATATGGATATAAATATATAGTTGGTTAATAAAAAGATGAGTTCTGTGTCCATTCTGTGTATTCCAACCACCACAAACACTCTACCACTACATCCTTTACACATACAAAATGACAAAGTAGAGGGAAAAGTGCAATTGAAACTGCAGCAAAATCAGAAACTTATAATCTGATACAAAAATTGGCTCAAATACCTAAATTTAATTTTTTTGAATTATTTTAGTTCTTTATTAAAAATAAATTTAAGAAAACAAAGTTTAAGGCATTTGAATTGCTTGCCCCCTACCAAATGCATAAAGTTTCAGAATGTCAACACATTCCTACTTGTTTCCAATTCCGAGGGAACAAAATAAGAATCTTGAAAGAAAAAGAAAAATCCCATATGAAAAAATAATTTTATGAGTTGTCTTCTCACACATTAAAAGGAGGCAAGGGAAAGGCAATTTTGAATTATTTTCTTCTCTCTGTGGATCACCTTTTATTAAATTGCTGAGAATGAAACACACTGCCACCAGGACGTTAACATCTCATTTTCCATTTTCAACTCCAGTGCTGCTGGAGTGAGGAGCCTGAATAAAAATAAATGGCTTCTCCAATGAGACACATCATCCATCGTCAACATGTAAAACACAGTCATTAATCACAGCACAACCTGCTTATTACGGGCATTCAAGCACTGGCAATACAAATGCTTATAAAACAGGGGCTCCTTTCACAATTCCCTGCCCTTGTCTCTCAATAGTTTAGAGGATTAACCCTTTTGCAGTGAGGGATAGGCAAACTGGTTTTGCTTAATTCCAAACCAACCTGACATCATGGGTTCAAAAGTTCGACTTGAACTTGAACATTCTCAGGTGCAGTTTGTGCTGATGGAACAAAGAGCTCAAGTGGAGATAAAGGAAGGAAGATAGCAAAAGAGCGAACTGAAGAACCCTACAGGGCATGGACTGAGTGTAAAAATCCAGTAAGAGACAAAGGATGGATAAAAAATGGAGATGAAAGAGTTGAAACTCTTGCAAAGTAATAAGCACGGTTTGTCTTAACACCTATCTTAAAGTGATTTGTGGGGAAGTCTCTTCCTTCCTACAGAATTCCCTCTGCCGGGAAAAAACAACAGGATTTTACTTGTACTTAATTAATACTCATGAAGAACACAGTTAACATACACAGTCCCCACTGACCATATGACTTCAGGCTTCCCTTGCATTTCTTAGCAAAGGAGTTTAAAATGCTAATGTGTAAAGAACCGCCATTTTTCTTTAAAAAATGGGAAGGATGAGGAATTCAACTGGCTCCATGTCACATATGAATTCAAAGATAAAGCCAAGTACGGATGGCCCAAGCACAAAGCGCTGCCTGCAAAGCTCTCAGCTCTTCCCTGGGCTCTGCAAAACCCAGCTCCACTCCATTATCCCTGCTCCCAATACAGCGTGTCCCAAGCTGCCAGATAAATGAATGCTCAGAAAATGGTCATTTATCTACAGTCTGATGCAATTCCTTTTCTTTTTCTACACACCCAAAACTTTTATTGACTTCAAGGAGAACATAACTGGGAACACAAGGAAAATCCACAGGTCTTGAGAAAAGCAGTATTTGGACATCCATGCAGCAGGCAAAAGTACCTAAGCCCCACTATTTACTGATAGCTGCAACAAGTGAAACACTGCAATGAAGAAAATTCTTGTGGGGAAAAACTAGATGAGGTGTGTATTTGAATTTTCTCCTGAGGTGTAAACTGGCCCTAGGTTAACCAGAGTTGATAATTTGTCAAACACTTAAGTTTGTCATCAACTGGACAAATATTTCCAGTGTTGGTATCAATTACTGGAGGCAAATGACCCATGATTGGCTTTGGGGAAAATAAACATTTTGAGAAGACAAATTAATAGTCTACCATATTTTAAATTGCTCTTAAGGTACACACCAGGTACTGGAAATGAACCCTTAACTCTCTTCTGGATGGATTTTTCAGTTAATTAACATTGTAGCAATGGGTGGTGGCAGCAATTCCATTATCATTTACTCCATATGTAAGAAATACTGAGTAAATGCTTCACAGGCATGACTGGTTCAGAGTAGAGCAGGATACGTCCCAGCAAATCATCAGCAAGGAGTTAAAATAAAAAAAATATCTTGAGTTAAAAGAGACTCACAAGGATCATCAAGTTCAACTCCCAGCCCTGCACAGGGCAAAATCACACCTGAAGTACTCAGAAATTCAGCATGGTTCTACTTCCTAGAAGTAGAAGAACTGTCAGGAGTTTTCCCAAGGTATTTCTTCTAAAGGAAAGGTTTTCTTCAACGGAAGTCACCATCAAGACACTGTGATGAATGAAAGGCTTCTCAGTATCCTTCACTGCCAAAAGAATTTTCTATCCTGTAATCTACTACAGGAAAGCACCACTTTTGTTTTGTGGGTGGAAGCTCAGAGATAAAAACCACGAGCAGGTGAGAGCTTTACTGATGGGTTTGCTTTTCCAAAGGTACCCCCAAAGCTGAGCTTGGTGGTGAGCCAAGGCTGTGCTGAGCAGTGTCTGTGAGGAGGGAATGGCAATGCTCAGGTTTTCAAAAGCTGCCCACTGATTTTAATGCATTTTTACAAGTTGTATCATGATTAATTGTGCTAATGCTGAAAAGGGAGAAATAAGGCCTGGATCACAGAAATCAGCTTTTTCAAACATATTAAAGCCACAGAGTCACCAGTTGCCATCAAAGTGTCTCATTGCTCTCCTGGCAGTGATTTTGCTCTGTGACAGGGAAGAGAAGGAACAGTATTTTTCCATGGTTGAGTATGCGCCACAGAAGTCTTGTACTAAGGTTTATCACAGTTCTATCCTATTTTCTGATTAAAACTTCTGGATGAATGTCATTTTTCCCCTTCTCTGAAGGCCAAATTTCTATTTCATAGTTGCCAACTCAGTAGAATGTGACAGTGGAAGCTATTAATTGATCCCACTATTAATAGAAAACAAGGAAAACAGAAAGGACAAAACAATTACAAAAACTGTGACAGCACAAAAGAAAAGGAAATTATTTGCCAAACTGAGTTTTCCAGACCAAAGCCCAGTCCATAGAGCCAAGTACACAGCAATAAGACACTCCAGCACTCCCATGCCAACTGGGCATACAGTCAAATCCATGTTTTTCATTTCCACACATGTCCAGCACCTCCATCCTCCAAAAGAACCTCTCACAGAGCCAAAGTGATGTCATGCCATGAAAACCAGGATCAGGCCCTATCTTTCATTTTAGCACAACTGCTACAAAGACAGAGACCAAGCCAGATCGATTCCACACCTGCAGACTTGGCTGGGAGATCATCTGTGCAGAGATGAATTTAGCGCACCCAGAGATGGAAATGATCCCAGTGCACAGACATTCCCTGCTGTCTGCACAGCTTGCCATAACCCAAGGCTTTGATGGGATGGCATTTGGGATGTGGAGCTCTGACCTCCCAAGGCAGTCAGACAAATGCAAGCCAGGAAACCTTACATCTGCAACTCAGAGCTGCTCCCTGGGTCTGCTGGAAAATGGATAGGGAAGAAAATTTCTGATGATAAATGAAAAGAATCAATCCTGAATGTATTAAAAATACATAAATTGTCTTAAAGGAATCATGTGAATTACAATTTAAAATATAATGATGATTTAAAATATAATCTGCCCAATTTTGTGAAAACACTGCCATACTTGAACTCATTTCTAAATCCACCATTTTATCATGTAGATTATTTCTTTTTAGGTAATATTTTGGATCCTGTACTTTGTTCAGCCGAGAAACAGATGAATACCCATAACCATTCCAGCTCTGGAATTTGGGATTAGCTCATATAAAAGTTTCATTAATTTATGAGCTGATACTTACACAAGTAAGCTCTCTAAATCTTGACAATTAGATGAAACAGCAGTAGGATTTCTACATTCTCCTTTCAGTCTTCTTTGCTGCCTCTTCTGATGCAATCACTTCAGCAGCAAGTCTGTGATGGATAAATTCATCTGCAGTACCAATGGCTGGGACAACTCCTCACAACAGATAGGTGCTCTGGGGATTAGGCACCAGCCAAAGAGGTCTCTGTCTCAGCCACAAGAAAAAGGCTTTTAATAGGACTGTACAAATAAAATAAAAACAGTCAGGATTTCATAAATGCTTTTGTTTTAATGTAATTTAAGTGCTGAACTACCTTACAGTAATGTGCTTTCAAATGTTTACAGTTAAGGCATAATTGAATTTGACTCATTCTGGCCCTGATCCAGCCACGATTTAATTGACTTCAATGGGAGCTGGACTGGGCTCTAAGTAATTTTAACTAAAGTAATCCATCAATTGTTCCTCACCCACTTCATCAAACTCCTTCCTATCATTTATGATTGCTCTGCAATTTATTGCAACAAGGTGAAACCAATCCTTTTAACTTCTGGCACAGTTTCCTGACCCTCGGTGGAGAATTTCACCATATGCAGCCACCTAAACCGGATCTGTTTTGAGGAAAGCCAAGAGCACAATACAGCTGAGCCCCAAACCTCCTGGTACTATCCACAGAAACCTCCAAATATCAGCTCCTCCATGGCTTAGTCACCACAGGAACAAAATAAACTGTTAGCAAAGCTGTCAAGAGGAGGCTTGGAACAAAACAGGCAGAAGGCTGAAGTGAAATGCATTCACAAACATTCACAAATTTTTTTTGGCCAAAAAAATCCCACTTGCTTTAGTCTTCTCGTCATTTTTTTTCTATCAATGATTACATTACTGTTTTCTATTTCTTTTCATATTTTTCCTCTTTGAGCCACAGGATGAAACACCATCCAGAGCACTAGACATTCCATAAGATATATCATGTTATGTGCAACATACATAATAAAGTACCACTACTGCTAATTTCATTTCAAAGATGACAGGTTAATCTGTCATAGAATACCCTGTTTAAGTAACTAGAAACATATCATGCACATTTCTCTATCTTCTAAAAGAAAAGGACATGTTTTTATTAAGGCTTCAATGCTTCTGTGCTTACACAACAGAGCTCTGTTTTTTAATGGATCACCGTAGGCAGCTCTACATTGGATGTGGCAATCGGCACCTGCACACTCAAAGGTACAGGAACTTGTTGCTTCAACATTAATTCTCAAGATATCTATTAAAATTAAATCCAGATGAAATTCAATCCCTGTAAGGTGAAATAAATCCTAGTTCAAAAAAAACCCAAACAACTCACTGGCAGGAAACATAGCCATTAACTGCTCTGTGACTTGCAAAATAATCATTAAAAGAAATATCCAAAGGCAAATGGTGGCCAAGTATCTAAAGATGACTTACTGATTACATGGAAAACTCTCTTATTCTGATGAAAATCCAAAAAATGAGGAGTAAGATTATCCAAAATACAGGGCAATTATAAATACTTCCAATTCAACCCCTTCTCTGCAAGTCATCCTGTTGAAGTCAGACAACGAACTACATGAATAGAAACCACTGGCATGTAAAAAAATTTAGAAGATAAGACCTGAACATACACATCCAAACACATTAAGGTCACTGAAAGGTTGTTGCTAGGAGAAGAAGACCATATATTTGCAAATTTTCTGTTATCATATCTCCAAAGGGAATTGTATTTTTTTTGTATGGGAAGTTCTGGAAAACTGTTTTTTTTCCCTTTCATTTAAAGGAAAAAAAAAAAAGAAAAAAGAAAAAGGAAAAAAAAAGAAAAAAGAAAAAGGAAAAAAAAAAGGTGTGATTTTTTAAAAGAGAGAAAATGAAAAAGAAAGCAGATTTGCCTCTTAAGGTTCTTTCAGGTTATATGTTTTAGACAGAGCTTAAGTATTCTGGATGTCCTACCTGCAGTCCGAAGACTTTGAATATGAGTACAAAGGTCCACATTCAGGAAGATGGGGTTTTTTTTTGAAAGAATGTTCTTCACCCTTCTCTGTAGTTACATAAATGGATCTCACCTGTTCCCAAACACCTGAAATACCTGCAGCTGTTACCTGGGTGTTGTTCTGAGCTGTGTTCTGGCCAAGAATTTCCTCTCGTGCACGTAAAGGTGCACGAGAGGAAAAGCGAAAATAGTGGAAAATGAAAAATATTACATATTACTTTCTTAGCCAGGTCCTAATACCAAGTCTCTATATTTTTAAAGATGTCATTAAAATGTAGCTTTGGGAATTCTGGGCTAGAAATCTCTCAGGTAAATTCTCCCACAGTCCTGGGAACCCAGGAAATAATTGATAACACCAGACTTCCACTGCTCAGCTCCCATTAGCTTGTCCTTGTGATCCTATTCTATTACAGACTTTACACAAATACAAGTGAGATCACAAAATAGGTCCCAAATTTTCCAAGGAACTGTTGCTTCCTAGCAAGTGAAGCTCTTGAACATGTTCTGGGTTCTGCAATCTAGCTGGAGCAATTCTTACATAGGGATGATTGAAAATGTTTGGTTGTAACTTTCTCTCCTTGAAAAATAAATAAAATTTTGCAATACTGAAAGTAAGTTCATTGTTTTGCCAAATGTCTCGTTAAAGGGAAAGTGCTATAAAGTTTTGCTTCAGCCTTTAGAAGATAAGTTTTCAGTATTTTATTCCTGATCGAGTATTCTCTGATCTGATCTTACATATACACACACTTTTTAAACCTCTCCATTGTCAAGCTAAATTTATAATATTTTCTTTGTTCTGAACTGAAAAGGACACATAATGATTATTTCTTCAATCTGCCAACAATCCAAAAGATCAATTTTTCTGACTTCTCCTATTTTCACTTGGATATGGTAGGATTTTGTACATGGCCTGCAAATGCAAACCCAGGTTTCCAGTGGCTCCAAGCAGGGCTGCAGTCACTTCTAACACTGGACAACTTACCAAGAGCTGAGCAGAAGAAACAGATCAGCAGAATTAAGTAATTAAAATCCTCTGAGCAATCAGAGCAGAACCTTTCTTCAGCCCAGCAGGTTTTTTTCAGAAAAAACTTACGCCACTGTATTGAGCAAGTGCCTCCAGAGCTCAGTTCCTGACTTAACCATCAGTTCTGGCTCTGCCATCCACTGTGTGCATTCCATGCAAATGTGCCTTCCCCACAGGCCTGCAACGAGGGCATGGAAGTGACTTTGAGCTGGAAAGGCACAGATTTTGTTCCATCACCCAAACATGCTCACAACACCCCTATCAGCAGAAAATCCATCCTGGAGGTGGATGCATACATTGCCAGAGCTGTGATCCGGGGAGCTGTCACTGCACCCGGATGGCAAAGAAGTGTACTGCTCAACACAACAGAAGAAAAAATACAAAGTCTCCTTAGTTACTGCCCTGCTCCCCGAGCCTGGTGGAGTGACAGGAGCTCCACACAACACATCAACTCCAAACAGTCTTGGTTCCTCACCTTCCCCAGTGAGGATTTTTGCCCCTGTTCATGCCCAGCTTGTCCTGAAGGCAGCAAAGCTGAGAGTCATTGATTCTGCAGGATGAGATGGTCTTTTCCTGCATTCTACAGAAGCAAGTTAAATAAAAGTCCTCAAAATAATAATAGCACTCAGTCTGCACTGCGCAGTCTCCGTGAGCAGTGGCCAAATTGAGGACACTTAACAAAAGTGCTACATTTAAACTTAATACACTGTGCAGATGGATTTAAACTGTGCTTCAGTGCCAGCTGTGAGGCTTTAGAAAATGAGGCGTAGGTGTCAATTTTCCCAGTGGAATCCCAGATTCATTAATGCCTCCTATTATAGCATTCCTCCACAATGCTTATTCATGCCCAACCACAACCACAATGCTGATTACTTGCCACAATAGTTTTTATTGCAATCACTGGGGTGTGATCTTCTGGTTTGTTCACTGTACTTTTGCCATTCATGAAATCCTTTTATTCGCTATTAACAGTACCAAGATAAGAAAGCAAAAGTCAGTCTTTGTAACAGGTATTTTAATATCTAGCACTGAAATTTCTTTACAGACAGATTTTTCTACTCAGTCCTGAGATCTGCTTTCAAATCCAGATTAGAATCTGGGTTTCCTTCTGAAATGCCACATCTAGTACTGCATATAATCCAACTGAAAAAATTACCAGGCATTTCTCCAAGTATCCATTTATCATCACCCAGCTCATTATTATTATCCCCCATATGCCACTTTTGGGTATTTATGAACTAGATTTTCTGCTAAAGACATCAAAACACTTAAAACCCAAGAGGGTCACCCTGAAAAACACTAGGCTCCTTAAAATTCACAGTTGTGCCCAGTCTACAGCACTTACAGAGGAATCCACTTTCAGTTCATAGGTTTATTTCATTTACCTCAGTTGATAAAGTGCTCCTCATCCACAGGCAGGCTTTCCCTTGTAGGGTTAAAATAGACAGGGAATTTTGGAGAATTTGAGAAAACTCAGATTTTCCCAATGTTGCAGCTGAATAAATTCTACTACAGGAGCAGGTACACAGTCCTGACAGGAAATCCTGACTTTTCTGGGTTTTCAGAGGAATGCTCAGAGACAGCTGCGTAACCTTCTGCCATTTCTAGGCAGAAATGTTATCTCTGAACTATCTTATAGCTATTAAAAATACTCAATAGCTTAACAAAGACTGGATCAAAGACATCTATAGAGGAAGCACTTTGTATTTCTCAGGATTAATAGAATTCCTTTCTAATCTTGCCTTTACTTTTTACTACTCAACTATAGAATTCTATTGATCTTCGAAAGCTAAACCAAATAAATACAGGCAGTTTTCAAAGTATCTTTTTTTTTTAATTCATATGTTTTTACAAATAATCAGCAAAAATCCCAAACAGCCTCGGCAGCAACGCAGATTTCCACACAGAGACATTTTCAGCTGAGCAATTTAGGTTGGCACCTCTTGTATAAACACACAGGTTGATTTTGGCCTGCTTCCCTCAGCATTTTGGGACACAGGTTTTTCATGGACTCGGAAGCCATTTAAGACATGTAGATCTCCTGAGCACTCACTTCACACAGCACAGAAGGAAAACTCTTTCTGAGACCTTGCACTATTGCCTGGGATGCCGCTGCTTTCCCAGCAGTGTCCTGGGGGATGACAATCCAACCGCAGCTGCAGACGCCAGGCTCGGGGAGCGCGGGACGCACTCGACTCCAAGTGAGCCTGGCAGAAGGTGCCCCCAGCGCTCCACATCAGCTTTATTCAACGGGATTTATCCAGCTGTCATGTTCCAGACTGGAAGCATGATGAATGGATGGCATTTCATTTTTCCCCATGCTGGAATACATGCACTACATGGTTTCCCTTTTCCTTTCCCAACCCTTATGCCTTCCCCCCGGGAATTCCATAACAAAATCTGTTCAACGTAAAGGAAAAGATTCAGCAGGTATTTGAGCAACAGAAATGGCTTCCACCCCAATTTTAAGTAACGTCCCACAGCAAAATCAAGCCTTGCCCGTAACAAGGCCTTTTAAAAGATAATCAGAAGGAATCTTTTGTTGTGAGGTTGCACATAAAAACTGAGCTATTTTAATTCACAATAAATCTACTTTCTCACCATGGTTTCCTAAAAAGGCTGAGGAGACTGGGTGAGGACCAGAAGAACGAAACCTCATAGTTTATCTCCCAAGCAATGATTCCCCAAAGGCCCCAGCGTCTGCAGGTACCACTGAATTTAACCCAGAAAATATCATTTATATGAGAAAAATGATAGTTCAAAAGACCCCTTTCAAATAACCAGCTCCCAAGTTCATCCTAAGATAAAACAACAGAAGACAGACATGGAACTGGAAGAGAAGAATTCAAGAATTGAACAACTAGACACCTGCCTACATTAAAGTCCCAACCACACAAATCCTGAACGTTTTAAAGTTAAAAAAACAAAAACAATAAACAAACCAATAAATCCGATCACCAAACTAAAAATCCCAAAAATTATTTCAAAAGAGCAAATAATAATAATTATTATTAATGTTCTTTAAAGGAAACTTTTTGCACAGATTGGCAAGAAGAGTAGTAAATTTTCAAAAAAGCAAAAACACAAGCGGAGAAACTTAACATTGCATTCACTTCCTTACGTTATGGCACTTTTAAATGTACATATAGCAGTAGAATCCTCTTCAGCACAACTCCCCTAAAACACAGGTACATGTTTTATATCTTAACAGACAATTCTCTCACAAAACAAATAAGGCCACACTGATCCAAGGTATATTTTTGCTTTGCGAGGTGTTGTTCTGGTATAGCAATTAAAGAGAAATCAGCATAGCCCTACCTGAGATATGGACTAGTAAAAAACCTTGGCATAGACATAAATTACTCTGCTGCTCATTAGGATTTAAATTATAAACCACTAAGATACATTCAAATTTGAGGGTTTTTTAATGAGCTGGAATAGGGCCTGGTACAAATGAATACACATCACAGACAATTAACAATTTGTATTACCAACTCTACTGAAATAACTGAACTCTGCAATTGAAGGCAACACGATTCCTTCTAATCCAGCCATCTCAATCCATTTGGAGAGTTTAAAAAGGCCATCCAAGACCAATATTACTGATTACTGACACACAATGTCACAAATTCCACTAAGACCAGGGATTGCACACTACTCCCCTCCACACCCCAGCCTAGTTTTCATTTTCAAACTATTTTAGTTTCTTTGATAAATAAGGAGGTTTTCTAATTTGACCTTGTAACACTGCACACTGACAGTGTCCTTTGATTCTTTACCATGCCCAAAACTACCAATAAAGCAACTGCATTTTAAATCTATCCCTAAACCAACATAATACAAATAGAGGAAACAAACTGGAATTGGAGTAGGCTTGCCTACAAATATTTTTAATTGAAAAATTAAATTTTAAATTGCAATTTGAAAATTGATTCCTCTAGGACTCTGCTCAGTGAAAAGCAACTACCAGCAATCACCGTAACAAACCAAGCATATGAACAGTGTATCATTATTTATACAAATTAATCAATGGTGACATAATACGAAAAGCGAATAAAAATATAAGTATCATGAAACAAGAGAAATATTATTTTCACTCAGCCATCACAGCCCAAAAAGTCATAAAGCAAAGTGGCATTAATTACCATCTGAAAATATTTATATTCTTTAAAATTCTAATCATAATGGCTCTGAACACAGACTAGCATTTTGTTACAGATTTGGTACTGCTTTAGCCTTGGCTTTTTAGCTCAGTAAACATAAATACATGTTCATATACCAAACTTTAAACTAATGATGGAACAGTTTTCTTGCAAAAAAAAAAAAAAAAAAAAATTGGGTTGGGGCTTATTCCAAGCTCTCTTCAATGGGAATCTCCCCAGCAACATTACATTAGCTTTGCATTAGACCTCACAAATGCTCCTCACAACTAAAATGTCAATCTTCAACTTCGAGATTCACCAGAAGAGTTCCAAATGCTTCTTCCACCACCTTCTGCCTCTACTTGACAAATCTGTTTTGTTCCAATTCAGATGCACTCAGTTAAGTATTCAGCAATTCATCAGAGCCAAAAGAAAAACTCTTTTCTATTGGGCTAGCAAAGTTTTCTGATCTCTCTTTACTTAACCAGGGATGTTGTTGAACACACACGCTGCACAAGTACAACATCTTATGTCTTTCAGCTCCAAATAAATTATAAAGGCATATCAGCCTTCTCTGACTTCACCCAAGATGAAAGAAATATTAACTCTTTAGCCCATGAAAACGTCTCAAACCCTGACTCCTGCCGTGAGAAAAAGCCACTGAGGAGATGTTCAGCTGGAGTAACTCATTACTCATCACTCCATCAGTTCTAAACACTCCCAAGTCCAAGCTATGATGGTACAGTAACAAATCTCTGTGGTTTAGGTTAAGAGGCATTTTCTTAGATCATGAAGAGACTGAGTGCTCACTCCCTTCCTGATTAACTCCGGAGGCAAAGGAAACTCAGGCAGTAAGTTAAATGCCATACAGTATTTCTACAGTGCTATATTTCTGCAGCCTTTAGCCCCCAAGTAGTTTGGGAGGAGTTTTTTAGTTTATTTTCACTCTGTGTGTGTGTCTTTGTGGGTTTGGTTTTTTACTTCATTTCAGTTTAGTTACAAATTTATATTGGGTATTTTTCAAATTCTTTCACATTTAGATATCTTTTGCAGTATTGTCCATTTCTTAACCAATAGTTTCCTTTCATAAAAAAAAATTCCCATTGCCTAATACACATAAGACTTGAATAATGTCTATACACCTTAGTATCTGACAGTTTGGAAGTCTGGACTTGACAGTAGCTTCCCCTGTTACTTTAATTCCACAAGCAAGTCTCTCTCTGTACTTCACAAATGCTGCAATTCCATACAGCATAGTCCAATAGAAGCAGATATTCACAACCAGGACTGACATAGGGACAGGCCAGAGCTTGGGCTAGAAAAAGACCCTTGAGGGCAAATTCAATAAAGATCCCAGGCACAAAGAGAAATAAGGCTTTAATTGAAGAGTAACCACAAGAGACTAGCAACACTCTCAATCCGCTGCTGAATCATACGAGGATTATTAATGATTATTTGCTGAATATACATCACCCTTGCAAAGACAATGCTTGCTGTACTATGTATTTAACTATGAACTATTTAACTATAGAACTATGCATTTAAAAAATTTCCCTTTTTTTTCTATGGGGGGTGGTGGGAGTCAAACCAGCTGCTAGGAAGCACCTCACCCATCCAAAATCCCGAGGCTCTATTAGGTGACATTCAGACCATAATTTTTATGCTGAGGTAGTTGTACATGCTTCTGGACACTGATAATATCAAGGTTAAAATTCCTTTTAGGTGCTAAAGGATTTCTTAGAAAATTCTTTTCTAATTCTTCCTCTTTCTGTACAGAAAGAGAGAAAAGCCAAGAGGCTTGATGTCCTTACCCTGGTGGATTGAGGTCTGCAGGCAGAATCAGGCGCTCCGTGCGTCACTGCCACACACCAAACCCCTTTAGGACGTTCTGGCCAAGCACTGAATTTCACTATGCAGTAGTGGGGGATCAGCTCTCAAAAATTCCCTTGTCAGCAATATCTTGATTAACAACTAGTTCTTATATAAAATATGTCAGCGATTAGTTAGGGAAGGCAAGGGATGTCACGCACAAATCGGTTGGAAGAAATAAATGTTGATGGAGGATCAAATTGTCCATGAAACTTCTTCCCAAAAGCTGGTCATCATGGGTCTTAATTCTGATCCAGCCTCCTAATCCCTTCTGGGTCTTTAATAACTAGTATTTACAAAATAAATATTCAGGTTGAAGGAAGATTTATGCTTGGAGCAAGGAATTACTCTACTTGTCAAACTCTTAGGGTACGCTAACAGCAAGTTTTCTATCAGCACAGCTCTGCTAAGAGCTAAAAAGATCCTTCTTATTTATATTCGGCAATAAAAAACCTCAAACTAAACCAGCAAACCTAAGCCAAAGGACAGGCACTGAGGTTTTAAACACAACCTAATACAACGGCAAAGTGAACATTTCCAGCAAAGAGAAAGAGGAAAAATATAATTCTATGACCTTGAAATAGGTATTATTTTTATTGATAATTAGTCCTTTATAAATATTTTTCAATAGATAAGATTTTTTGAAGAATGCATTTTTAAGTTGCAGTTTCATCACCTCATTTCTCTTGACACATTATGTGTCACCATTGGAAGTATGGTCTTATGGGAAGAACAGAAATCTGGAAAACTGCCTGCTTCACAGAAAAAGGGATTTTTAAAAATATTTTTTAGAATCTGGAATGTATTCTAAGAATACTATTTTTACTTTTAATGTGGATTTTTAAACGCCCACATTAGACCAGTCCGCTCGTGAAATTTTATAATGCCCATGGTCAAGACCTGATTGCTCATTGTGCTGCGTGTGCAGGGCAGAGCTGTTTGTGTGTATTTATTTGTGGTGTCGGCAAAATCTTTACAAGTATTTTCCCATCTTTGCTGCTAGAAATAACCTAAGTTCTTTCAACGAAAAAGAGAATTTAGGCTAGAAAAACTGTGCCTCTATAGATTTTTTTCCCTTTTCACAATATTTCTATTAATTTCTTTGTACTCACACAGACATATGAAAAAGACACTGGAGGTTTCAATGAGCATAAGATGAAGGACGATTTCTACAGGACTCATTTAGCACTGATATATTGCCTCCAATGCACACCCCGGATTGGGCTGAACCCCACCACTACACACGGAGAGCAACTAAAAAGTAACTGATAGCTGCTAGTTACTGACAGTAACTAACAACGATCCCAGCGCTGGCAAACCCAGGGAGTGGGGATGGAGTGTGAAAGCCGGGCTTCGTTCAGGCAGGGTTTGGGAGGGACGCAGTGGGAGATGCAGGAGGCGCTCGCCCGAGACCCCGCTCCGCGCCCGCCGCATCCCCGCTGCGGGCACCGCTGGCCTCACGCTTACCGGCGCAGGAGTGCAGCGGCTTGGGCCGGACCAGGAGCGACGGGCACACGGAGTACAGGGAAAGTTTCTCGAAGTAGTCGCAGGTCTCCTTGGAGAGGATCTCGTCGATCATGAAGGTCTTGTAGCGCCTCCTGCCTGCCTTGGGCCGGCCGGACGCGGGCAGCCGTGCCGCGGGCTGCGGGCCGGGCTGGGGCTGGCCGTGCATGGCGGGACCCCTGC
>JAYDZK010000091.1:343744-356080 GCA_034509185.1 Euphonia xanthogaster
AAACACCTGACACAGCACAGCAGAGGAATGTTTCCTGAAGAGTATTTCAGGAGCTTGACTAGATCCAGCCCAGAAATCAAGAGGGAAAGCAAACCGTGGGCTTCCCAAGCTCATGGGACAAGAGACTCTGCTTGTCTTTAAATGTTTCTTTCTCACATCTGAAGGGCTGAATATCCAGAGGTGTGTGGCTGGCACCTGTGTCCATACTCTAGAAGTGTGATGCCCTCACCTGAGCCCAAGCAGATGAACTGGCAGATGGGATTAGCCCACACTAACACATCTCTAGAAACTTTATTTCTTTTTATTAATGTTTTTTTAAAAGTAAGTGGCCAGAGCAATACGGTGGGTTATGTTGGATGAAACACACACTGGCTGTCAATCAAAAAGGGGGTACTTTGGTCAGAAATAATCAGGGGTTTTGTTTCCAAAATTAATGAAGTGGCTGGAATAGCGAACATCTGCCAAGGGGACTCAAACCCCGAGCAGCTGTTGGAGCCCCAGGACTCTTCCCATGTAGGACAGCCTTGCTGGTAAGTGCTTCTCCCTGAGGTTTCTCTTGTGGTTGAGAGCTGGGACCAGACGAGAGGCTGGGAAGTGAAAGGTGCATTCAGGAAGGTTTGGAGGGCAGGAGATTTGACACAGTCTGTGTGCCCCAGGCTGGCACCTGCATGCCACAAATGGCAGCTGGGCGGCCAGGGACCAGGATTTCTGCCCTTTTCAAAGAGGGAGTTAATCCAAGGGACACAATCCTCCATTTTACTGACTAAAGCATTTTTGCAAGCAGAATTGAGGAAAATAGAACTGCTGTGAGTCTGTCAGTCAGTAACAAGTAATTTCTAAGGAAAAGCAGGGAGGTCAGCCCAGCACCAGAGAGCTGAAAATAGATTGTCCAGGAGGGCAATTGTGTTCAATCAGAAGAGATATGGCAGCACACTCTCTAAACTTGGGTTTCTGGAGACAACTAGTTTTAATTTGGAGTCACTTCGTGCTACCAGGCCTTTTGTGGGCAGTGCCAGAGCCCCACATGTGCGGTGCACCTTGGGAAAATGATTAAGCACCCTTGAGTTGACTTGCTTAGTCCCAGCACAAACATTACCATGAGAGACAGTGATTAAGGGAAGAGGAATTAAGTTGCTGCTGCGTTACTAAATTTGTGATTTAGGTGGAACCCAAGTGGCTCCGCTTAGGGCAGAGTCAGCTGGTTGTGATCACTTTGCTGCTGCATTTGTACATTGTCGAGCACACTAGAATTGTTTACCTGAAGAGAAGAATTCTGTCTGTTGGGTTTTCAGCTTCCAGTTTCCACAAGAATTTAAAATGCAAACCTATTTTGACAGAATGGGCAGGATGAACTAAAGTGCCAAAGTCAGAAAGTGCCTTGGCTCTCAGTCTGAATTCCTGTTTCTACATCGATACCTTTCACAAGACCCTGGAATTAGCATTTTTAATCACTAGAAAAGTCCCTTTTCCAGTAAAATGCAATCACCTTTGAAAACAGATCTGTACAGACATAATAAATCCTGCTAAACACCAACACTCTAATCTCAAGCGTATGCCTTTTTCAGCATGATATTGGGCTTGATACTTGATCCAGTATAGAAAAATCAAATGTGTGGCTAGAAAGAGGAAGGCACTATTTGGGCCAGTGCTTTGCTTTGCTTCAGGGAATCCAGAGGCTTTGTCCTCTCAGCATGAAGGTCTCAGTGCATAAAAATCCCTTTGAGTAAAAGATCTCAGCATCTGCCTCACATAAAGTGAGTTTCTAGTATCTGCCCCATGCCAGAGAAAAGGGCATTGCCGAGGAAGATTTTTTTTTTAAGCCAGGGAGAGTGTAAAACATCTAACACATGCACATAGAAGGAAAACCCACCTGATGGGTGGCTAAGTGAGCCCCTCAGTCCTGTGCATTCCCCTGACAGAAATGCTCATTGAGAGAAAGACACCTCTGAGCAGGGTCTCCTCCCTGCCTCCTGGAAAGCCTTTTAAAGGCAGAGGATGGAAAAGAAACAAAAGTTTCTGTTGATCCTGAATTTCACCTTGGCCCCTTTGCAGATGATAAGATGATACCTCTGAGCAGCCGAGGAAACAGAAATTGCAGAGCAGCAACTGCATAAGCTCACACACCCACATCACCTTTAGGGGAGCTCTTTGCTCCCAGCTTATCTTTACAACCAAATTTCACTCCTGGCTTAAGTGACTATGGAATATGACTGCTCCAAGTCCTGCAGTTTCGTTAGAATTTTTTTTCAGTCCCCAAAGCTATGGAGCCTGTCTGAAATCCTCAATTACATTATTTCCCCTGTCACCTTAAATCTGTCTGCAACCTCTTTGAGTGTCCCTAGACCTCACTCTGAGTCCAACTGATTCCCCTCTTACTCCCTATCCCCCCACTGTGATGCTGCAGCATTTGCGTGGTTACAAACCATTCCTGGCTCCAGTTTTGTCCCTTAATGGACAGCCCTGGGCTTAGGACAGCAACACTACAAAGGTGTCCTTGACATGCTCAGAATAAACCAAAGCTTGAGTTACTTTCTTCAATAAAATTATACTGAAAGCTGAACTATCAATTGGGACACCTTTGTTTTATTTCCTGCTCTGCCTCAAGCCCTAAACCTAATCTCCCTTGCCTAGAGCCAACTTTGAATCATCTAGAAATAGAGTATAAGGGTATTCATCATGTGACTGGAGCCGCTGGCCAGTCCCCAAATTAGTTAAGATGCTCTGATTTAAAGTAATAGTACAGCTAAGAACCATTTTTATCAGTGCTGATAGCAGGCTTAGAACACACAAGCCATAAAGTTCATGACACACTCACAAAACCTCTTAAAAAGGAGACCTAGATATGGCCTCAGATTTACATGCAGAGAAACTGAGGCAAAGTTTCCCTCTGTTAATGCTTGGGACAGAAGCCAGATCTCACTCACCATCATGTCCTCTCCAGGCAGAGCAGAATCTAAATCCCAGAATTTTTCTCTGTGACCTCATTTTTTTCCCCACAGCACACTGGGGGCTGTGAGACAGTGTGTTAATTTTTTCCAAGTTACCCCTTTGCAGGACACACAGCACCTGAGCAGCTTCTCCTTCCTACCTGTTGCTGCCAAAACCCTGCAACCAGACTCTGGCACTGGAGTTGGAGTATTTCCATGAGCTCCCAGGGCATTGCTGTGCCACTGTGCAGGGCACCAAGGAACTAGAGCAGAAGGAATAAGTTGCTATGAATCCTGAGACAGACCCACTAGCAGAACTGAAGGCATCTACAGAGATATTTATGGGGTGGCTCTGATTTTCTGGGAGTTGCACAGGCACCACGTACACCAGAGGCCATGCCAAGGAAGAGAGCCCATCTTTCAGCAAGTGGGATTTGTTTTTCCAGGCTATAGCTAAGAGGCTACATTCTGGACTTATACACTAGGGCTAAGGAGCTTGGGAGGGGCAACCAGGAATGCAACGGAACATTCTGTGCCACCTGAGGGTCCAATTTGGGCAAGACAGAAGCACCTGGTCCCCTGCTTGTCATCCCAAATATTCCTGGGACAATAAACAGTGTTTTTCCCCTTTCTCCAATGAATTCCACACTGCTGTGACAATCCACCCTTAAAGGGAAGGAAGTGCCCAGCCATCATCCTCCTCCTACCCACATTGCTCTCCTCTCCGAGATGCCAGTGAAAACAGAGACAACTATTTTAATATAGCCAAGGTAACAACAATCTCATTTAACTCATTTTCCTAGAGGGACTGGAGCCAATTGTGAAGGGAAGTATCTAATCTCATGAGAATGAGAGTGTTTGGAATTGGAACATCTTTCAAAAAACACCCCCAATTTTTGGCAGGGAAGGCTTCCCAAATCTAACACTACTTCACTCTTTAATCCATGCTCCAGCCTCATTTGGATGAGGATCCACATGTGAATGCTTCATCCAGCTTTGCCTAAGGCAAATTATTTTTGCACAAGTCTTGCTAAATCTCTGCCAAGCTGGTAGTGTGTTAAAAAGGAAAAGTCAAAATATTTGCAACTCCTTCTATAAAACAGCCAGGATGCTTTGGTCTTCTGTGACTGATGCTTTATTCATTATTCAGAGGATTATCTCTGCTTTCTTTATTTCTTCAAGACAATTTACCTGAAAGCAGCAAAGATCCCCAACCAATAGACCAGATGAATGTCTCCAGTTTCCATAGAGACACCAGGAAAACACCAGGATCATGTGAGTTGTACACAAGAAACCTATTCATACTGGAACGGGTGGTGTTCCAGGACGTTAAATAATTTTGACAATCTGCCACTATCTCAGCCTGCAAGAAGCCCAAAGGGAGTTATTGATGCCATCAAGTTCTGATCTTTATTAATGGTTTCTAGACAGCCTTCATCATTCTGGGCTCTGCAAACCTGCAGGTAGATCTTTGTACAGTCATCCAAGGGAAACCAGGACCCCCATTTCCAGAGAGCCCAGGGACTGAGTGTCCTCCAGGAACTGCTCAAGCTTCCCCTCCTGAGGCTGCAGAGAGCCAAGAGCTGACAGCCAGTTATCCCAGTACACTGGAACAGTCCACGACTTGCTATTCACTTACCAGGTGCTGTGCTGCTGCAGTTCACTGCTGTAGATAAACTTGTACTTAATTAATACAAGGACAAACAAGGAGACACAGGGGCTCTGGGACTCAATAAATAACAGAGCATACCAAAATTAACTGTAGCATTCCTGCATCCACAGGTAAGGCCAGGATTTTCATTGCCTAATGCTAAGGGAAGGACAGAGAGGAACAGCCTAATCATGCCTATAAATAGATTAATTCTTTCTAAACAAGGAAAGAGCAAAACCTCAGCTACAGTGAGAAGTCCTTTCCAGAGGTCCTGGCCAAATTTACCCTCCTGAGGAGCAGGCAGAGGACTGACTGTGTGTGTGGAAGCCAGCCAAGGCAGGGTTTGGGGCTTGAAACACAGAGGAGTCTCTCTCCTATTTAAAGTGCCTGGCTTGACTCCTTATGATGCTCTGTGTCATTCCTCGACCTTCCACAAAGTCATAGAATCCTTACTTGTGTAAGAGCTCAGGAATCAATTTCATCACCAGAGCTGGAGAACTGTGCCATTCCCAGAAGGACTTGTTGCCTGGGTTGCTGCAGTTGGGTATTTCAACATCAGCTGGGAGGCAGCACCCAGCTCCAGGGGTTTGGGAATGCTGCAGAGGACACTCTGCATTGACAGTGGGGCTGCCTGCAGAGCACTCAGTTTCTTGATCCCCAGCTCAGTCAGAACTGCTCAGAACACACAAACCTTCAGAGCAAAAACGACTAAAAGGTTTGACCCTGACGAATGACCTGGCTGTACCAGTGCTACTCTAGAAGCAAATCTGTCACACTCCGGATTGCTTAACAGCACTGAGGCACCTGCAGGAATCTGCAATCCATCAGGTTTTGCCACTGCTCAGCTCCAGGCTCTGCCTCACTTCCCTTCCCTGCAACGCAGACAAGAGATTTTTGGGTAATCCCAGCTCCATGCAGAGACAGGCCCTGACCCCAGCCTCGGGATCAGGCAAACCAGCCAGTGAGGAACAGGGAGGAATCAGCTCTAATTCCGTTGCCATTCCCTGTAATTAGTATGTTCAAATACACGTAGCTGTTAAGACCCTGGTGCCAATAGTTAAGCCCCAGAGCTTTCAATGTGTTATCAGTGCAAGGGGGGAGTAGGACCTCAAACAACTGGTATATGTGCCCAGTGTGCCCAATCCCCTTATTTAAGGAGCACCCCCAAGTTCCTTAACACAGTTGTCCCACCTTTCTGCCCATAGGCTGAGCCTTATGCTTGATCCTGAGCTGGTTTTCTTCTCACCATTACCTATTTCCTTGTCTGCTCTCCCCAGTCCTTTTCCAATGGCATTCTGAAAGACTTTAATCCTTACTGCCATGGATTTTACAGCTGCTAGGAGCCTCGGGGCTGTCTCAGCTGATAACTGAGCAGTGTCTTTCACTCAGGGCTTAACACAGACTGCACAGATCTTCATCCGGTCTGCTTGCAAGGCAGAATTGTTCTCATTTGCCTTCCACCCATTTCAAAGATTTCCCAGGGTAAATAAAGTTCCACTTTCCTGCTGGAGGAAACAACAGCAGCAATTGCAGAGTATCCTTAACACAGAAAAGAAAGGTCTCTAGACTCAGCCTGAAAGCTTGTCCCTGCTCCCTGTCTGCCACCGATCTGCTATTAGCATTTCTTCATATTCCAGAGATGCTCCTACTTAACTGGCACTAATATTTTACATTAAAATTCTTCATGGCTTAGCTCTATTTTATGCTCTCGTTTTGGGGCAACACCTTCCTTTCCCACTCAGGACTCCATGTTCTGCTGTGAAAGTCTTCCAGCTATAAGGAAGAGAAGAAATAAAAAGAAATAAACAGAAGGAAAGTTCATCTTCCCCTTTTCATAAGATGTCCAAGTCCTTGCACTTCCACCTGCAAGCAATAACAAGGGGTCATTGTGCTAAGTGCCTTCTGCATTGTAAGAAGGGGACAGGACAGTCTAAGAGAGCTGTAATAGTTATGGTTGCTGGTTATATTGTGTTAATAGCTCAATGTTAATGTCAGCACTTGAAAACAAAGTGTTTCAACTGTTGAAATAGGCAAGGCTAATGTAAAACAAGTTTATATAGGTTATAATTGTGCAATGTTGACCTAGAAGGATGCCATGAAGAAAAAAAGGTCTGAGTTCTTATAGTAAGGGCATATTATTATAGATCATTCCTTATTATACAGAGCTCTTTTTTTCTCAATTCTAAATTTCCCATGAATGTATTTTTAGCAGTGAAAAAAAAAAAAAGTTCTAACACTTAGTTTCTGAAGTCTTTCTAGCTCACACAAAATTTTATTTTCATCAGCTATGGATCCCTGGTGTAGGCAGGAAATATCCTTATAAGCTACAGTGGTTGGGGAGCACTTGGAGACTCCTTAGTCTTAATCCGTCTCTGTGTCCTATTCTGTGCTTTGTGTATTAAAGAAAATCATGGTTTCCCACAGCTGTAGCTCTAAGTCTAGAAGAATATTAATACAGAAGCATTAAATTAGGTATGTATATTAACACATGGAACAACGGTCAAGGCTTATGGAAAGTCTCCTATTAAGAGAACAGAAAGAAATTATGCAGCTGCAGCTAGAGAATAAATCAAAATACACAATTTTTTATAGTAAACCATGTTTCTTTTCAACTTATTACTACTCCTTCATAGCCTGGTAGTAATTAATAGTAATAAAGTAATTGCAGTGAGATGTTTCTGCAGACCTGAGTGTGAAAACCCCCATTCTTCCAGAATATTGGGATTGTGAACAGGATCCAGTTTTACAGATGATTCCTGTTCCATTGTCTGCAATGGGATTTTACTGATACAGGATAAAGATCTGTCTTGTGATCCAGATAAGGCAAAGCTTGAGAATAATTACCAGCTAATTAGGTCTCCATGGTCCAACTGTTTTCTTGGTCAAATAAGTAACTAGTTAACAATAAAGACCTGCATCCTTGAGAAAAGTTGCTCCTTTCAACTTAGTGTGATTTTAAATTTATTTTTAAAGTATCTATACTAAAGGCAGGACAATGACATCTTCATTCAGGCAAAGGATGGTGACTGGGGTTGTACTGGTAAGCCACAACTGATTGCTGGGAAGCAAAGAGCAGATTAAAGAGTTTTCTGTCCCTAATTGTTCTCAGCAGAACTGGTATGGCCACATTTCTCCAAGATGTTCCTGTGTGTAGGAGAACAAACAACTCTGCCACGTCCCAGAGGGCTCTCTGGGTCTGAGACACCACTTCAGACAGAGAGCTTTTGTTACCCTCTTGCCCAGTTGTCATTCTGCACACAAGAGTAACAGGAGATGTGCTGCCTGACCCGTGGGCTGGGATAAATGGGGCTGGTTCTGTTTGGTTCCACAGGGCTTGGCCAGCCAATACTGGAAGGTACAGCTCTCCTGAGAAAAGGCTCACATGGGCAGCTGCTGCTTTCTGACCCCTCTGCAGGGATTTCTGAGGGTGATGAGCATCCAAGCAGGAGTAGAGTGGGAAAGGTGAGTGTTCCTGGGCTGGTGGTGGTTGTGAATGTTACCCCTTTGTGTGTCATAAACAAACACTTTCAGCTCTAAAATGAGCATGCAAATAGAAAAGGATGACAATCACAGACTCACAGAATAGTTAGGGTTGGAAGGGACCTTAAAGCTCACCTTGTTCTAGCTGCTGCCATTGGCATGGAACCTTCCAGTGTTACCAAAAATCAGACTGAACAGGAGTCCTGGACTCCTTGTGACCTTTTCACATCACACAGCAAACATGGAGAACAGCTTCTAGGTCAGAGTGACAGTAATCCATAGTCCCTAACAGACTGCAGTAGGATCTCCAGAGCCTTGTTCCCCACTGGGTATGGAGTCACTGTATCAGTAGGCGAAGGTCAGCAGAGCTTCATTATTTTATCAATACAGTTATCAAGTCCCCATTTTGGGAGCATGCTCCCATAGGGGAGTGGCTGCTGACAGCCTGTCTGAGGCACTAATGACCCAGTCATTAACTGATGAGTTTGAGAAGCCTGTTTGTCCAACTCAGGGCCGAGTGTGCGGTAGAACAGACAGCAGCATAGGAACCCAGATGCTGGCTGGAGAGGCAAGAAAACAAATGTGCCTTTGGTGTGCTTCAGATGCCATGTTCAAACACCCAGACGGGGCTGCTGTGTTCTCAGAACCAACTGACCCTCCTTTTGCAAGTGTTAGGTCACAGACACATGGGTTATTCATGTTAAAAGACAGGCAACACAACTCCTCCATAAAAGTCCACCAGACAGACACTTTAACCCCTGTAATCCCTTCCTGTGGTGTATGTGACGCCACATAGATTAATTAATTAAACCCTGTTATCTGGTGGCCACTGTCAATTAAGTGTTTCCTTGTAATGTGCATAACGAGGGCTCATTCATTAGCAAATGTTTCCATTACATTTAAGGCTGTGAGTCTCTCTGAGCACTGCTCTTCCCCAAAAAGAGGTACTGAATTGGCTGTGGTTTGAGACTCTGGGTGAAGGGAGGGGAGAGAGGAGTAAAAAACAGGAGGGACAGATAGTGGGTCTGTTGCTAAACTGAACAATTAATAAATTTAATTGCTGTGCCCTGGGAAGGCGCAGTGCTGTCTGCAAAGAACTCTGTTTCAGGAGATGGATGCAATTCTTGCTGTGCCATTTGCCACTTGCACTGTGACTCCAGGAAAAGTGCAGCACACATTTTTTGTTGCTGTTCTCTGCTTTGACAGCTCTCTGGAGAACTCTGTATACAGATGAAAAGGAACAACCTCATATGCAGGGTCTGCATCTTGATCAATGCCTCTAGAATGGGCTCTCACTGAATAATGTGATCCAATAATTCATTGCAAAATGTGCTGACACTCTGCTAAAAGTATCAGCTCCCTGAGTTCTGTTACTAGAAATAGTCACATCTCTGCCTGATAAACTGTGACTGCTGAGAAACTAAAGTACCAAAACACTGAACAAAAAAAGCTTTCAGGCAGTATCTGTAATAATAAAATCTTCATGATTTTAAATGAGTACTAAAAGTCCCTTCAGACTTGATATGATGTCTAGATCATTGGATTTCGGTGAAACGGATCTAACAGAATAATTAATCCACTCGGAATGTTAGACAGAGTTCTTTCCAGCAGCTGCCTCGAGAGAAAGAGGGAAAGGACTAACTGAATCTAAGGCTTTTAAGTGCATTCCTGTCAGTTGTGCTGGAGCAGCTGCAGGGAGATGGAGCTTCAGTTCCACCTTCTGGCAAAATTTGCAGTTGCAAGTCACTTTTAAAAACAGGATTTCAATTAAAAATATATGTTTTCAATTAATCCAAGAGTGGGTTAGGGCTCATTCTGAATAAAGCTCAAAGGTAAATATGTCAGGCAAATCACAAAGTCTGCACGTCAAGGAAAAAAGTAATTAAAGCATATGGGAGGTAATGACAAATAGTCAAAGAAATTATACTCAGCCAGTAATTTGTTGGCTGATTTAGCCCTCAGAACTACATTTTTATTGCTGCATTGTTGTTTTGTCTTTGTACAGTGATCTCAAGGCTTTAAATTTATTACACTGGCAAAAGGAAGGAAAACGTCTTGTAAAGATTCATTAGATGCCAGAGAGCCTGGAAAAAGATGGGAGTGGAAATTTGGCTGTCAGGCTGAGAAGGTCCAATGTGGTGTCCCTGTGCTGTTGGAGTGCTGCAGCATGGTGTTGGATGCCAGCACTGGGGAGTGGGGTTGGGAGCAAATCCTGAGACAATCCCACAGCAAAGATTCAAGTCAGATTTTCCCCTTCTCCCAGGTCCTTTGCAGCCAGACTGAGGGAGCTGTTACTGTGGAGCACATGGAAAAGGCAAGCTTATCAAATCAAAATCGCTGGGAAAAAGAGACAATGCCATCTGGCTGCTCCGGAGAGAGCTGGAGACCATGCTGGCACCACCTCAGGCAGGCTGTGCACTCATCCTTCCCCACACATTCCTGGGACATTTCTAATCATAACTGTGAATGGCATCCCGCAGGGCCTTTCTGGGATCAGATTCCCCTCTACAAGTGTCCAATCCTGTGTCTGGAGGCAGCAGAGCTCCCACTAACATCCATTGAAACATAGCCTGCTTCACTGCCATCAGAACTGCTATTTCATGGAGGGCCCATTTATAAAGTTTTTAACAGAACATAATTAGACTTTCAGAGTAATCATCCTATCTATTCAAAGCTGCAATTTTTTAGGAATTCAGCAAAAGACAGGAAAGGATAAAATAACATATTCCTTGTCCTGTCTTCTGGATTGTTCTAGTGTAACAAGTATATATAATCAATTATGGAGAGCAAAAAATAGCATCACTTTTAGGAAGCCCTCTTTACTTTTCTGTCTTTTTAGTGTTCAGCCTGGATTGAAGTGATAACGAGTAATTCAGCACATGGCCCTGTCTGCTCAGTTTATTATCATGCATTCCTATCTGACTATCTAATCTAAGATGTTTTTAAAGGACCCATCACCAAAATATTTAAGTGCTGCCACAGGATCTGATTACTAATCTTCAGGAAGAAACACTGGCTTTGCTGCAGGTTTGAAATAAACCCCCCTTAAATCTTTCTGAAGGTTGAAAAGCAAGCATGTATAAAACATAAAACTACCTTTCTTTGTACATGTCTGGGAACACTGGATGCAGAGTGCAACATGAAGCTATTGTTCTGTCAGAAACTAAGGTGTGTTTCACACTTCATGAGACCATGAGTCATTAATACTGAGCTGTACCATGGCCAAGGAATGGTCTACATTAGCCTGTGTTCTTCATCACTCTCTTTATTGGTTGGCTTTTCTTTGAGCTTGTTTCCACAGCCTTTGAGTACCCTGCAAGTAGTTGTGGATTCATTCTCCAGCACTCAGAGATCAGGCAACATTATCCTTTTTTTTTTTTTTTTTTTTTTTTTCTAAACGTGTTGGGACTTGGAGGCAAAGATGAAGGATGAGATTTGTCCAGGGAAATAAGAGTGATTTTCACGGCAGCATTCCAAGTGTAACCAGATGTCTTGTGTCATAGTCCTTCCCTGCAGGAGCTCTGCTCATCTAAATAGAGCATTTCTCCTTGTCTCCTGACAAGCCAAGGACAGGCTCACCAGCTGAACCAAATAAAAGCACAGCCAAAGTCTGCATCCTTCTGCTCAAAGGAGTTATGAAAACACTTAGGGAGCAATAGGCTCACAGTAGCAGTGTTGGATAAAAAATACCATAAAAATTGGGGAATAGAAGACTAGGGCATGAGCCTGGGATGAGTATTTTATACTTGTTATAGAAACCATCTTGCCTAAATTTAGGTCATTCCTTCCTTCTGTTCCTAAGTCACTACCAGCCTTATCCTCAGTTCCTGCCCATCAGGAATATCAGGACTATCCTGCATATCCATGTTTCTGGATAGTTCTTCACCACAGACAGGAACAGCCTCATGAGTCACATTCTTGTGTCCCAGAAAGAAGGGAAGACACTAATGGTCTTCCCTACAATTTAGTCCACACAGGACTCAGCTCTGTTTGATTTCCATCAATCAAAGTATGATATTCCTAAAAGCACTGGAAAACATTGGGTGGGCACAAGCTCATTTAGGGTTTGGGAGGACAGGTCAGTTTATAGCCATACATTTGAGCTGGAAAGGAAACCATTAGAGCCAATTCCATTGTAACTGACCCAGCAATGTAGTGTTACTGGTGTAACTGTGTTTCTAAACGTCCACAGACAGGGCTACCTGTCAGAACTCAGGACATCCCTTTGGGAGTCCGGAGTTGCCGGGACCCTTGCCAGGGGGCTCAGAGACCCTGGCA
>JAYDZK010000091.1:365134-417182 GCA_034509185.1 Euphonia xanthogaster
ACTGAAATCTTAGGAACGTCTTCCACACCATCCCCTCCTCCAGTTTCTGCAACCTGCTGCATTTCCACCTCTTTTCTGTTCCAACAGGAACTGATGGGAACCACTCCCACAAGCCAAATTTGGCACAGTGCATCACTACCTAAGTATATACTTGGCTTTTCACTTGCAACCTGAAATGTGCCATGCATCTGACTAGACTGCATATTTAATATTTCATAATGAAACTAAATTATTTTTACCCTCCAAATAGCTGGGAGCATTGCTGTTAATAACTAATAATCTTGCACATACATAGCATCTCATTCAAAAGTCTCAAAGCACTTAATAAGCAACAATTAATTAACCCTGTAACATCACACTGCTGTAATTAAATCATCTGTATAAGGAATAATTGCACCACTGGTGATTCCGGTTCCAGTAATTTCATCAAAATGCAGCAGATATGTCACAACTGTTGTAGTGCAGTGCAACAAATGGTGGCAGCCCAAGAAAGAGCCTAGAAAGTTCTGTACGAGGCCCTGGAGAAGGATTAAGGAAAGGAGAATGTATATAGGTAACTCATAATATTACAGGGCAACATGGTTTAACACTTCCCTTTTATTGATCCATTAATCACCAGTATAATTCTGTTCATCATGTTCACATTAGGTTAAAAGTACCCTGTAGAATCCCCACAGGAGCCCTAATCTCCAATTCCCATAGTCAAGTCAAGACTTCCAGCCTCTGAAACATAGTTTATGGATCAGTTGGATAAGATTGCCTGAAAAAGGCAAATGAGTTTGTGTGTCCAGCTGATGCTTAAAACACCTTTGAGACTTACAGGCTAAAAAGGAAGAGCAGTAAATGCTAATATCTCAGACTTCAAGGTAATACATTTGCATTCAGGGAACAACAGCCATTGTCTCACAGCCTCTTAATGTCTAAATGTTTATGGCATACTTTCAAAAGGCCAGTTTGGGAATAATTTATGTTTCACTATCAGTTTGGATGAAGCTATGTCCCATCTCTTCTTTTTCTAGTGCTGCACTAGCTTCTTTCCTACCCTTTTGTAACTCCTTTTCAGAAATAGCTGTCCTATCTTCACACACAATTATGATATTTTAGTCCAAGACAAAGGAAAATGGAATTTGCTCCTTTAGAGGGCTTTCCTCTGCACACAATGCTTTAAGGCACCTGCCTAGATTTATGTAATCTGACAGATTAAAGATGGAACAATACTAATAATAATAATGGCAAGACTTGCCCTTTTTTTCCAGCAGCTCTCAAAGCAATGCACTGTTCTCCATCATTAATTAAGCCTTACACCATTGCCAGTGTTTCTGTAAATGGGAAATCTCAAGCACACAGTGTTTGAAAGCACTTTACACAGGAGTTAGTTTCACAGGAGGGTTTCACAGGAGTTAGTAACACATTTAGGAACAGAGTCCAAATATCCAGACAATTGTGGCAAGGCCTAATTTTTCTTTATTCCTCTTGACTATATAATTCAAGTGTGTTTCTAGTGTGCTGATTTATAAGACGCAGCTGTACTTCATGCCCTGCTGCTCTCCTTTTCCTTCCAAGCCCACAGACCATCAGAGTGGATCAATCCCCAACACCGCACTCTAAAGCGGTGCTTAAAATGCTAAACCTTGCAATGTCATACCCAAAGATTCACAGGGTGCTGGACCACAGACTGCTGAGATTGAGTTACCTGCTATTGTCGGGCAAAAATCACAGCAATAAGGGACTCAAATCTTACCAGGTGTAATTTACCAGCATTTTATTGAAGGCAGAAACTCCAGACCAACTTAAACCAGTCAAAGCTGTGGTAGCAAGACTTGAGGAGGCCTTCAGAATGCATGAAACCATCAAGATCTGGAGTTTCATCACAATGAAAAGAGAAATATCTTGCTTCAACATTTATGCCAAACTTTGGAAGAGACCCAAAACAGGACTGGGGTGAGATTTTTCTCACACACTCACTTTATTGCCTAATCGAAGGAGAATCAGGTTATTTCCATCAAAGGTCAGTCTTCTGCTATACAAAGAGCAGAGTTCTGGCAGTGCTTCGACCTGAAAGGCAACACTGTCAGAGTGACAATGTGGCAGCCAGTCAGCAATAAAAGTGTTAACCAAAGTCTGGGCTTGTATTGCCCCAAATTGCTGCAAAAGCCCCAGGAAAGAATTTACTTCTCAGCTCAGAAGGCTAAGGATGCCCCAGCTGTAACTTCAGCTGTAGAGGCAACCACCCCTTGGAACTTTCAGCTGGTTTCATACCCCAGTTCCTCCTGAATAGGAAACCAATGAGTGGCATAAAAGGTGCTGTTAATTAAGAGCTTCTAAGATGCCAGACCTTCTCCATGCTCAGGCTCAAGTCAGCAGTTCTGCAGGATTTGATTCAGGCTGCACACCACCCCACAGCCCCTGCCAGCAGCAGTCAGGTATTTGGGAAGACATTCAGCCAGTATTTAACCCACTGTTAAGAGAAGTCCACATCTTGTTTAAATTTCTCAGACTGCTTGCTCCTGCTAAGAAACATTTGACATGACAGAGCTCTGAGGTTGTGGATTTTGTCCAGAGGACTCAAGCCAGAGTTAAAAACATGCAAGGAGCACTCCAGCTTGGTGAAATCAAAGAAAATGTAGTTATTCTACATCAACAAAAGTAGTGCTGTGCAGAAACAGGTCCCAGATTCCCAGGTTCCAACAGAATTCCTAGCACAAAGAGCCTGTCTTACAAAAGGCTGTGGGTCTCTTGCAAATTAAGAGGCACTACCCACGTTTGATATTAAGGCCTGTTTGGTACATAAAGAAACCCATCATGCTGGAGGAGCAGAATGCTCTGTTTTACAGAGCTAAGGCTTTCAGTGTTCATTTCTGCCTTGATGAAAATAAGGCAAGCAAATCCCATCCAAATCAAAATCCATTTCCTTGCTGTTATGGTACATGGGACAGGTAAACTCATCAAAACTAGGAAAAAAAAGGGAGAAAAGGAGATCAAGTCACAGCATGTTGGTCACATCTCCCAGGCTCCTAGATGCTGAAAAATTAAGCAATAGAATCTACTTGTTATTGTCAAGTTTCTAATATCCTCAGATGAAATAACTTCACCCTTACAAATTGCCTTTTATAATGAAACCTTCGAGGTGAGAATCTCCTTATTGCATGTAAAGCACCTGATGCTGCAGCAGTGACTGAGAGCAAGCACTGTCAGCAAGCACTGCCATTACCCTGGCTGCATCCTTCACCTACACACCTAACTGGAAATTACAGCTTAAAAAATGAAAAAAATCTAAAAGAACTCAAGCAAGGAGGGTGGATAACTGTTCTGCGGTGTTTCTTCTCATGACAATTTAAAAAGGTTTCTACAGTCCTCCATGGCTGGCTGTAGAGAAGACCAGATATTAAATTAAACACACAGCATGGGACACCCTTCCTCTCATTTTGCTCCCAGTCTGCGCACAGTATAGAGAACTTACTTTGCAAGGAATGGTCTTGTTTAAATGGCCTGATAAATTGGATTCCTTTGATGCTGTTTGCTCTTGCCTTCCCTAATCTCTCCTAATCATAATGATTTTTTTTTTGTCTGCAATGTATCTGACCTACTTCCACATTTCTGCCCCCCCGATCCTGCTGTTCCTTTCTGTCTATATTCTCTGTGAAGCATCTGTGTTTTTCTGCCTTTTCTAAAAAAAAAAAAAAAAAAATTGCAAAAAAATTAGGATCCTTGGGCACATGAGGAGAGGTTTTGATTCTCACCAGCCAGTGAATGCTGGAAACCACATGCTCTGATTTTCCCCTTTAGCCAGTCCAGGCATCAACCTTTATCAGTCCCAAGATACCATGAGTCTACATGGAATTTGTTGAACTGTTTGAACAGACTCTGAGACCTACAAAATGCAAGCAGATGCAACTCTTAATCACTCCAGCAACTCCATGTTTTGAGTGTCCAGCAAAAGATGAATTTGGCAATTAAAGAAGCAACTTTGACACAGGGACAGAAGGAAAATAACTGGCTTTAAACAGTGGCAGGTGCATCACTTCAGATAAATTATACACCATCCATCCCAAATGCCTGAAGCAGAAGGATAGCCCAGGGATTAGGGTTTTAATAGAGAATTTAGAATTAGGGATTACAGTGCCTGCTCCACTCTAGGCAATCTCTGCAGCTTTGGCCATTTACAAAACAGGGTTAACAATTTTCCTCCTCTCTCAGCAATATTAAGAGACCAGAAATGCCAAATATTTTCAGGCTGTTAATGCCAAATACAACTTAGAGTAAATAATTATTGGATGGGATCTGCTGTAGTTTTGCACAGACCTAAAGAAGCCCTGACCTGAGCAGGGAAGCACTTCAACTCATGTGAAAATTCTGGCATAATCCAAGAGAGACGAGCAAAGCCTGTTCACAGCCCCATCTCAGCAATCAGATTAGTTTCTATTGGATACCAGAATGGTTTGGGTTGGAAATGATCTTAAAGCTCACTCAGTCCCACCCCCTGCCATGGGCAGGGATACCTTCCACTAGACTCGGTTGTTCCAAGCCCCATCCAACCTGGCCTTGAGAGTTACTTCTCTTTGTGTGTGTGTGTGTGTGTGTGTGTGTGTGTGTGTGTGTGTGTGTGTGTGTGTGTGTCTTTTTGTTTGTGGTTGGTTGTGGGTATTTTGTTTGTTTGTTTGTTTTGTTTTTTTTTTGTCTGAGACTCGGATAGTGGTGCAACATCTGCCATAAAGCCAAGGAAAGAGCTGCTAGGTGAACACAAACCACTTCCAGGACATGTAGGTGCTAATGAGGACCAGAGTGTGACAGTGCAAGTGAAAACAGCATTTTAGCCCAAATATATTTGTGAGATTGTCCCTTTTTGACACTATTTTATTGCTATATTGCAATAAAATAGTAGAGGGACTCAGTCTGAATAAAGACAAAATAACACCAAAGACTTCAGGACAGTTGTTATTTTTGTTCAGACCTTAATTATTTTCCATTTCTTGCCACTTCCATCTGGCAAACTCCACTAGGAAACAATTTACAGAGGTCTTACCTCCGGATTCAAGAGCCAGCCCTGCTGCAGACTCTGCAGCCTTCTGTACCAGTAACGCCCCAGTCTTCACTCCATGTTTTGAGTGTCTTGTGACCAAGCGAGGTTTCTATCTGAGAACATGGCTATCTGGACATACTTGTCTTCTGGGATATCCATCCAGCTGAGTTCAGCAGGACCCAGGCAGCTCCACCGGTGTTGTGGCTTGTGCTGTGACTACAAGGCAGTGAAGGATGATCAGGTAACTGGAAATATAATGTGTGCTATCACCACTCAAAGTGTGGTCACTCAGTCCTGGAACTAATTCTGGAAGATTTGGGAAAAGCAGTACAGAATCCTTGACAAAACTTGGGAAAAAATTAATAGTCAAGACTCCTAATTCCCCTTGTGCGTGTCAGTGCTTCCTAACTAATTGCTTCAGAAGCAGTGTTCAGCTTGCTGCATTATGGGAGAGTGGAGAACCTGGGCCCGTGTTCAGGGAACAAATTTCTTAGAGCCAAGTGAGCAAAGACAAAAGGACAACAGGAATCAAAGGGGATTGAATCTGATCCAAGAACACGAGGCAGTTGGAAAACCGCCTCTGAAGTAAATTGCAAGAAATGGCAGGTACCATTGTAGCCAGAGAGCTGAGAAACAAGGATATTTCCTGAGCAATAAACCAAGTTCAGTTACATAAAAGAAGAACTTAATTGAAAGGGACAACCATCCCCACTCCAGACTTCCACCACCCTTAACATTTTGTGACAAACCAACAAGACACCCTAATACTACAGCATCCAAGGGGCTCTCATTTTACCACAGAATCTGTGAAGTTCTTTTCATGGATGCCAAGCCAAAGCACAGTGAGGATACGTGACCACATTCATACAATTTGTCTCTGGCACCCCCCAGCTGAATCTGGACCTCCCACAGTTCAGGCTCTCACAGCTGGACTCTATTTTAACACATCACCCCCTCAACACATGCACACCTACAAAAAGGGGCAGGACACTGGGCTCAATTTATTTTTGTTACTAGAAAGCCAGTGAATCAGCTCTCGTTGAGAAAGTGCAGAATCAAGCACATGTGACTGCTCAGAATTCAGGGGAATGGAGAAAGACATAATTTTCCCTCCTGTCCTCAATACCTTCTACTAAATGAATTTGCAGGGTGTAAACCCCACCATATCGCTGACTCCACCATTCTGACTAACATGTTTGTCCTCTTGTCAGGCACCTGACAGAGCCAGAAGAGCTTCTTCATCCAAGAGCCTTCTGCTCACGCTGAGCATTCAATGCATTAATTACAGGTCTCATTCCCACTGGCTATCTTGCACTTGTCAGAAGAACTGTGCAAAACTCCCCTGTAAATGAGAAAAGAAAGTCTCCTAGATTAAGCAGGATTAAAAAAAAATTAAAAGCAGCTCTTGAATGGAGTATGTATGGCTAATAGCTAATTATGCTGCTAAGTCATGGAATCTGATGATAAAAAAAATCAGCTATCCCCAGAAGACACACAATCTAAGAAGTGTTCATTGCAAATCTAGCTCCTAAATCTGCTGCCCACTGAGCTAATGAGGAATGATTCAGTCAGCCCCAGACATGTTTTTAATTTCACTCAGTGTTGTGTGAAGCTGCTACAGAGAGCACAACTGGGGAAGACAGTCAGCACAAACCAGCCAGCCAGGATGAGCTCCCTGGCCAATTCCTTCAGGGCTGGAAGATGAGGAAGAAAATAGGGGCATAATGAAGGCTTAGGGGCAACAATTGCCAGTAGGATTTCAGGCTTATTTTTTGGTTTGATATAACTGTGGAGAAGCTCTTTGGTATATGCTTGGCCAATTTATAGAACAGGGAGAGAGTCTGAAGACGTTGCTGCTTGTTAGCAAATCTTCTCTCAGGGCACTCCTTATCCTTATCTCCTGGTAGGTATTTTTATTTATTAATGCTAGTAAATCATAGAATCCCAGAATGGTTTGGATGGGAAAGGACCTTAAAGCCTATTTCATTCCACTCCCTGCCACCCCCAGACAGGGATACCTCCCACTATCCCAGGCTGCTCCAAGCTCTGTCCAACCTGACCTTGGACTCTTTCAGGGATGGGGCAGCCACAGCTTCTCTGGGCACCTTATGCCAGGGCCTCAGTACCCTCATAGGGAAGAATTTCTTCTTAATTCCTTGTCTAACCCTGCCTTCCTCCATCTTAAGGCCATTCCCCTGAGTTCTATCCCTATATAACCTGCACCTGCCCTATGGGAAGCAAAGGGTGACATTCCTTAATCTCTAAGCTAAGAACAAAGCTATTACCATATTACTTTCAAAAACTGATCAGCAGCCCCAGTGATAGAGCACTAGGCAACAAAATTCCCATTTACTAGCTAAACTGGGATGCACTTTCTGTTTTCTGACCTACATATTTATTCAACGTGTATTTTCAAGAAGCTGGTAGCATATGGCTCTGCTCCAAGGACAGCCAGAGAGCTTCCATACCATAAATGAGCTCCAAAAAAAGTTCCACAACTGATGATACAGCATTTTTTAACAAAATTGCAGATACAGGGAAATGGGTGCACTTCCTAAGAGAGGAGTCAAGGGGGAAAAAAGACTCACAATTCCTGAACGATCATGTAAAGGATATATTGGGGAACTGTCCTTGGAAGGGACATTTCTTATGCCTTTCTTGTTTGCTGCCCACAGGCGAAAGTGCCTGGCTCAGCTGTCATTCCGGGATGCTCAGAGGGAGAGCAATCACATAAAAGCACTGCAGCTGCAGACTTGACCTAAGGCCAGTTTCTCTCCAGCATAAGTTCAACCAATCAGCCAAGGAACCTTTTAGCAAAACTCCCTGCTTATTTCTCATACTTCCTCTGTCCTACCCATTGCCCAAAGCCATCCTCAATTCTCCCTTCCTTCCAGTGTTTTTCCCCCCAGCTTGTACCTTCTGGCCCCAGAAGCTCTCTGTCTCTCTGTGATGCTCCCTCCCCTCATCTGGGATTCTTGACCGGTGCCCAAGGGACAAAGGAGCCTCTGTTGGCTGCACCCAAGTCTGGAACACTCAATCTGCTGAGTCCAGCTCAATTCCTGCAGAAGTCTTCTCCAGGGGAACTTTACTCACCCTGGAATTGCAGTGCCCTGCAGGGACAGAAAGCTGGAACATGTCATCTCTTCTGCTGCCTTTGCCACATCTCTTGTGCTCGGCTCTTGTCACCTTTTCTACTAACCCACAATTTAGTCCAGGTTGGTACTCAGGACTTCTCCCTCTCCCATTCCACACTTTCAGGGTGGCTAATACCAATATCCAGAACACCAGCAATTTTCACAGCATTGTAGTCCTGGTATCTGCCAAGCTCTCCAGCTCAATATCCACCTGAAACTGCAGAGCTGTTAAATTCAGTGGTCATATCCTGAGCTTTCTATCTACTCTCTTCTAGTCCATTCATTCAGGTTAAACTTTGCAGCCTTAACCTTTTTTTAATCTACAGATTAAAGTTTTTATGCAGTACTGTGAAATAATGTCTATACAAATCTAAAAGAATTATGTGTTCAGGTCCTGCCTGCCCTTAAAAATAAGTGTGATTTCTGGTTTTTACTGCAGAAATATTACAAAATGACTCTCAAATTAAGGTCTGAGCAAAAGGAAGGGTGAGATTTTAGATCACTGCTAAGAATTCAGTAGGTTTTTGCTATAAATTTTGTGAAGGTAAGCACTGAGTTTTGAGCTGTTCTAAAGGCTTCAGCTTTATAGCTCTGTATTAACTTTTGTGAGGCCCAAAGCCAGGTACAGGGAGCCTGTGAGGGCTGAGAGTAGGTGATACTCTCTTCAAAAGACTCTTACATTTCATTGTAAGATTATTTAATTCCTACAGTATCATTTATTTACATAAACAAATCACCACCCAGTATTTGAGTTAACAAATGTAGTTTTCCATAAAAAATAATAAAATATGTAAATAACAATTGATATAGTGCTAGATTAATTAGTTTTGTTAAAGAATGTGCCCTAAAACATCAGCAGCATTCCAGATGTTTTCTGTCATTGTGCAAAGGTCACGTAACACAGGCAAGCTGCCACAAATATTTACACTTGTGAAATAAGTTTTGTGAAAGATGAGATGAATAGTTGAGCTGAAATGAGTGCCCTGCCCATGAAAACTACCCTGAAGCAGCAAAACTTGTGGTGAAAAATTACCCAGCAACTCATTTGCAAGGGGAGGTTTCCCTTCCATCAGTTGATATCTGGGACACCCAAGCACTAGAAGATTTAAATACTTCTTCTAATAATAACTGAGTATATTTATAGATATTTGTAGATATTTTCATCCTCTGGGTAAATATGCAATACTAATTCCTGTTTAGCACCAGTATCTTATGGCAGCAACTGCTGCTGATTGTAATTATACAGCTGTCAGAAGTCAGGATCAACTTGGGCTTCCCCCAGCTCCGAGCTGAGTGTAGGAAAATAAAAATCTTGCTCTTAGTTGTAAGTCTATAAAGACAGGAATTCTCAGTTTGTGCATTTGATGTAAGTAACCACCCTGAGCTTTTGGAAAGTTCACAGCCGAATAAAAGAACTTGGTTCAGTCGTGGCTTTTCTTACTGTGACTGCTGGGAAGTTCTACCCATCCTTGAACTTCACAGTAGATTTGTCAACAAGAAAAGAAAAATTAACAAAAACTTGAGAAATAATCATCCCTCTTTCTTTAGATGTGGGATCAGTTCCCTGAAACAACAACAGAACAGCAGTAGAGCTGCCTTGAGTTCTAAGGTAGATAAAGATTTCACCAAAAGTTTCACTGATTTTCCCATGCTGATTAACCAACCCAAACACCACAGTGCAGGGGTCAGCTAGTCACATCAGGCTTACATGATGATCAGATGAAGTGTTTCAGTTCAGGAAAGCAATAAATGGAAGATAAATGTGGGACACAGCAAAATAATGAGGTCTGGCTCTGTCTTGCTTGTTTGTGAGGCCTCTTGACAGAACAGCTTTTTCCTTTGTTATGCATTTCACTAATTTCTCCCCCCCCAAAACTCTCTTGGGTCTGGCTATGTCTAAAGTGCATGTGAGGGGAAAAACCATCCACAAGTTTCCATAAGCCAGAGACAGCCAAGCATCTGCATCGTGTGTGACATGTTTCCACTTGACAGATCTGCCAGGCTCTCCTAGAGGCTCCTCAAATGCCACACGTCTGTCCCAGCTCCAGAGAGCAGCTCTGCTCCTGCCAGCAGGAACCAAAGGCCATTTCTGGCACCTGCTCTGTGCAGCCCCTCACTTCCCCTCCTTTCACTTGCCCTTCTTGCAGGAATGTAACTCAGTGGGTGTGACTGGGAAGGCAGAGTTCAGATCTCATCCCAGTTCCAACCCTGACAGCCATCACTTTGTTTTAAGCTCTCCCCATCTCAGCAGTTCACTCTCAGATTCCTTCCCATGATGTTTTCAGGCCCTCATCTAAGTCATCCTGCAACTTCTTACATTTTTTCCAAACTAAAGAGCCTCTAGACTTCATCCCGCTTGCTCAGGATTACAGCAGTCCAACTCAAAGCCAAGCTATGTCCAACATTCAGTTATAAGGAAATGCCACAATTATCATCATTTCAACAACTGGATGTTACAGCTCCTGCATTAGGGGTTAAGCCATTCTCTATTAGAGATGGAGAAAATCTAAGGTTAAAAATGCAAGATTCAGTGCACTTCTTACAGGATACTTGTCCAGCTTGTGTAGCTAAACCTCAGGCCTGCTCCAATCTGCCACATTCACTCACTCCAGGCAATTCCAGGAGAGACAAGAATAGGAATAGGCAGCTCTGACCACACACAGTCATAAATATACAAATTATTATACAACAGAATTTGCACAAAATATGGTGGGGAGCAGGAGTACTGAATCAGTCTCTGTAAAAAAAAGGCAGGGACTGGTTTACCTTGCACATCTGATCTCCATCCCACAGTGCCTTGGATATCCTTTTCCAAATGCATTCCAGGGCCCTGATGGATTTCCCTCCAACCAGTATCATTACTTATCACACGATGCTTTACATTCATGTTCTTTCTCAGTGCTTTCTTCACAGGGTGTAGCACCAGCGTGTCCTAATTCACACCTACTTCCCAAACCCTTTGTCAGCTCTCAGCAGAAAAAATACCCAAGCGACAAGTTACTAAACAGAGGTTTTGAGCACTTGTTTAGCAAGTCACAGAGGTGCACAAATGCTAAGCCTTGCAGGGCCCTGCTTCCCTAACTCCTCTCAATTTCTGCTCTCATTATCAGAGCAAGCTGTGCCAGTTCTCCACCCACGCCAGTGCCTGCAACTGCCTGGAAAACTGGTGCTGCAAACACATCCTGCAGCACGGCGGGGGCGGGGGGGTCTGTCCCAGGTTATACCAATGGAACTGCAGTCTGCAACCTCCAAGCAAATTCGGCACAAGTGGCTCAGAGAGATTGTGTGAACAAGTTGTAACACATCCCCACTTCCCTGTGCACCAAGGTCACCAGCTGGAATGTGCTCGCCTGAAGTTTGCTCTGGGAGGAACAGTCTGTGATTGACCCAGCGAGCCACTTCATTTCACAGATGCTGCATGGCAGAGTAGCTCCAGGAGCATTTGTGAGACTATGAAAGAAGGACTAAAAAGCAAGCAGTCAAAAGAGCAGTTTCACTCTGTCCCAAACACAGCATCACATTTGCACGCAAGGAGAAGCCCAATAACTGGAAGAATTCCATTCGGCAGCCTGGGCACTTGTCTGGGTGGATTTGACCATCAAAGAGACAGGCTGGAAGAGAAAGTAATATTCTGCTCTGCTTGTATTTATTCACAACTGAACTTTACATATGCACAGTCCTAGAGACTGAGTGTACACTAAAAGTATTTTGTAAACACTAAGGTTCAAGGCTTAAAAATCAATTTATTCAGTTACATTTCTAATCTTTCTCATTGCCTCATATGACCAAACACAATGTTCTCCACAGGGCTGACAGAATAGTAATAATTTTTAAAGGCTGGAAAAATTCTTGGCGTAAAGGCTACAGAATATTGCAAATTTAGACTTGTTTGCAAGCATTTTGAGTATTCAGTGACTATTTAATCCAAACCAATTCAGAGGAGGGTAGTTTTTTTTGCTAAATAGTCTAAATGAATGGTTCATTAAAAATCTGATCTCAGTTACTCTGAATGCTTATCTTTGTGAGTACAGAAGTCACTTGAATTCACAGAGCTCTGTGTGTGTACAGAACTGTGCCCAGCTAATGGGCCTATACCAATGATGCTTTCAAATTTGGCAGCTGTTTTACCTTGGGTAGTCTTCCCCACCAGGAGTTTTTAATCCTGAACACCATCAGAGTTACTGAACTCTGTTTCTAACCATGCACAAGGCCCACAACACCATCACACCTAACATGCCCATTGTTTAGCTATCTTCCTGTTTATCACTGCTTTTAGAAAATGTCATGCAACAGCAACAAGCTGTGGCATTACTAGTGTCAAGTACTCATGGCTCAGTCCCTGGGTGTAGGAAGTACAAAAATCAATCCAGACTGATAGCTCTCATTTTGTGAACACCACACCCTTTCCTTTCCAAAGGATGAGCAGCTTTAAAAATATAGATATACTGATGGGTTTGTCCTGCATGAGTCAGGGAGATTCTCATATTTAAAAACAAATATTCTAGCTATAAAATACAGCAGAGAAAAAGAATCTACTGTATTTGATGATTATGAGTTGAGATGTCTGAAAACAAAGCACTGGGGAATGGAGCACAACCTGTCACAACAGAGTGACCACCTGAGCAATGAGCCAGACAGAGTCAATACACCCATTGCCAGGAAAAGATGTATTCTCTGAAAACATGAGGTGAAATATTGGTAAATGAGTAGAGCCTTTATCTCTCCTCCTGCAGAGTCCTCTCAAACATGCTAAATTTTCTACTGAAGTTACTTGGATGAAATCTCTTGGTCTTATCATTAATATCTACTTTTGGGAAAGAGTCTGACTTCAATTGTCAACAGCAATGTGCCTAGTGGCTTCAAGAGAGGCTAGATTTCACACTTGATATCCCAGTCTTAACTGAATTACTTGCTTTTCCAGCAGGAATGAAGATTAGCTCAAACTGAAGTTAATGAAAGTAGTCATATTTTTAGGATCATGCTTTTTTCTTGATGGCAAAACCACTGTAAGGGTTCTGATATTCCAGCTCATGTCTCTGCGGAGATTATCTTGGAGCCCCAGCCCAAATTCACCACCCCTAGCACAAGCTGCCACAACCCTGTTCCAGAAAGGACTTGCCTTTCTCCCTGGGTTATTCATATCCCGAGACTCATCCTCTGAAGGGTGACCGGAATTGCCTCACTCATCTCCCAAATCTGGCATGAGCCATGACTAATGCTTGTGCTGTGCCCTGAAACACTGTGAAGAAAGGTGCTACAGAAGTGCAAATCAGCTTTCAGGAACAGAAACGCATCTTTCACATCTTCCTTGTGGTCCCAGTTTATTTTGTAAACGAGTCTAGTACTGTTTGGCATCAGCATTTTCTCAGAACAAACATACAAAGCTCAGAAGTCTCCAAATGCAACTGATTTCTTAAATATTTATCATTTCACTCCAAGAAAAATATTTTAAAGAAGAAGAACAGGAAGTAAAGGAAGGAAAGATACAGTTATCTCACATCAACATCTCAAAGCACAGCCAGGCCAGCTCATGGAAACCAGAACCAAATTCTGTACCAGCTAGCACAGAGCTGCTCTCTAGGGCTTCTCTCAGCAGAGGCATCTTGCCATTGACATTCCCAGGCAAAAAAGCCACCTGCAAAATCCCAACAATTCCAAGCTAGGCAAAATCCCTTTCGGTTTCCATCATCTTCTTCATCAGAGGAAAAAAAAATATAGCAGAAAAAGAAAACCACGTGGATCAAAAATCCTCACTCATGATTAAAAAAAAAAATGGTACCCTTGCCAACAAATAGATATGCACCAGTTTTTAAAAGCTGAAACCAAGAAATCAGACCTGGAGGAACTGCCACCTGACCATATCCCTTCCTCTCATCCCCTGGGGAAGTTTTTTTCCTGGATGCCCTGGCTAACTTGCTGATGAGGTGGTGAGGACCAAGTGACCTTCAGATCCATGGAAAGGGCAGACAGGCCCTGTGGACACAGCAGCAACCTATAACTGGCAAGGGCTGAAGCAGTTCAGATCAGTCCTTTCCTATTTGGCAGAGCTGGATATCAGGGCTCTGTGCTGGTGAAGCATTTCCTGGCATCTCCAAGAGCCATTAAAGTTTTCCAGAAAATTAGCAATATGAAGAATAGACAAGAAACAGAAAGTTTGAGAAGGGGAGAGGTACACGTTCTCCCCTTATTTATTTATCTTTTTAAGCAAAATGTTCAGACACAAAAGTGAAGGCAGTGAGATTCAAATCACAAGGCACAGCTTGATGGGAGGCAGTTAAAGCGAAATTCATGCAAGATCCTCAGCACTGAGTCAAGACCTTTCTTTGATCTCCAGTTTTCCCAAGCTGCATTCCCACATACAGTCCACCATTTGTTTTTAGTTAGAGAGGAAAAATGAAAAATGCTCTGCTAGGGAAGAGCAAAACAGGCCTTGCAAACATCACGCAGCAACAGCCAGTCAAAATCAGGAAGAGGCAAAACCACAAAAGTGAGATGATGGCATCTATTACAGCCAGAAAGGCACAGCTGCTTGGGGATGCTCCCGGTATCTTTCCTCCAGGAATTTCAAAGTTATCCAGATCAGGGATGGACAGATAGAGATCACCTCCTTGCACTTTACTGAATCTTCTCTCTCCTAAACACAGAGTCAACAAATCGCTTCTGGCACCCTGGGGTTTATCAGCAGTGAGCCATGCAGGGACTATCCTGCCTCATCCTAATTCACTTATCAGGTTTGACAGGACCAGAGTTGTAGACAGCCCAATACATCACATCATTTTGCCTTGTCATCACTGTAATTTGTATATTTTCTGCCACCTTTTTTGTTTATTAGCCCACATAATTATGCTCTTTTCTGTTTTAGGGACTACTGTGCAACATCTTCATGATTTGCCGTCTCCTTACCCATGGAGCCCCAGCCCCACCAATGTTCTTAACTCCAGTTTTGATTGTTGGCATCTGGCACAGCATATGCTGACATCTCACAGCTATTGTTCCAGACTCTGCACATTTACAGTTACCATCAGTTATTCACAATAGGCTCTGAAAAGTTTCATCACAACAACTAGAAATTTTTCAAATCCTTTAAATTAAAACTCACAATTTGGAATTTCTGCATGCCTAGGCTTCTTGGTCACCCAATACATTAGCAAACAGTAGTATCATTTATCCAAACACTCTGGGTAGCTGGTATCACCACAGCCCTAATGTAGATTATATAGTTCCTTTACAGTGTTTCACAGATGGAATGAAAACCAGAATGCATCAAATCCAGCTTGCAGAACAGTTTCAATTATGCCTTTCATTCAGAACATTTCTGAAAACGTATCAACTGTGCCATTTCATATTTGCTTTTGCAATGCAAATGTGGCTAAGCCCAGGCACAGCCCCCCCCCCAGCTCTCTGTGAATGCCAGGTGCATGATCCATACCCCCACTCCACGTTCCTCACCCCGTGGCCCTGGGCCCTGGCCAAAGGCAAGGAGTACTCCCAGGTTAACTGCCTTGCAGTGCTGCTGCTGGAGGAGTAAACAACACCAGCAATCAGACTTGTAAGCTCTTCGGTCACCAAATGCCATAATTATCAGGGAGGGGTTTCCACACCTCCTACTGACAACAAGATCGAGTAGTGTGCTTTTGGCCATGCTAATGAAACAGTAAAGCACATTATGAAGTGGTTTAGGGTCAGCCATCGAAACACAACACACAGGTAATGGCTCTATCTAAAAGATCCTCTACTGCAGCACAGCAGGTCCTTGCGTTCACAGAGGCACTTACCTGGAGGAAGGAGTTTGTGGTTAATACTTAAATCTCACATAAAAGTGTGAATTAACTTTTACTGATAAAACAACAGTGTTCCATACAGGTTTAATAAACTTGAAGCTCAACTAGAGGAGAAAGTTTTGCATTGTCAACAGGGTGTGCAAGTGGCCTGTCCACAGATAAACATGTCTGCATGTGACTGCAATAAAGCACCTTTCTTGGTCTTGCACTAGCACAGTGAGGTGGGAAGGTCGTGGTGCAGGCAGTTACCTGGGACATCCTTTCTGGCTGGAACCCTTCCCATCAGAAGGGGTGTGTGGCTTAGACACAGTAAAAAACAGACAAACTTCAGGACATCTTTGGCGAGTTTCTGCATACTCAGACATTCAAAACCCATCCTGGACATGTTCCTGTGTCACTTGCTCCAGGTGATTCTGTCTTGGTGGGGGAGTTGGCGCAGATAATCTCCAGAGGTCCCTTCCAACCCCACCATCCTGTGACAGAGGCAGCCCTGGCCTCAGTATGGCACACACAGAACCACTGCAGGCCCCGCCAGCTCCATCCTTTCTCCTGCCTCTGGATCAGCACCTCACACTTCCCTGAATCCCAAATGCACCTCATCAATGTGTATAAATATATAAAGAGGGGGTGCTGAGAAGATGGACCAAGCTCTGCTCCACGGTACCCAGCGACAGGACAAGAGAAACAGGCAGGAACTCATGCATGGGAAGTTCCAGCTGACCATGAGGAAGAACTTCTGCCCTATGTAGTCATCAAGCACTGAACAGATTGTCCAGAGAAGGTGGGGAGTGTCCCTCACTGGAGATATTCCAGAACTCACTGGACACAATCCTGTGCCCTGTACTCTGGGATGACCCTGCTGGAGAGGAGACCTAGTACCTGACGAGCCTCTGTGGTCCCCTCCAGCCTCAGCCATTGTGGGATTCTGTGAAATAACCCCAGAACCTTCACAGTCCTGCTCAGCTTGTCACACGCTCCCCCTCTTCTCCTGGCCCCAAACCAGGTGCACCCGACAGTGCCTTCCCACACTGAGGAGAAAACGTTTCCCTGTGCCCAGACCCACACCTTCCCCATCAACGTCAGCCCAGCTGTGGTGGCTTTGGTCCCGGAATCCCAGAGTAATTTCGGTTGGAAAAGACCTCTGAGACCATCGAGTCCACCCTGTGACCGATCCCCACCTTGTTACCCAGCCCAGCTGAGTGCCACTTCCAGTCACTTCTTGGACAGCACCAGGAACAGGGACTCCACCACCTCCCTAGGCAGCCCCTTCCAACACCTAATCACCCCTTCTATGAAGAAATTCCTCCTGATGCCAGACCTAAAGCTCCTCTGGTGCAGGTTAAGCCTATGTGCTCTCATCCTGTCCTTGTTCCCTGGGGGGCAGAGCCCGACCCTCAGCAGGCTACAGCCTCCTGCCAGGGAGTGGTAGAAAGGGACACGCTGCCCTGCCAGCCCCATCCTGAGCTCCCTCCTCCGTGTCCCACTCACGGCCACCCCGACACCGCGCCATCCTCCGGCCCCGTCATCCCTCCCTTCATCCACCTATCCCCCTCTCCATCTCTTTTTCCCTCCCTCCGCCGCCGCCTCACGCCCGCCCTTCCCGGCGTCGGGGCGGAGCCGGCGGCAGCAGCAGCGCGCATGGGCCCCGCCGCCCGTGCCTGAGCCCGAGCGGGGGGCGTGTGCCGGACGCGGATCCCCCTCGCCGGGCCCTCGCCAGCCCCTTCCCGGCGGCTCCTCCTTACCTGCGGCGGCCGCGGCCATGGCGCTGCGGGCGGCGGGACGGGGCTGCTGAGCGGCGGTCGGGGCGCGGCCCCGCGGCGGCGGAGCGAGGTGAGCGCGGCCAGCAGAGGTGGGGGGGGCTGAGGGGACAGGTCGGCGTAGCACCGGCGGTCGCGATAGTGTCGCGACAGCGCCCTGCAGGTCATGAGGGCGGCGCTGGGGTGGGTGATGGGGCGCTTGCTGCGGCGGCTGCCGCCATGGGCGGCAGAGAAAAACGGAAAAACCGCGAATAAAAGCACTCGTGGGTTTGTCATGGTGGGGTTTTGTTCGTCCCGGAGCTCCCCTTTCCCTCTCCTGGAGCTCCGCCCGTGTCGCCGGGGGTCTCTTAGGTGGGCGAATTCTCCTGTGGCCGGGGAACAATCGCTGTCAAGGAGGGATAATGGGCATTTTAGCCCATGCGTGCCATCCCCGCGTGGGGCTCGGCGTGGGGACGCGGCTTTGTGCCGGCTCCATTGTCCTGCTGCCCTTTGTGCGGCTGCTGCGGGCGCGCAGGGCTCGTGTCCCGGGCCAGCCCTGACCAGGGACCGTGTGAACAGCGCCCAACAGGTGCTGCGTGTGCTCGCGGAGGTGGTTTATCCAAATTATCTCGGGAAGCTTCCCGCCCAGCTGCAGAAGGAGGTGAGCGGTGGATGCCGGAGTGAGGTTTATAGGGACGGACCCATAACACTTCTGGGCTCTGAGTGAGCAATGGCAGCTTGGGAAAAAGGTAGATGAACCTTTGAAATTCGCACGTGTGTACTCACCTATGGTGCTGGTTATTTTTTCAAACCGTGTGTCCCATCTTGTTCTCCCTTGGGAATCTGTCTCCTGTGGCAAACGGCTGCTCCAGACCTGACCGAGGGCTGCTGGATTGTTTGAAGGTGATGGGAACGAGTCAATTTTTGGTCCTTCTCTGTCCTTTCCACGTGAGATTGTGCAGAAAACAGCACTTTGGACAGAGGCTTGGACAGCCTCCGTGGGTGCCAGTTTGTTGTGTTGATTGATCCTGGCATTAGGAAGAATGCAATTGAGAGGAACAGGTGGAAAGGCAACAAGGTAGAAGCTTAAAATATGCCATTCAATTTCAAGAAACAGCTGTAAGTGTGTAATCCAAAGGTGACCACTCTTCTTCGAAATTAACTGAATGAATAGAAATCACTGGGAAAATCCACATGCTCCGACTGCCCAGACTCTTAACTCCTTGGTTTCCAGGACTCTTAAAATCTATTTCAAGTGTTTAAGGTTGGAGCTTCTGCAGCATAGGGACAAATATCCTGCATGTTCTTATTGAGAACGTGCGGTTTCTCTCCCACTGCACAGAGGTCTTCTCTCCTAAAATCAGGTTAGCCTTGAGTGAGCAACTTGTTTTGACTGGTAAGTAAAATATTACATATTCTGTATGATAAAAGAGCAGTAAATAGTTCTTGTGCTTGGACTGGTTTGTTTTCATGAAACTTATGCCTTACCAGGCAGAGCCTTACCAGGGTGCATGCATGTGGAGATGATGGGTTTGTAGTGTTTGAACACACTGGAACCAGCTGCAAGAATCAAAATTCTAGTCATTTGAGAGCATATGGTGTTAGAGATAATAAAGTGGGGGAGATGGGGTCAGTCTTGCAAAATGCAAAACCTGTTACTTAGGGAAACAGAACTGAAAGTGTTACTGTGGTATTAATGCCATGTATAATGTACAGAAGAAATATATTAGTCCATTGCTAGAAGCAAATTATTGGCCAGTCTTTCAGTTTTTGGTCTTAATCTGGGGTTTGTTTTTTTGAAGTGCTCTTTGTTTCTTCAGAAACAGCAAATACATCTGAGGCAAGTCAGCAGAAATGTCATCCGGGAACTGCTTTAGTTTTTGGGTTTTGTGTCCACTCTGTAGCTGGATGTTGCAGTGGTTTTGTATCAATTGCTGCTGCTGGGTTGTGAAATATCAGGATCACAGCCCTTAACAATCTGTTTTCTGTAATGCAAAGTGAGGGGAATGATGATCATCATGTTCAATTTAGAGGGGGTGACTGCAGTGGTGACTTACTGCCTGGAGAGAAGATCCTAGAGGGAGTGGAGGAAATCCAACAAAAAAAGGGGAATAGTGCTGCTTTGGCCGTTTACCCCCTGGACTTCTGGTTCTTTTGTGAACTTCTGAAAAGGAAATGTCATTTTGCTGTCTGAGTGCATTGTTTTGCATGAAGTGTCAGACCACATTATGGGGATGATTCCAGTCAACTTCCCCCATTTCAAAACAAACACGTCAAATACAGTAATATGTTTGTACAAAAGCTCAGTGTGTTTTGCAGGATCCCAATGTCCATATTTCCAAAAATAAATGATGTTTTTCATACTTTATTATGGCTAGAATAGTTTTTGTAGGAGAGAAGAATTGCGATGGGTTCCCTTGGCCTTTGTGAAGTGCTCTCCACCAATAAGAGGAACATGTTGGCTTTTTCATGAACTGGGGGATTATTTTCATTTGCATTTCCTCAAAATATTCTTATCTTCGCAGTAGTTCTGATTCCAGTGGCTGTGACCAAGGCAAGAGCTATTGTCTCTCCTGGTGCTAGGGTAAGGACAGAAAGAGAAAAAAATGTAGGTAAATTTGTAAATTTTGGCTTCAGAACCAAAATGGTCCCATGGGACTGAGAGCATGGATGGCCTCTGCCAGGTGTGGTGTCCCTAGGGCCAGGTGTGGTCCTCTCCCAGGTGTGCTCCTCACCTCCAGCTCCTGGATCTGGTTTCAGCCTTCGCTATGCAGCAGCAGCACTGTGTACCAGCAAGGCCGATGAGCTTGCTGCTTGTATGGATTTGATGATGGGCCAGGTAGGTCCAAGCTGAGAGGGATCCTGACAGAGCCATTCTTCCCCACCAGACTCATGCAGGAATTTGAACTTGAGCACATTGTGAGTTTGTGCTTCCAGCAGTGGAGATGGTTCTGTGTTACTTATCGGCTCTGGTAGCTGCTCTAGGGATATCTGATATTGCAATAAAAGAGAAACAGATTGCAGTGTTTATCAGCTTTTAAAGTCCATAATAGCTTTCCTTGGAAAAATCAGTCATTTTGGTATTTGGGGTGAGACAGGTCAACAAGTCTGGGCAGTCAGAGCATGTGGATTTTCCCAGTGATTTCTATTCTTATGCTAATCTTTTTAGCAGGCTGGCTGAGCACAGTTGGAGAGGAGGGGTGTGCACATCTAGGACACTAAAGAGAAGCCATTTTTGGTATTTATTGTTATGCAGATTAGGTTTTCCAGCCAACCAGAATTTGGAGAACCCGAGGATGTGATGCTGCGGGTCAGGAGTAATTTAGCAATTCTAACCCGGTTCAGCTGAAACTGTTCCTCTTCAATATTAATTTTGAGGTTTTTGTTTGCTTTGCTTAGGTTTTATTTTTGTAAATCCATGTTGTAGCTGAAAAGTTGTTATCTTTGCTGCTGAATTAAAATTGAAAAACTTCAGTTTTCAAGTTTTAATTATTGTGATGAGTAAGAAGTGTAGTAAGGCAGCAAAACTGAGTTGCTCATTTGAATCCTTGTTCCATTAATGTATGTGCCTTGCTGTGTTTCTCCCACACTGTCTGGGAGCCCTCAATTTCTGCAGTGGAAAAGATTTTAGATATGTATACATTGTTGAGTAGTTCGTGCATGTTTCTAGGGAGGTGTGTGCCACTAGAAACCAGGTAAAAGATGTAAATCTCACTCACAAGATTTCCTTGTTGTATATTGGTTTTCCAAGATTGCTTTAGAAATATGAGGTACTGCAGAAGTCTGAAGGAGATGCTCCAAGTTAGGATTTTGTTGCACGGAACAGGAAACTGCAGCTGTTTGTGGCCTCTGTCTTGTATAATATCCCCAGTAATATATGGGGTTTCTGCAGTGCAAAGTGCTGGGGCTGTTGAGCATGTTAAGAAGTCTCTGGGTGTTTATTTCAGTGGTATTTTGTGGTTCTGAGGTCTGTGCTCACTGCAGTAGAGCCACTTATCCATATTTGTGTGTAGTGCTGGATTCTTTGGAAGTGTGCAAAATAATTAGAACCCGCCCTTTAAACTATTTAGTAAATTGGATTTGCTTTGCCAGCAGTGGAACAGGAAGTTAATCGTGTTTAAGCTGATGTTGACTTTTCCAATCTGATTTTCCCTTGGAAGAAACTTTACTACCTAGTTGTTAAATGCACAGTTAATTACCTGCTGATTGATTAAGCTGCTAAACCAAAGCTACCAGGTTTACTGTAATCAGGTTGGTAAATGTGCCACGTATGTGCTTCCTCATGCTATTGTCTTGCTTTATGATTAAACCCAGTGTTAACTCTCATCATGCAAACGATTTGAATTTATTTAGTATTGTCAGGTGATGATTGACACTGAAGGTATCATTCAGAGGATGTTCTTGCTCTGTGCTGAAGTTACGCATGTGTAGTTCTGGAGTTCATAGTGTCATCTCTTAATATTCTATGAGAATATGGCTCAGCAGCTTTTAACCCATGGTTTAGAAAATAAAATATATTTCCACTTTTTAAAATAGTTATTGTAGGCACGTTTATTGTCTTTCAGTCTTATTTCAGTAGCTATGTTGCAACATTTTGATTATGTCCTGACATGGTTATGAGGTCAGTGGTTGACGCAATAGCTGTGCATCTGTTATTGATCAATGAATCGTTCCCCCTCTTGGTCATCTCAATTACTTTTGCTGATGAAGAAGCTGCAATTGCTGCCCTTCCATCTCGTCCCTGGTGTTCCTGGGGTTTTTGCCTGCCCTCGTCTCAGTACTGATGTTTGTGGGTAGAATACATTGATTTTTAGTGTATCCATTATAACTCATTAAGAATCAGAGAGGAACTGGAGTTTCTCCAATTTTCACCATTAATTCATTAAACCAGGACTGCAAGCACTTTGGAGCCTGGCTTCCTATGGATTTCAAGGTAAAATTAAATGCTTAAATATCCTTGAGGTTTTCTGTTGAATGGAGGGACACTTGGTGAGCCACAGTTGCGGCCTTAGGTCTTCTGGTGGCAGCTCTTCCAATGGGTGAATTGCTTTTAAGATGCGTGGATGAAAGGTGGTTTGCTAAAAGCTTTGTCACCCCTGACTGGGAGATTGAGAAAATCAGTTTTCCCAAAAATATCTTTGATGGCAAGGTGTTAGGTTATGTGTGGTTTGAAAATTCTTGCTTCTTACAGAAAGACATTTAATTTTCTGTGTATTTTGTTATCTGAGAGATATTTATTACTGACTAAAAACATTTCTATTAAAATATTAAAGTTAAGTTGTTGTGCTTTTCGCCCCCCTTTTATTTTCAGTAACAAAGTTCATTGCCCAAATGCCAGGAAACATTCTGGCCTGGATACTCAGGATGCTCAAGATGTCTGTGAGTTCTCTAGGGAAAAAGAGAAGATGCAGTGCTTGGTGTTTTGAAAACAGTTTGGTTTTTTGGTACCAGCCTAAATGGAAGAAGTTTTCCAAATCTAAATGTTATGATTTTGCCATATTCCTACAGACTTTGCTAAGGCATAAGAGTGGCTATTATGAAGAATGTAGCTGGACAGCCCTGTTTGTGCACAATTTTAATTGCTGCAAGAGTCTATGAGTGTTTGCTGATATTTACCCTTTTCTTCCTTGTTATGATTCATGAATGTCTTCATTAGATTTCATAATAGCAGCCTTGTGCCAGGCCTTTTGTGTTTGTGTTTTACAAGAAGCATCTCTAGAGAGTCAGCTCCCGCCTGCTGGGAACAATCAGTCTTTTAACAGGGTGATTTCAGTAGCTTTTAAAATTTATTTTGACTTCAAAAAGCCTGTTATCTTGCTCAATAATGCACCTTGCTTGTTCTTCCTCCCAAATTTACATAGCAGCGGATACAATGTGGTGGAATCTTTACAAATTTTATCAACAATTTGCAAATCAACTTTTCATGGACTATAAATACATTTCAGTAGCTGCTTTCCATAACTTGCCCTTAGGATTATCATCTTATCCCTTACACTCTGTCTGGGATAGAAATGAAAATTGTTGTTTGGGTATCATGATTTGTTGTTAATGCTTATATGTGTATTTATAATGTATGGATGATGATACCACTTTTGTACTAAAATATGAAATGTAGGGTTTTTGTAAAACTCACAAATGAATGAGCAACAGCTATAAATATTCAGATAAACCAAAAAGAATTCTTTGGCACAATCTGTAAACCAGAATGTGTTGCTCCTTCCTCTCTTCTAGGAATCTGCAGAGGTGCAATATGTTCACTGGAGGTTGAATCGGTAAGGAGTACTTGATTTTTATTTCAGCAAAAGTTCTGATAACTTATTTTTGGAAGTATAGATGAGATTCCGTAGTCGTCCTGTTGCATGATGCACAAGGCAAGCTTCAGACATGAAGTTCAGTCATTGGTAACTGCTGCAGCTTGTTTCATTGAAGAAACAGGAACAAAAGTTTGTTTGTAACCACTCTGGAACTGAGAACAAAGGCTGCGAGGACCTTTGAACCCTTGTGGCTGTGCATCTGAAGGAGGAATTGTTCAGAAATGGGAAAAACTGCCAGAAGACCAGGGATTTGCTTTTCCCAACAACTTTCTCCAGCAGTGTTCAATGACTGCATTTAAAGCAAAAACCAACTTTTTTTTTTTTTTTTTTTTTTTTTAATTGGAAGACTCCCTTACTTATTCTTCCCACAGAGCTCTGATTTGATAATCAAGCAAGCTCGGATGGTTATTCTTACCTTTTTTTTCACCAAGGCAAGCTTTGAACAAATGAGTGTGTGTTTTTTTGGGAGAAATCTTAATGATTGATTGCATCCTTAAACATTTTGTTCTCTCCCAAATGTTCTGTGCTAGAAGTTCTGGAGTGTGAAGCAATTTGTTTCCCCTGCTTCCTGGTGTTGTTCTGACTTCACAATTATCTTCCATTCACTGGTAGCTGTCTCCTCAAGGAAGACAGTAGGGAATTATCAGTGTTCGGAAGAAATTGTTACTTCTTTGCAAAATGTGTTGACTGGCACATTGGGTCTCCAGTGGGTTGTCCAGCATAAAGGTTCTGCTGCAGGCAGCTATTTGTGCCTTATCATTCATCTTCATGAATTTTACAAGGCTTAAGCAGAGGATGGGCTGCACTGGATGAACAGATTCTCCAAATTGCTTCGTGCAGAGGGAGAGAAACCATGGTATTGAGGGTTTATTATTTTTCCTTGAGTAGTGAACATAAGACACCAGCTGGAAGAAACAGAGTTGTTCATTTATGTTTCTCATCCTGGACATGCAGCTCATAAGTGTGCTCAGGCATGCGTGTAATGTGCGTGTGTGTCCTTCCTTCCTCTGCTGGAGAAACACTCTGTGCTGCTCTGCAGTCCTTTGGACAGAAGGGAGAAGCTGGGTTTGCCCCTTAAGATTCGAATTAGGTGCAAAACAAGTGGAGGCATGGAATGAGACCTGGAATCTGGTTGTCTTTGTGCAGTCACCCTTGGAGAGGATGCTTCATACCAGTTTGCAGCCAGGTGATGTTCATGGCTGTAGCCACCTGAGTGAGAGCTTTTCTTGGGGTGTTCCCTGCATACCCGGTTCCCAGAAAAGCACAGAAAGAATTGGGAAAGGTCCAGGTACCAGAAAGAAGAGTTAGCCATCGGGTATGATCTGGCCGACAGATAAGTATTTTAAGCAGTGATTCCTTTTGCTGCTAGAGAGGAAAAAAAAATCAATTTCTTTCAAATTATCAGGGGCCTCCAGTTCTTCACCCCTTTTTCCTTTTCCCTGAGGATATACACATGGGGTGGCACTCAGGGTGAGGCTGTTGTAGATCCTTGTCATATGTTCAGCCTGCCTTTTCAGCTGTCCTGAATGACAGCAGCTCTCAAATGTCTTGTCTTGGTTCTTAAAACTGTTGATCTCTTTCTAACCTCTGACTCCAGTTTGTGTGAAATTAGGCTGTGCTGTGGGAAGATTTAGCTTTGTAAACCTGGTTCTCAGGAGCATGGGAAAACTGTGTGGTAGTTGCCCTTGTCTTTGAAGTTCTTTATGGGATATGAATTGGTTGTCACTGTGCTCTTGACTTTCTCCCCTGTTAAGATATGCAGCAGCTTGAGCTGCTCAAGCAACCTAGGTTCAGTCATCCATACACAGAACAATTGCCAATCACATAAGGAAGCCAATACACCCGTGGCTATTCAGTTATGTAGCCATATTGTATTAATTTAAGAAGAATGTAACTGTCTGGAATACAGTTTAGGAGCTTTCTTAACAGTTTCATGTAGATTGCAAGAAAACTTCATTATGTGATTGCATCCCTTGCTAGAGGTACTCTTTGCATTTCCTGTTTGGCAAATAGCAGGGTTAACAATTAAACCACAGTTAACATCTGTGATTAAAACTGGAAATGAAAACATATAGATTGGTGTTTTAGAAAACTTAATTTGTCAGTTCTTATCGCTAGCAAATGTGTGGAGGAGGGATGCCATATGGCTGCTAAATATAACTCAACTTGCTCCTGAAAGCAGTTGAAAAAGTACAGAAGAAGTTCACAATCTGGTATCTGTGTTGTTAATAAGAATGTGCTGCAGAATTAGAGTGCAGACTAAGGTAATAGGAAGAGACCCAAAAGTAATCCAATGAAATATAAGTATTTCCTGTGATAGGTGATGGGGGCTGACACCCTGGGGAGGTACTCAGCATCCTGCAGACACTGGACCCTTTCTCAGCAGTGTCAGCAGTGGAAGGGTGGCAGGAGCTGCCCAGTTACACCAGTTTTCTGCTCACCACCCTCGCAGTCCAACAGCTCCTAATCCTTATTTGCTTTAAATATTTGCACTGCTGCAGCCTAGTGCTGGAATGGTGGAGAACTCGACCTGCTGGAGCTGTGTGAGTAAGATCAGGAATACAGGGCTGTGGTGGCAAGGCTTGAGAGCAGTTATTCACAACTTTAATTCTGTTTTTAAAATTCTTCTTAATACTAACATTTGTGGGTTTTTTGTGTGGACATACTGCCAAAATACATGTGATCCCATGTTTTAAGGTTACAACTATAGTTGAAATATGGGAGCATTTCTAGTAAGTATTTTCAAAGTGTATCTGTGCGTGCATTTGAAGGAAGTGTAAGTTAGTCATACACCATGCAATGGAGTATTTCTATGTATTTTTCAGCAGTGGATATTTTTGTGAAATACTTTGATTGTGAAATACTAATCTATAAAGGAGATTAATCATTTTCTGATGGGAAAACCTGTGGAGAAAGTAGAGCTCCAAAAGCTCCAAAATACTTGTGATTTCTTCCCCCTCCAAAAAAAAAAAAAAAAATTACCCAGCCTGTTATACAGTTGTTCTTTTTGAATGCAAACATCCAAAATAGGTGTTGAACTGATTTAGCAAAGCACTTTAGTATATGTCTAATGTTAATCCAAGGGCTCCTGATAGGATAAAAGGCATTCCTGAACTGAGGCAGAAATATCTGATAGGAAAAGCTTATCCTTGAAAAGAATCAGAAGAGAAACTGCATTGGTTATATTCCTTCAGGCCTTTAAAACATTTCAAAGGGATGAGTATAGACTTTCTGATGGGGTTTTGGTGGCTAAAAATGCAGTTATACAAATCACAGCTTGTTGGGGCAGGGAGAATTAATTTATGCACTTGAACATGTGCTCGTCCACTGTTTTCTCTGAAGTTGAATTACAGACAACAAGAATGCGCTTTGTTGCTCTTTAATAATAAATAACAGCATAGCAGTTTTGATCTTCAAAGCACTGCTCAGACCTTAATTAATCTTCATAATGCTCCTGTGAGAGACTGAAAAATACTCCCTACCCTTTTGGACAAGGAGCTCCTTAGCATGGAGATGTTGGAGGGTTTGCTCTGGGCCACATTGTCAGGGCCAGCTGGGACAGTTGCTCAGAAATTCTTGGCACTGGGAGCTTTGGCTGCTTCTGGAGGCTGTGTTGCTTTTCTCATTTATGTGTTAAAATTTCAGAAAAATTTGAATACACAAAAACCTGCAGTTCTTTAAATTATTTTGGTTTTCCAACTGAGTGTTAACTTATGCATATGCATGTTGGAATTTCCCTGTTGAATATTCCTGTAGGCAGGAAAGTGCAGAAGGTTTGTGTTAGTGCTGTTGTGTGGGAGCAGGTATGGAAAACTGCACTCCAGAAAGCCTGGGTCACAACTTTGGTGTGACAAGGTAGGAAATAAATTATATAAGTCTTTAAAGAGTTTGTCAGAAATACATAGAAAGTGTCTCTCTGTCTACCTTACCTAATCTTCCTAATTATTTGTGTTTAAAATAAGGAGAAGAGGAATTAATGTGGATTTTGATTTTCAAGGTTTTTCCAAGGTAATTGCTGATTGGAGTTTCAGGACAGATTTAGACAGTACATTGCCTACATTTGGAGAATAAAATAGGAATGGCACAATGAACTGAGACTGTTCAACTCACCTGGAGAAACAGTTCAGAAGGAATTATAATGTAAACTCTTGAAATAATCCTGTGTGACCAGTGGGATCCAGACTTGTTACAGCAGGAGGGAGTTCATTGGGAACTGGCTACTGCTGCAGATAAGGAACCCAAAACATGAGCTGTCAGGGGAAATGCAGAGGTGTATTACAGTGTTCACATCTGTGTTTGCTTCTGATATAACAGACTCAAGGGCAGAATGTTTAATGTTTTGTTCAATACTGTGTAAACTCAAACTAGGTTTTCAGAAACTGGGATGCTTCAAAATCATGAGTAGCCCCTAACTGGTGTTTTTGTACTGAGCTCTCTGAATGCTTTGACGTTGTAATTTCTGCTGGAGGTTGCACCAATTTGCATGAGGAATGAACGTGGGACTGGCGAGTGAAGCAGAAAGCTGACAACCCATTAAACAGGTCAGAAGGATTCCTCAGCAAGAAGAGCAAAGTCAGCAGAGTCCTGAAGCCAAACACCAGAAAAGCCTGGTGCACTTAACCTGGTGACCTTGTCATCTTGGAGAAACCTGGCAGGATGATGCTCCCAGCACTCCTGGGGTCAAGGTCTTTTCAGCATCCCCTGCTGAGGCAATTATTTGGCCCATGGGTTCCCAGGAGAAATCTGTGAAGTGTTTAAATGTCTTTTTAAAATTCATTAGAAATGCAGTGAGTTACGCTGACTTAAGGGTCCATATGGATACTGCACTTTGTTTTGAATGCAAGGTGCAAATAAGATGTCCAAATGGAAAAGCTGTGAGAAGTTTCAAGAGTTCTGAACTATCAAGTCTAATCTTCTGTTCTAAATACTGTTGAAATTTTTATTAACAAAATTCTGCAAATAACATGTTTAACTCTGTTGGGTTTATGTGTCCTGTTCTTCCACAGTTTTGATACATTAGAGAAGCAAATCATGATTTAACAGAGCAGAAAATACCCTCGTTACGGAGCTGCAATCCCATAACCCATACAGTGCGTGAGGGGTAAAATCTTCTATAGGTCTTCCTTCTCTGACTTTGTTACTTCATTTCTGGAGGCTTCTCAGAGGTGTTCAGAGGGATAAATTAAACATCAACAAACAAGTTGGAAAAGAATTTGTGTATTTTAGTTTCCCAGGTACTGTGACAATAAGGAGGGTTTTGATTGCTGAACGACACTCGGTTCTGGACCAGCTGTGTCTGATAATGGATAAGTGAAATCCCATGGCGTATGCTTTGGGACAGTCAGAGATCTTCCTTTCTGAAGCACACACTGCTGAAATGCTCCTGGTTAAAAATGACTGCAATTATTGAACTTGCCTACCTTTCACGAGTTTTTAAAGTTATTTATGCAAATAGCAGTTTCAGTGAGATGACAGTAAGACCCAGGAGTTGTTTGTTGTACGGTTTTCATGCCTCCTTGAACTAATTTCTGGCCCTGATTGTGTGCATAGATGTGTAGTGCTCCTGCACTCTAATGTGTGTCTCCTGGGAAGGGTCTTTTCTTCCCTCCCAGCAAGGCATTCCTCATGCTGCACACCAGAGCCAGCCTCTGGGACTGGTGACACTCATATCTTCTTAAAATGAAGAAAAATCTCATTCCTCATTTGCGATGCTGATAGTTTATCTACCCAATAAGGACTTTTAGAAATGAAGATGGAGGTATTTGACATGTTAATTCATGGGCATTATAGATGAGTTGAAGTATTCTACATCTAAGCCTTCTAATTCTTGCCTGAAATTTTATTAGCACATTGCTAGACAAAGTGCTGTATATGAAGGGCTAGACAGTGTTTGGAGATTTGAAAGTTTTCACTGTTATATTTAATTTTCCTAAATAAATTCATAGGCCACTTGTTCTTTCCCCAAATGCTGCATATTCTAAACCAGACTAATCTGTGTGGCATTCAAATCCGTACAGCAGGCCTTGTAAAACTCAGGGAAGTGCTGCGTGGATTTTCTCCAGTTGGTTCAGCAGCTCTTGTGCTCAGCAAGTCTGACAAACCAGAAACTCCGAAGAACTTGGGTTGTTCTTGTCACTTAGGACAGGAGTAAAGAAATAGTCTTTGTTTTAAATGGGAGTAGTGTGTGGGTTCAGTGAGTGTGGTCTTAACTCTGTTCACATCAGTGGCACTGGTTCTTTGTGGAGTAAATGGACACCTTCCAAGCACTGAAGTCCTGCCCTGTATTTTCCTGATCTTTGAAAGGATTAATGCATGGACAGTGTGTGGATTTTCTTGTGTCACTGCTTGTTCCTGCTTGTGGGGAAATCCAGATGATTCAGAGAATGGTTTTTGAGAGATGATTTGTGAAGGTTGTTTGCTGACTGACATATGGTGTGACATACGGTGCTATTTACCACCTCAGAGTCTGAATTTACAGGGAAATGATTTTTTTTTTTAAACATTTAACTCTATTAAGTGCTTGTAGACATCTTCCAACATTGCCCTGGCCAAGTCAATTTACACTTCCCTTTTATTCAGCTTGTCCCATCTGTTTGTGACTGTTTTCTTCCTTGTTTTTATTCTATAAATTGATTTTAGAGTTTCAAGGGCTTCGGGTCTCACTAGCATCAAGCACTTGCAAATCTCTCTTAGCTTTTTACCTGCAGCCTCCAAGGTGTCTTGTCTCAGACCTTGCTATGATGTGGACCTTGCTAGGCCAACTACTGGACTGAAAAAAATGCTCATACAGCCTGGTGTAACATCTTTTTTCCAAGTCATCCTACTTCTCCCCTGGAGTAGCAAACTTTTGAAACAGTGTTAGTGAAAATGAAGAAATGATTTCAAGAGGTGCCATTTTTTTGTTAAAAATCTGGTTTGTAGAGGGAGAAGAAAAAAATAATAGGGGACAAGATTGTTACCTTAAAACTTGGGCAAATGGAGCTTTGAGATGATGGAGTTTCTGGAAGAGTACATCAGTCCTTTTTGCCCTGGTGGGAGATGTTGAAATAAAAAAGCTTCAAAGGGAGAAAAATGCTCTGGGCTTTTCAGGCAAAACTTTTGATACCATGGAAGTTGCTGATGAGTTTGCTTTCTTCCAGCTGGGCCTGTGTAGGTATTGCAGTGAAGATACTAAAGATGTTTATTTGCTTTTATATTATTGCTTTTTCAACAAATACTTTAAGTTTTTTTTATATGCAGAACTGCATATCTTAAGAACATGAACAGAAGTGAAACAAATGCTCAAGTGTAGATTTACATAAAAGAGACATGAAAAAAGGACCTGAAATATACAGGGAGATGTAGAATGGTTTGTGTTTTTCTGAGTTTGTTTCCATCTATCTGGCTTATATTAGTGTCATTTCTCTAGCAGAGGCTGCAATTTTACAGAAAGAAAAATTAAGGAATGTATACAAACACTTTGAGAATGTTTCCTCTGCTCCAGTTCTACTTTCGCCTCCTCCAGTCTCAGTTGGAACATTCTGATTGAAGTGTGGGTCTACATCCTCATAAAACAATGTCAGGATCTGTGCCACTTCCCTCTGATCATCAGTCACCTTGTGAACATTCCTGTTGAGAGAAAGCAATAAATGTTTCTCCTCCCCCATTCCTCGCCTATACAACTCTGCCTGTTTCTTTTCTTTTTTTTCCCTGAGTCATAAGGAAATGGTGGTCAAAGCTCTAAGCAATAAACCTGTATAGACTACTTCAGCTGCTGCTTAAATGTTAAGGTGGTAGAAAATTTTGAAGTGAAGGTCCAGCCTCCATCAGCTTCCTGTGTTTCCACTCTATCCCGGCTCTACAGATAGAGAATCTCATTCCAGGATGCAAAATGTTGGTATTTGTAATATTTTCAATGCAAATGGTACACAGCATGTAAAGGAAAGGGGTTTTTACTTAGGGTATTAAGTTCTTTGCAGTGTGAGGCTCTTTCACACAACAGAAAAAAGTATTCTCTACTTATTGGAAGCTTTGCAAAGATTAAGAGATTCTAAACAGAAATATCTGTGTGGATTTGTCATTTATAAGTTTGTTTCTTCAAACCAGTGTTTATAACATGCAGAAGAGATTAAGGATGTCAGAACTGTACAGTAAGGAGGAGGCAACGTAGGAATCTAATCTGATGCTTAAAATACAGAAGACAATGTTTGGAGGCTTTCTAAAGTAGATAAAACATCTTTGTGAAAGCATTTAAATGAGAGCTGGTTTTGCTTACAGAGGCCATACATTTATATAAGCTTAAAATGTAAACACAACTGCATGCCTTCATGGAGACTTAAACCAACACGCCTTATGTGTTCCCTTTCTCTCCCAGTGGGACTTTGTGCTAGCCTAAGTTTGCCAAATGACACCTTTTTGTTGGTAATCAGGAAAATTGTCAGTGTTTTGAGGTAAGTTTGACTGTGTATTACTCTGCATACAGAAAGTTATGTGCTTAAAAACCTGGTGCCATAGTAAAATCAGCTGATTGTGGTATCAAGGGGTTCCCTGCCTGAAGGAATATTGTAGTGTCATCAGTCTTCTCCTGGTAGTCTTCTCCTTTTCCTGTCTGTAGATGTTCTTAGAGGATCTTGGAATTCAGCGGAGGTGGAAAATTACACACCAAATAGAAGAGACCTTGTGCTCACAGCTCAGCCGTTCCAAAAAGAGGGATGGCAGAGGAAAATCCACCTGCCAGTGGCCACAAGGGCCGAGATCTCAGTGCTGCTGGTGTTGAAGGAACGTCTTTGTGATGTAAATGTCACTGGGACCCTGCTGACCCTCAGCTGGGAGTTCTGCCCCACAGCAAGGAGATCGTTAAAATATCCAGGTGATCCAGGTGTGCCAGTGCCCTAACTCCTGGGCTTTGTGTAGGGAAGGTATGTCCATGAGGAAGGGATTCCATCAAGGCTCCAGCTGCCTCCAAGCCAATGGACAAGCCAATTTAAGGTGTCCAATTAATGAAAGAAATGACTTTGAGGTTCACCAGACCCAGTTCCAGTTGGTACTTTCTTGCAAAGCCAGATTTTCTTGAGTTTTAGTTCTGACTCCATAGTGTTGATCAACCATGGGGCACCAACTGCTGGCCAGGGGCACAGCTGTGACCCAGCTGGATGCTGCAGCCCTGGCCCTCTGTCCCTGCCTTTCCTTCATTGCTGTTACATTTTTCAGGATGTATCAGATTCTGTGTGTTTTACTAAAGTGTGGCAGAGATGTCTCATTCATTTCCCTCGAGATATTTTTTGTAAAACTGCAGAATGTGCTGCTTTGCTTCAGCACAATATGAAGGTTGCATTTGAACATTTTCCTGAGGTTCTGAAAAGAAAGCTTTCTGAAGGTTAAAAAAAAAGGGTTGTCAAATTAATTTCAAGTTATTTTTAATTTCAAATAATTTATTTATTTAGCCATGTTATTAAAAGTTTTTTAGATTGCTTTTTTCCCCCCTTCCTAGTGTAGAAAGGGGAGATTAAATGGCCATGTTTTGGAAGTGGGGATGAATCTCTCTGAAGTGGCATTAATAAACCTTTCCTCAGCCTTGATGTCCGTCCTTTGGAGGAAATGTTGACAGAGCAGTAACGTTTGTGCATCCTTTGATGTGTGAGGGTTTGACATCTCCTCAAACTCACTGTTGCTTTAAATAGCCCCAAATATTACTTTGAAGCAAGAGGAGCAGGAAAAGTGAATGACTGACGAGACAAAATTCCTTAATAACTTCCCATTTAGCCAAAAGATAAACTGATTTTCATTGAATATTCTTCATTTCTAGCAAGACTGACTAATTGAGACCCATGTAAAGTGTTTCTACAACATGCTTCAAAATCAGCTTCTGAACAGATAAATTACTTGTCTGTTGCTGGTTTGTTTTTTAATCAAGTTGAAATGCAGGTTCCTGAAGTGCTTTTATTGAAGCAATTTTATTTTACGATAATTAAAAATATAGGGCTGATACTTTATATTGCCAGCTTTTGAGGGGCAGGTCTGCAGTATAGAATTGAGGCAACTGTTTGGGTTTTGCTTTTTAAAAAACTTCTTGTGCAAATCTATGAATCTCTTCTGGTTAACTTTGAGTGGATTTGTGCTGCTGTCCTTTGAAGAACTGAGCCATGTGTTTTCATAGGTGATGAAATGGGAGAGTATATATTTTGGGTGCAGCAATCCTGCACATGCCCTGCACAGTTCAAGCTGTACTGGTCTGTACCATGACACCTCTGTGGTGTACAATCACTATTTTAAATGCAAAATATGTTAAAGAATTGCTGTTGCTGAGCAGAGACCTATCAAGGTGAGTGGCCTTTAAATATGATTTACCTGTTGAGTGTATCTGTCTTCTGAATGTTATCAACAGTATTTCTGAATTACAGAATTGTAGGGACAGTGGAGGGGGTTGAATCTCTGCATAAGTAATTTTTAACTGTGCTGTTTCTGACAGTTTAAATATTATTGACCAAAAACATATTTATGTTTGTTCAGCACGAATGTTCTCCTCTGTAAGAGTCACCATCTGTCTCATTTCTTCTGCATCTGTGGGTAGTTTTTGTTTTTTTCTTTAACTCTGGGTAACTTATTTTCAGAATTTATATTTATATTAGGTGATTAGTAATTGTGGTTTGTTGCAGGTATTTTCTTTTTACAAAGAAAAGAAAACTTCAGTTTATTACTTAATATAATTTTTAACTCTTTCCCCCGGTGGTTTGATACTCCCCCACTGTTTGGTTATGGTATTAAGCCATGAGCCATCAAGTTATTTCCTCTGCAGTGAGAGATTATCATCTTCTCACTGCCTCTTGCTGTCCCCCTGTGCTGGCGCTCCTGAACCCAATTCTGCCAGAGCTCTCTGGGTTAGCAATACCCCAGACCATGGTGAGAAGTCCAGGAAGTAAGTCCCAGCTACTCCTGTCATGTTGGGCCAGCAGCAGCAGCATTGAGTTCAGCATTAACTTTAATTTCTATGTGTCTTTCCTGCAGTTGTGCTCCTGCTGACTTCAAATGGGTTTGAAATTGTTCAGCATTTAGAAAGAAACAGCAGCATCTGGTAAACACAACACTCAACAGTGTAGTGGTTCCAAGGTCTCCCAAGTACTGGAATAGAGGTCAGCATGGGAAAACTTTTCGAACGAATTCCAGTCCCTGAAGTCTTGGAAAAAAACACTCCCAAGTGTAAATGGAGATTTGTTAGGACCAAAAAATCTTTGGTATGGCAAGCAAGATGCTGCAAATAGTGTTGTTTATCCATTTATTTATCTACTTAATCTCCCCCCAGGGGATTTCATCGTTATCAGCGTTTTGGAGATAATTTTAAAAAGGATTTTTTTACTGTTCTTGGCTGTTGATGATCACTGGTTGTTTCTTTTTAGAATTATTAAAACACCACTTTTCAAAGAATCACAGAATATTCTGAATTGGAAGGCACCCACCTGGATTATGAAGTGTAGCTCTAAGTGAATGGTCCATACAGGGATTGAAACCACAACCTTGGCGTTACTAATTCTGCACACTGCTTTTAAACGTCTTTTCTCCTTTGAAAAGAAAGCATTTGTTACATGCCTTGTGATGTGAGGTTTGCAGAACTTAGTGGAATGAACATGACACAGCCTGAAATAATACAGTGGAAAAAAAAATCCCTGGCTCAAGGTAGTTTTAAAAACAAATTAATTTTCTGTGCCTCTGACTGATTTTTTTATTGTGGTGCTTTGGTGGTTTTTCCCCTTCTTGTTACTCCCTTAAAAGCTTCAAATAGCTACCAGATAACCTGTGATCTTAGAAAAGCACAGTGCCATCAGGTATAGCTGAAATTTCCTAAGTAAGATCTTGTCAGCTTTAAACAGAGAGGAGGATCAGGCAGGTGTCAGTAGTGACAGTTTCAGTCATCATTTTCATGGCTCCTATGTAAGTACCAGGAGGATGTGTTGCAGAATATTATTTAGCATGATGAACCTGAGTCAAAGAAGGATATTTTTAATTCACTGTCTGAAGGAGTCATTTTGTGGCTGTGAGGATGTTTGAGCCAACATGAGCCACACCTGAAACCAACTTGTTTTCCTATTGTTGAGCTGTTGGTGATTCACTTACATTTTGTGACGTTGCAGCCTTCATTAACAAGTGTTTTGAATCATTTAAACGAGCTCTTTCTCATAATTCATACATTCAGAAACTTTAAAAATGCATGCAGGGGATGGGGGGGAAGGAATGTTTTTGACAGTATTTCAGAAAAAATCACTGTCATCGAAATTTTGCATTCAAGACCAATAGGACTTGAAGGCTGTATCTTCCTCACATGGTTTTATTTAGTGACTTTTTATAGTTTCTTTTCTTTGCTAATAAACCAGTTTGTGGCCATCTAGCTTTTTAAAAATGCATTTTTAAAAATCCTTTGCCTGGTTTATTTGCAGAAGAAGAGAATCTGGCCAGCCCAACCTGTGCTCCAGGCTCAGCCCTTTCCAGCTCTGGGGATGAGCTTTGCTGACTTCATGGGAAAGGGAAAGCTTTCAAGTGAGTGGGTTTTGCTCAGCTCCCTTTACAAGCCTTCACGCTTCTGGAGGTGCAGAAAGCCAAACATTTCAGCAACAATTTGCTTCGTTCCAACTACTCACTGAAGTTGCAGATGGACTTGATTTAGGAGGGTGCTCCAACACTGCTGAACCATCAGCACAGCCCCACGGGTTCAGGGGAGGGCATAGATTTAACTGAAGCATATGCCGAGCTGAAATGGGATGTAAACCAGGATATTACTGCATTTTGTCGATTATACCATTGCTCTGTACTTCTAGGAGTAAAAGGGCATTTCCCCCATGCTTGGTTATTCCTCTTTGTTACATTTTAAGATTTATATATTTCCTTTTTTTTTTTTTCCTGAAGAGGAATCTTCATAGTTCTTCCCCATTTCTGTTGTTGAACTATATAGAAAAGACTTCACCATGATAACATATGGGAAAAAAAGTGGTTTGGGTTCAGTCTGAGCAGGAAGACATCTCAGAACATTGATAGCTCAAGAGATAGGGGAGAGTTTCAGTCAGAAACCTGCCAGGTTTGAGTGACTCCACTGTGCTGACTTTGCTCTACTCATCAAGACATGTTGAACATCTGTTTGAGTTGAGGCCACAACACTAGTTCCATTTTAACACCTTCTTTCTCCTTTTATTAGAACAAAATTTTGAAGCTTATATTGTCTGGTCTTGCCTCTTTAAATATAGATTATTTTATCTGACAAATGCAGGATTTTGGCTGCACCTTCTCTTCAGTGACTTGTGTATTTAAGAGGAGGTCACCACTTGAGCGTGAGAAAAAGTGGGTTATTGAATTGCAAAAGAGCATACTTGTCTCTTTGAATTCCTTTGAGAACAGCCTACTTTATGTGTATTGCTGTTTGGAATTGGCCCTGTGCATTTGGCAAGCACAAATGGAAATGGATCATAGAGCCAGCATATTGTACTCACTCTTCCTTAGTGCTGCATCCTGGAGTGTCTGTCTTTAGGTTTTACTGAGGTTATTAGATTATTAAATTAGTGAAATGTGTGGTTTTTGTGTGTATTGGAAGGAGCTTTTAGTAGTCCACTTTGTTTCAGTGTTTTTGGAGACTCAGAATTTTTCACCCTATAGTCACATTGAATAAATCATGGCATTAAAAGTCTTTTTTTAATATAGAATGATTTATGCCTTGCGGTAAAAACTTTAGCAAGATGAACATTTTAAATTAATAACTTTGGAGACCTGTCTCTGTTTAGCATGTTGTAGTTATGATTTGTTTTCCATGGGTGTTAGAGCAAAACAGTGGTGGCAGTTTATGATGCAAAGGGATGTCCTCAATTACAGAAAAAATAGAACGAGGATATATATTGAGGGGAGAATTCTCATTATTGTAGTGAAATTTAGCATTGCTTTCTGCTTCAACTGAAAGTTTTCGGAGAACTTATGTTCAAAGACCACATAGAAGCACTGGGCACACAGAACTCATAGAAAAGAATTTTGAATTATTACTTGGAAAAAAAATCTGTACATTTCCTTTCTTTCCTGGCTTTCTTCCAGCTGCTGTTGGTGACATCAAAATAAACTCTGACTTTTGGGCAAAGGTGGGATTGTGGTTTGGATCAAATGCTTATTCCAGCTGCGAATACTTGTTTATTCTGGGGCTTGCAGTCATTTTTGTTTATTGCGTGCAGTTCCTCCTCCCTGATCTGCAGCTACAAATGAGGGTTCCCACATGCCCTTTTCCTCCCTCTGTGTGTGTGGAATCTGTTCCTGCAATCGATGGAGTCGGAAATGCTCAGCACAGGCTCCAAGCTGCTCATAAAACCAAGTGAGTCTTGGAAAATGGGGCCTGGAGACCTTGGAATCAAATGTTTCTCTGCATTACTTCAAACATAAACCTCCAGTAGCTCATCCGTTATGATTTTGCACAGCACACTTTGGGTTTTAAATGCTCCAGCAGATATGAAAGCATTGATTATTGGCAAACTAATCATCCCAAATTCATGTGGCATTTCAAAGGCTTTCTCTAATTGAGCTGTTTAGGAAATTAGTTGGTCAGAAGATATGCAATGATGACACCCATTTTCTTTGGGGAGTGTTTTTAATTCATATGTTATATATTTGATACTTAGAATCAAATAATGGGGAGACTAATAACTGCAGAATGTTCCAAAGGGAGCTATAAGCAAAGTATAGGAATTTTCCTCCCTAAAAATTCAATTTCTGGGCTGGCAAATAAGTGTTCTCTTTATTCCCAGGCTGATATTTAAAATGTATTCAACTTTGCAGCATCACCCTTGTTTTGAGGCATTGTCTGCCAAGGGCTGCCCAGGTGTTATATAATTTTGGAATTATTTTTTTATCTAAAACACAGATATTTAACTGAAGCCAAGTACTCAGTTACCTACACCTGGCTCAGTGAGATTTTGCCAAAGAAAGGTTGCTAGAGAATTGCTCCCCAGCATAAGACAGTTGATGTGTGTGTGTGTGTGTGTATATGTATATAAGGTATAAAGAAGCTCAAGGAAGAACTACTTAGTTGTAAAACTGCTTTAAATTATTTGAATGCTGCTTAACAGGCTGCTGCAGCTTCTAGTTTTAAGATGATTTAACAACAACAACAATCTGTGGTAGTTAAGCTGCAGGAGTCACATATAACTAATCTTTTTTTCCTAAGTCTTCTTGTCATATTTATTTTTAAATTGTTTATTTCCTAGTATTTTAATTCTGACTGTTTGGCTAGATCTTATTTTGTTCTTTTGCAGAGTATGTACACAAAATACATAAAACTTTGAAGTTATGGCTTTAGTGTACAGCAGGAAGTGGAGTATTCCCATCTCTCTTGCAGAGGTTCTCTGTAATGAGGTTTCAGTCCATTGCCCTCTCTGGAATCAGATTTCTATAAGTGATCAGCTTGTATGTGATGGCTGGAAAAATAAATAGAAGAAATGGGATAATGAGAAATTTGGGGTGGAGGCTGGGGTACAGAGGTTGGTAGCCAACATTGCTGACTTGCCCCTTAGATTTAAATTGTAACGTCTTTGACAGAGAGTAGGGATGGGGGATGAGATGGAATTTAGCTGAGCATGGTGCTGTCTCATTTTCCCTGATTTGCATTGGATATCTGCAGGGGAGGACACCTGAAGATGCTTTGCAGGGGAGGACACCTGAAGATGCTTTGCAGGTTGGTGCCTCCCAGCACTGCCCTGGAGGCACCGTGTCCTCCTGAGGGGGCACCAGGCACATCTGAGTTGTTATTTAATGCAAACTAAAGATGTCTGAAGGGCCGTTCCTTCTCCCATTCTAAAAAGAAGACCAAACTCATGAGTTTCACGGCCCGTTGGCTTAAACTGATGCATCTTTATGGATTTTTAGTGGAGCTGAAAACCAGGTGTGTCTCTAGTCCGTGTTTTCTTTGGAAAAACTGCATCTCAATAGCGTAGGACTGTGTGTGTGTTTATAGTAATCCATTAAGAACCACAAACCACACACTGTGAATACATTTACCTAAAGTATTGTTTAGTGTTCTGCTCCGATTTCTCTTAATGTTCCACTCTTACTTTTATAGTGTTGGTTAATTTACAATTTGTTTAATATATCAAGTTCTAAACCCACTTAAAGGCAGCCATAAGATCTTTCAGCTGAGGTGGGTATTATGCCCTTGAAAATACTGGGATTTCTCATTTTGGCATTAAATTCCAAGCTTTGGCATAGGCTGCAGATGTCTAAGAGATGTGTGTGAGATACTGGATCTTCTAGACCTGGGAGGCAACGAATTGGAGGTTACGTGGAATGTTTTGACCAGAACTCTGTATTTAGCTCAGGATTTTGCCGTGGATGTGGCCAGGCAGAAAGTTTTGCTCTGGAATGGTGGATCCTGCCATCCAGTCTGCTTTCTGAGACACCGGAGGCATCTGAACCAGGATATAGTTCCCTTTAACTGTTTGTCTCTCACGATCTGTAAACAGCTCCTTTTACCCAAGCAGTTCTTAGGGGAACTGAACAGCTAAATTCAACTTGCCCAGGTAACAAGCACATCAGGAACAGGTGCCTTTCAAAAGGCTTTATGTCTTTCTCTAGTTAGCTTGCTTTCCTTTTCCCTTAGGTTTTTAGTTAGATATAAATACTTGGAATTAGGTTTTTTCCATGGTTTAGCCTCTCAATGGTTCTAATAGTGCTGTTGAAAATAGTGAAAAGCTTTCTGGAGAGGGATATTCAAGCATGTGTTAAGCTTCTTTCTTCCAAGCTCTAATTCCAAATCAGCATCCTATACAGATCTGCTACTGCATTTCCTTAATCCTAAACAGTTCAGGATTTTTTTCCTCCCTTCAGAGGAATTTTAATTATTTTTGGTAGCACATGTGTGAAAAAGAAAAGTAAAAAAACCCCCTTTTGCTGTAGAGTGAATGAGAAGTCATTGCTATTGTCAGCTCTCAGTGGGTTACTTGCATATAAATAAATTACTGGGGGGAGGGGGCGAATAATCTTTTGTTAACGTTGCATTCTGTTTCTCGTGGCTGCTATGGCAACAGATGAGCCAGTGCTGGATGGAAAAGCTTACTGGCACAGCAGAATGGAGTGATGAATTTAGCAGGAGTAAGAAGGGAAGAGCACAAATCCTTCGGCAATGCTGTGAAGTGAGTCACCAGTTAACCCGCAGATGGGGAAGGGCTTCCACATGTATTTACAAATTATTGAAATCAGATTTTGGCGATTATATTTGGAGCAGGAAGAGTGACAGACGGGAACTCTGGGGAGCAGTCAATTAGACTGTGTCGTTTGCAGATGATTTGGACTTCCCCCCCCAGTCAGGTCCTTTGTGTAGCTCATAAAGGTCGAATTTGCTATCCTGGGTGTTTCTTAAGTGGAGTCCTCAATGACCGCACCACCACACATTCCTGCCTCTCGGCATTGCCATGAAAAGGCAGTGAGCGACTTCTGTCCCCTGCCCTTCTAAGATTTTGGGCTAGAAGAGGTGCCTTTTCCAGTTTTCTCCTGCTAGGCTGAAAAGAAAGGGGGTTAACCCTCCTTTAGAGGATAAATAGTTTTAACTCTGCCTTTTTCTTTTAATCTTCAGCAGTAGAAAGCACTTCTCACACACTTCTAAGCTTGGCTGGAGTAGCAGTCTCGGTCATAAATCAGGATTTTGTTGGGAAGAGAAGGTTTTATTGGAATGATTGCAAAATGTCGTCTCATGCCATGCCTGGCTTTAGGTGATACTTTGAACGATAAATGTGATGAGGCCAGTTCTGCTCCTGGCTGGTTCATGACCCCTACTTTTTAAACTCACAAACTTTGGTTGGATGGTGGGATATTTCCCCCCACATCTGTTCTGGCATGACTTCTGTTATCCTGAGGCAGGGATTACATTGAGCTCTTGGGGAGAGTACTTGTCATCTCAAGTTCCTGGTGAAATGGTCAAGTGGGCATTCTAATTGCTGCTCCAGTGGGAGTGTTTGTGCTAAGGAGAAAGTTCCAGAGCATGGAATCTTCTCTGCAGAAACTTCACCCAGAGCTTTAGCATTGTGGATGGCATGTAATGGAAATGGTTCCAGAAGTTAGTAATCGGATTATTTACTGTCAGTAAATAGTGCCAGACAGTGCAAATTGCACAGCTGTGAAGTTTTTAGCAATATGGAGTTTTCAAAAGCCTGGAGGAAAGGAATATTGGGTACGAGAGGAGAAGTGGAGGGAGGGCTTTGCTCAGACCAAGGGAAAGCTTGCAGGGAAAATCAGTGGAGGATGTTTAGAAGGCTGTCAGGGGTAGAGGAGTGACAAGAGGCTTATTTTTTATTTTAGTGGAGAGGCAGGAAGACTTCTGAAAGAGTTTCAGCAAGAAAAGTTAGAGATGGGTGAAGAATTCTATGTGAAGAGTGTTTTAGCCAAACTTAAGGATAAACAAAAAAATCCTGTAGAGATCACTGATGCTATAGGTGATGCTTCCCTCTTGAAAACTGAAGTGCTGGGGGGGAAGGTAAAAAGCTACAGGAGGCACAAAAATGCCTTGTTCACTGGAGACACAGATTGTAGGGAATAAAGTATCTTTGTGTACCCTAAATGGTCCTGTTGGAGATGCTGTTGGCACTTTAAAAGCTTCAATCTGTGTTATCTCTTTTCGGATTTCGACTTCATTATTTAAGGTGGTTGAACAGTGTGGTTTGACTCTGGGTTGCTTTGTGTTTTGGTATTTCTGATGCTCCCAAATGCAGGCAGAAAAATACCTGAGGTTGCTTTGTGAGAGTTGAAATAGGTGGTGATTGGAACAGGTGGGAGAAGAATTAAATGCTGTGAAAAACCAATTTTTATGTATTCTCCAAAACCGAGTAGAGTTGTAAATACTGGGAAATGAAATTTGTTCCTCTACTATGTGCTGTGAGCTTGTTAAAATGAGTCCTCTGTCTCTCCTGGGCAGGGAATGTCCTTGCCATCCTTTGGGAAAGAAGTTTGCTTTGGCAAAGTGAGAGGCTTTGTGGGGCCTTACCTGCCCTGCTTGATTGTCAGCCCCTCTGGGGAGAGATGGACCGAGTCTATAAAGGACTGTTGATTTCCATTTCAGGACAGGCCGTGCAAGAGGATGTGGGAGGGGAATACTCCTGGGTCGTTTGCAGCCTAATTCTGCAATAACCTTATTTAGTGAGATTCCATGTTTTGAGATGTGCCCTGAAGGATAAGGCTGAAAGGCTTCACTGTAAGTCCTGCCTCAGCTGAGGAAGGAGACCCGTCATCTTGCCTGCATCAGCTTTGTTAGTCTTGGAAATAATTTTTGTCATTGTTTGAAAGAAAGTCCCATTAAATAATGTATTTCAAACTGTGCTGCTCTGCAAATGATTAATAGTAACACCTCAGATTATTCCTGGCTCACCATTTCCCTTCTCAACTCCACTGGTAAGAAGAGTATTTCATCCCTAGACACTTTTTAAAAAATTATTTTCTGCTCCGTAAACCAGCACAGTGCTGAATCTCTGATTTGAGCAAGCAGCACCTTGTTAGAGGCGATGGTAAACTGAAGGTAAATTTTCTTGCCTCTGACAAAGTTGTCCCTTCTCTTGACATCATTATACCATTCCTGCTAAGGCTGGCTTTCTTCCCAGATAACTGAAAAGCAAAATTATTTCTGAAGAGTTGGGATTATGGCTTTGGAAATAATTTAATCCAAACCAAATTACAGAGAGGGATTTAAAAATGAAATATTTTTGCAGCACCCACTTTTATTACAACCTTTGACTTCTCAGCCCCTGTATGTGTGGATGTGGCATGAGCTGAATTTGTGCTGCTTTCTTGGTGGGGGACAGCACTGACTGCCAGAAGAGGGGTAAAACCATGTATTGAGTTCAAGTGCTACAGGAAGTTCACAGTTACTTACAGCATGTTTGATTTGATGAAGTCCGGATTTTGTAATTATTGATCTGCTAACAGTGCTGTGAGATAATAAGCTGTCTCCAGTCTGGACATGGAAAAGCAAAAGCATAGAGGAAACTGTAATCATTTGAAGTCATTGAGAAATAAAGCTGCTTAGGGAAGCCTTTCCTATGTCAAACCAGAAATTAGTCTAGAGCTTGAAAAACTGAGCAGGGATGCCTGACTTGCAGAATGCTCTCTGTGATGTTTCTGTCATTTTCTAGCAAAAGTCCTGCTGGTGTCATTATAGCGTTAGTGATAAATTAAACCAGAAAATGTTCATTTCCTCCTTTACAGCCATTTGCACGGAATTTTCTCTTTAGAGTTCTGAGTAACTCAAAAAAAACCTGTTTTTTTTTGGTGTGGGTTTTTTTTTTTTTTTAATGGGTTTTGTTTTATTCTTTTTACTCTGGCTATTCGGAAGTTCTCATTCTGACCCTCCATACAACACTTCAGGATTTGGGTGTTTGCCTGAGTTTTGGGTTGTGTTTTTTCCTGATTGGAGTGAAGGGACTGCACTGAAGAAGTTGTTCTGAATTTTGTTCATTTTCATAGCCAGATAAGAACTCTTCTGACTGAGAGAAACCTTCAGCCTTAGCTCTTGTGCCTAGATGTGTTGTAGTATTTGTGTTTGGGTGTTGCAAGATTACCCTCTTTAGCCTGTGTTTCCATACCCTAAATCTTCCCCAGCTGCCTGAAATGTGGCTGGACAGCTCAGTACATTTGTTTTCTGTGGAAAGGAAATGGCTATTTTTGGCTCCTTGCCATCCTTGACCTTTAATATTGTGAGGGGCAAACTACAGAGACCCCTTTTTGAGCAGTGTACTGTCAGCATTGCTCACAAATGCAAACACCATTCCTTTTTACCTGGCAATTCCTTAATATGCAGGTGTAGCAGCACGCCTGGAAGGCCTTAAAAAGCTTAAAGGCAGGATGAGACAGAGCAAAACTCGTTTGTCTGAACACGTTTCAAATTCCCTACTAAAGAGAAAGTGCTTGTATATTGCTCTCCAGAAACACTTATTCTCTCTGCTCTTTCCAGTGCTCCACTGGCCTTTGTAAACTCTCAGGAATATTTTGTTGCCAATAAGAATGCTTTTTATCTTTATTCTATATGTTTTTCAGTGTCTGCAGGTTGTGACACTCAAGTAGATATGGTTTCTGTATTTTTCTTAAACTTTGTGTTCACTAATCAAACATATTTGTATGGTTAAAGTGGGCTTAGAGGTGTGATGCCCTCAAGGTTTGACATCCGTTTTGGCAATTAAATAGAGGATTCTACAGTTATTAAATATCTCCAAGTGCCTTCAGATATGAAGATACAGGAGACAAAGCTTCTCTTACTTCCTGAATGCTTAGAGCATATAATTAAAATTAAAAAAAAAAAAAGGATGCAAAGATCAAATATGCAAAATTCCACCCCAGTCCTGCAAATCCCAAGAGGTTTGACCAGCCAACTAATGTGTTCCTAGTTCTCGCTAGTCATAAGAGATGAAGTTGTAAGATTTAAGATGATAATTGCTTTTCCCTTTCCCCCCACCATGTAATTTTAGCTGTGAGAAGCCATTGCTGAAATTCTAAAAGAGCATATATTGAATTATATAAAGCATTAATCTTTAGCAGATCTACTGAAATCGTTGGGATTATTAGGCTTTTCTGGTAGGGCATGTGGCATGTAGTCATGTGGATCTGGTGGTCTCAGTTACCAGGCCTTAAGGAATGTCTCTGCTGTTGTCAACTCTTTATTTTTGATAGGAGAGAGTTTCTAGCCAAAGTAGTTTTTAGGCTCTGAAATTAAAAAAAAACAAAACAAAACAAAACAACTTAAAAAAGAATGAAAGCAGTGCTAATTGTTGGTTTCTTACAAACACAGCTTTCCTGCAGGGCCGTGGCTTGGGGGTGTTCAGGTGAAATTCTGAGCTCCAGAATGCTACAGGAAGCTTTTTTACGGTTTTGGCCAGGTTTTTGGAGTGTCTGAATGACCTAGCCTCCTTTTGAAAGGGCAGTTTCATTATTTAGTGTGATTTTTATGCATTTTTTAGTGAGAAGACATTCAGCAGTACCTTATTATGATTCTAATGAGGGCCAGATGTGTTTCCGCTACAAAACCGTGCAAAAAGGAGCTTGCAACAGAAGTGCCTTTCCCAGGGAGAAGAGCAGATCGTTTGAGGTGAAGGTATTAACTTCTATTAATAATTAGAGGGGGGGAATCCACGGGGATTGTTGTGAAACCATGGACAACACTGATTTGTACAGAGGCAACTGCAGGGCCTTTTATAATGAGGAGGAATGACACTGCAACTCTCTGAAGACAATTATGTGGCAAATAAACAACTTATGTCAGCTAAGTGGTGTTTATTGCCATAATGGAAATTAATTTCAAGGGCTTGAGGCAGAGTGAAGGTGGCCCAGCCGAGTGGGGCATTGCCCAGCGAGGTGTTCCTGTCCTGCCATTGCCAGGCTCCTGAGTACCCATGGAGGGCAGGGAGTGCAGTGCTTGCCTGTCAAGTGACAGTCTACCAGTTCATTTGGATCCATTTGCTCAGTGCTGGGTTAAAGACATGCTGGAGGACACTCAAATATTTTTAATTACCATGGTCTGTGCTGGCATAGAGAGACTTGGGCTGGGAGAGTGGCCCCTACACTCCAATTAAAAGACCTTAATTTTGAACCTGCTTTATTCACTTACTCAAGTTCTTTCTGTTACCCAGACAAACTGCACTTGTCTGACTGTTTATGTACAGCAGGAATGATAGCACAGAGTTTCCTGGCTGGGATAAGTGCATTTAAAAGGCTGTGGTGCTCCCATGTAGTGTGGAGCTAGGGACTGTAACAGGAGTTGTCAGCTTTATTTCATTTTTATTGTTCCCATTGACTGTTTCCACAGACTTGTGCGTGGGCTCTGTGCCTGTCACCACACTGTTCTCCCAGCAGATATGGCTTTCCTTCTGCTACTGTGTTTTTTGAGATGCTGTTTCTGCCACTGTTCTGGAAAACTTGCCCAGGTTGCTTGGATGAAACTGAAGACTTGTGATTAAAGGGAACATCTCTGCATTAGTGCCTGATCAGCATAACTTTAACACAGATTGTAAATCCTCCAAAAGTATCTCCTTTTGAGAGTGCTGCTGACTTCCTCGTGTCCTCACCCACTTGGAAGAAGTGAAAGTTGTATTTTGAAGGAGATTCATCTGGAGTAACCCTGTGTTTGATTTAAAATTGCTGCACTTTGCAGAAACCTCTCATTCAACTGATGAGCTCTTTGACAACAGGTGAAATTCTCTCTGAAAAGACAGAATTTTGTGTTTCCTCATGAATGGTTTCATATATCATGCCTGAGGCTTGAAACATCACCCTGATTTTTCTTCAGAAGGCCGTACCATAACTATATATTTCAGCTGTACATTAAGCTTTTTTTGTTCTTGTAAACTGCAGGAAAAAACAGTCAGAAGACCAGAATAGGCTTGTTTTATTAAATCTTTCATATGAGTGAGTAGGAGTTGGTCCCAATTCTTCCTGTAATGTCAAGGATTTCAAGCTGGGAACAATTTAAGCTGAATTGAAGATTAGTAGCTGGGTCAGGATGCATGTGGATAACAATGTATTCTTTCAGAGAGAAGCAAACAGATGTCCAAGCAAAAATAATAATAAAAGAGTTTAAAAATGACCTTTCCTCTGCATTAGCTGCCATGAGAAGAGGGGAAGCCTACACAGGGAAAGTTCTGATCCAGAGAGAGGGGTTCAGAAAGTTCGGCCATGTCCTGTTGCAGAAATAGCTCCTGTGATAGATTGGCTGTTTCCTAACTGTGTTTTCAGCAAATCTGGAATCCTGTATGAGCATTTTAAAGCATTTTCTTGAGTCACCACTTGGCTCACAATCCCCCTTGTTTGTTCTTGAATGAATACCTTGATAGGAGGACTCTGGAGCCAGGGAGGCATCAGGGTTGTCATGGAAACAGGAGCTGCAGCACGGGCTTCCAGCCGGGAGGTGTGGTGATTCATGGCTTCAATGTGGGTGTGTGGAAATGAAATAAGTTCCAATTCTCAGGTGAATCAATGAAATAGTATTTGTGTTTGTGTTTTTATTTTCCCTAGGATGTGTTCTGAACATCTTCCCCACATATTCTGTTTTATTTCTACCATTTTAAAAGATAGGAAGGGTGTTCCCTAAGTGTATGCTCAGCATCTGAGCAATAGATACAGCTCTTTGTGAGCAATACTCACCTGCCTCTTGTTTTCATTTCAGCTTAGCCTTAAATTCAAAAAATACAAAACCTGTAAGCTGGAATAAGCTGGTAATGTAGCAATTTGATTAATTCTGGATGAGTTGGGGAACAGGTTTGTGCATTGTACATGTGAATGTGGTCTCAGTGTAGAACATGAGAATGAGGTAATTGCAGATCAGGGTTTCTAATCCTAACCTCAATTTCTATAAATGGTGTTTGTGTCCACACCGAATCCCACGTTTTGTTTATATTCATATAAATATTAAGTAAGTAATTGCAGGGCACGTACAGTAGTGTAGATGTGAACAGCAGGATTCTGCTGTGGGCACACAAAGTTTGGGGCACTTCTGGTGCTGAGAATGACTGAGGGGCTCATCTCTGAAAAGTGCCAGGAGGTTGAATCCTCCTCTTTAACTCAGGATCCCTTCAGTGCTATATATGATATGTTTCCAGAGCCTCATCAAATCCCTCAGTTCTATTTAATAGCACAGAAATTGAGTGGAATTTTAGTCTCACATTGCATACCCAAGATGCATCTTCAGGGCTCTCTTTAAAATGAAAGAAATTTATGAATGAAGATACTTCATATTCTGTTCATGAGGAAGAGAATCTCTTGCTTATCTGGTTTGCTTTTAAGTTGCTGCCACAGTGGCCAAAGAACTCTGTCGCTCTGTTTTTTGACCTTTGTGGATTTGTGGGAGTGGATGGGTATGATATAAATTTAGTTGAGCTTTGGGGAACACCTTGTGTATCAAAATTTTTCACTACTGTCTTTGAGTTGAGGTGCCCTATCAATTAATAAGGAGTCACTCCTGTCAGTAATTAAGACTGCAGAGAGGTGATTTTATAGGCTTTATGAATTTGAGTGCCATATATTGTTAACAGAAAAGCAGTCGTTACTGATTGCTTTCTGCTTAAATCTTCAAGTCACAGACAGGGTGACCTTTTCCTCCATTTCTTCCTGCTTATGCTTTTGCTATCAACTCTGTGGTTTAGGTGATCAGTTTTTCTTCTAATCGTTTTTGTTGCAGTGGGCTGTGCTGTTCCCTGGGTATCTTTTTCGTACGATCAAAGAGTTGATTTTGTTGCTGGAGCTGTGGTTTTACCTTCTGTCAGGACTGTTACAAATCCACATCCTTGAGCTGCTGGAGTAGTTCTTTCACCTGCTATTTGTCAGTGCACAGGCTTTATGTCTGGCGTTTTGGGTTAGTTGCTGCTGAGGTCATTTATCCTGGGGAGGTTTAGCAGGTTTGTGGGTGCTGCTGTGAGTTCCACACCCGTGGTGTATCACTGCTCTTGAGGTTTTAAGTGCCTTCTCCAGCTGTGTGTAAATGGGAATATTCCTGTTGCCATCTCAGGTGCAGTGGGGCAGATGGTCCAGCCTGGGTGTCTCTGCTGTGGAGGACCAAGGAGCTGGTTTGGATTGCAGCAAAAATGCGATCCAGGAGGGTTTGCTGGGACCAAATTCTCTTAGCTTTCCCATCTTGGAATCTGTTTCCAACCCTCCCCCACTGCCTTTTACTTTTCATAAAGCAAAAGAAAAAAGTTGTTCTTTCATACAATTGTTTTGTTGTATTCTGAGCCTCATCTGTTTACATCATGTGCAACTGAGAGAGATTAAGTGTGGGGGAGAGGAGAAAAGAAACCTCTGGGGCCCTTGTGGGCTTTGAGAACCATCTCTCTGTGTTTCTGAGGTGCCCTAAAATGCCTCTTCTCTAATATGAGCTGCTCTGTGAGGGTTTTCTTAATCTTCTTTTAAATTTGTGGGGCTATTTTTGTTTGGCTTATTTTGATTGGGTTTTTTTTCCCATATTTTGCTCTACTGTAGATGTTCTTCATCAGGAGGCAGAGCTGTGGAAAAAAAGGGAGATGTCCCTCTGCCTCCCTGTTTTTCCTGCACTGTGTACTGGCACTTCATTTGGCTGTTGTCTTTTATGAATAGTGTGGCTTTTACATCATTCTAATTGGGAACCAGGGTGGAGGAGGGGAATGAAGTAATCCTTCCTCAAAGGCATCTCTTGCTGCTGTATTAGTCAGTGCTGTGCTTCTGCCTCACCTGGTGAAACTGCTGGCTCATACCTGCCAGGATGAATGTCACCTGGCCCCCCTGGGAAGGGTTTAATTTTAGATATTTTAGAGTTGGCACTGAATATTCTATGCCTTTCTTGTTTTACTCAGACTCACCAGGATGCCCAAAGAAGCCCATGTAGAAATAGGTTCTATAGAATATCTGACAGCAGCTGAAGGAGATGTGTCTGGAGGACAGCAGTGGTTTTTTCTGATTGCTGAGAAAACAGAATAGCCGCACAAGCAGCACTTACATTCCTATCCCTGTAGTCAGATGGGAGCAAAACTAATCAGTATTTTTAGTATGAAAGTAAATTTGGTATACAAAGTAAAAAAGGCACACAAATTATGGCAATTTTTGCTTCTTTGTAGAAAACTTTGGTGATATTTGATTAACATGTCTTGTTAAGTGCAGACAGACAACAGAGCACATCATTCTTTTGGAGAAAAGAGCACTTAGCTTTCACGGCTAGGACAAAGGGCAGGATTTGGAGGTAAAGAAGGAGTTGAGTGTCCCTTGGTAACATTTGACAGCATAGCAGCTGTGCTGGAAGAAACTTCATGTGGACAAGTTCTTGTGCAGAGCTTTGTTTTTCTTTGTGCTCAGGCCACTGAATCCACCTGATTCAGCTGTTCATCCCCCATGTGTGAAGCTTTTTATACTTAACTGTTATAAAACCAAATCAACACCAAAAACCCCCTGAAATGTGATGGAATGGATGTGATAGATGTGACCTAATGGAATATTTAAAATTAGGACTGTACAGTTGGTTTTGTGTGGGGTTTTGTATTGTTTCAGCCAAGTCTAAAGCTTTTATATTGTATGGAGTGCTGAAATGTTTCCCAAAAATGTTCCAGTCACTGGACCAGATTAATGGGGTTAGAAAAACACCTCCTCTGGTAGGATACATCTGCCCCAAGATCCAGTTTAAATATGGGATGGCTGTCATCTCTGGGCTTCCTCAGTAGCTGATGCTGATGAACAAGCAGCTCCCCAGGGGGATGAAGCTGGCCTGTCTTTAATTCTTGCCTAAGGATAAGATTAATTCCCCCTGAGCAGAGTGTCAGGGTTTTGCACTGACTCTAAATGTAATCTAGGATTGAATAGTTTGCACCTGGATTTCTTACACAAATGGTAATAGGTGTTTAGCATCCCTATATATGTGAACAAGGTCTGCAGGTAAAATATAGCTTTTTAAACACTATGCACAAAAAAAAAAGTTTTGGAAAGGCTACAAGATTTCAGTGCTAATCAATGCTTAATTTTTTCATATGTGTCAGAGAAGATATTTTACCTCATTTTGAGATCTGAAGGTCCCTTTTTCCCCTCTTGAGAAGAACTGGGGGGTTGCAGAGACCAGGATGTGATTGAAATAGGTGGTGGAATTGTTCTCCTGTGCACTGAGATTGTGTTTATTATCCAGCTTTGCAACAGGTGAAGCACAACAATAAATTGCAAATTAAAAAACAGACCCTCTTCCCTGTTTTCCTTCTATTTCTCTTCTTTCCCCCCCTTTTTTCTCCCTTCTCCTCCTTTTGTTCTCCCCTCTTCTCCCCCCTTTTCCTTCCCTTTTCCCCCCTGCCCTTTTTCCTCCTTTTTTTTCCCATTTCCCCCTCTCTTCCTCCTTTTCCCTTCTTGTTCTCCCCGTTCTTCCCCTTCTCCTTCCCCTTTCCCCCTCTTTTTCCTCCCTTTCCACCCTGAAATTGAAATAAACGGGGCAGGAGATCTTTCTCCTTTCAATGCCTTTATTAAAAAGTGATCAGCTCAAGGTTGGGAGGCTCGATGGGTCCGCGGTTCCGCCGTCGTCGCTCCCTGGAGTGGCTCGGAGGAGGAGGAAAGTGCAGCTCTGTCCCCTGGGAGGCAGAGCTGGGGGTCCCCTCCTCACGGCAGC